>JAUBOD010001075.1:5756160-5799548 GCA_032353885.1 Nothura maculosa | reverse complement strand
TCTCCTTCTTTGGAGATCTTTAAAACTCGCTTGGATGCAGCCCTGTGCCATGTGCTCTAGGTGATCCTGTGTGTGCAGGGGAGTTGGACTAGATGACCTCTAAGGTCCCTTCCAACCTTACACATTCTATGATTCTATGATTTATGAACATTTTTATCTAATAAAAGCCATTCCCATATTGCTACAGCCTGATTTTCTATTTATAGTAACACTTCAGATGAGATGTTTCCTTCCAGGAGCTTAATATCTTCAATAGGATCAAATATCAACCAAGTGCTGCTAATATATGCTTCAGCCAACCATACCAAATTCTGCAATTGCTGAGTAAAGACAGGAAAAAAAAGAGGGAGATTTTTCTTCCCCTTCAAAAGCATTCATTCAATATTTTTCTGTGTAATGGATGTTACTTCACTATGCTGTTTATTGAATGTAAATACACAGCAAATTCAACTGTACGTATATATTTTTAAACAAATATTTCACGACAGGCACAGATGCATGTGTGTATGCACTAAAGATACTCTAGAGTCCCAATTTGCCCTATATAAACTGATATTCCACTATTATTGGAAGATATGTACATTTCACCCTTTGAACATGAATCAAATCTTACCAAAGGCAAAAGGAAGCCACTGTTGGCTTTCAATCATTCTCCTGAACTTCAGTTAAGTTGGCAGAGATTCATTTGGGGCTTATAGGAATAGAAAACATCTCTCCTGTTCTATAATGGATACTTCCCTAGGCCAATACAAATTTACTGCATGTTCTGGTCTTCTGTACCAACATTCTAGCATAGAGCAGATTTATTCTATAGAAATTAAAGAGTGGAGTTGGTTTTATTGCTGATGTAAGATGCATAAGAACTGACAGAGAGAGCTTTTCACCCCTCCCGGTGAATACAGCTACGGGCTGACTTCCAGCAGCTCTACACTTGTAAGCATTTAACCAACGATTCTCATTTGTAGCAGGTTAAAAATGCACACCTCAGGGAGAGAAAAAAATAAATAAACAAACACGCACAGAATAGCTTTTGCTTAAAACCCAAACAAAACTGTGGTGATCAGGTCAGACTTGTTTCTCATTATTTCTTTCTCCAAAAATAAATCCAAGAGACAAATGAATTCAGGAAACTAAGTGAATTGAGTGATAAATCAGTCGCTCGGCTCTATTATGAAACAGGAATAAGTATGTTGTTCGAGTTGTTTCTCTGATGCTCTTATCTGCATCAACAAACAATTGGAATTCTTATGTTTAGGTAAATATGTTTTCTAAAATAGAGAATCAAAATACAGAAAGTAGGCTGACTGGCAGCTGCTAGTTACAAGGTTCTCTGAGCAGATCTCTAAACATATATTAACTGAGGCCGTATTTGAATACGAACGAATACCCCAAGTTTTTTACATTTATGGAACTCCTCATCCTTTTCATGTACAGACACCTGGAAATATTTTTAATTGATAACTTAAACTCTGCCATTAATTTATGAGGGCAGCCTGATCAACATGTCTGTGCCTTGCTTTACGTGCAAGCTACCGTGGCAGAGCTGTGCCGAGCTTTTCATTCCTATCTACATAAATATTATAAACAAAGCATCTACTTGGGCAAAAGCATTATAAATAAAATGTATACTCATCCAAAAATATTATAAATACACATATATTCCAGTAAAATTTATTCTGCTAGAAATTCGCTGTTGAATTAAAAGGAGAACGATATCTATCTGTTGCTAACAGAATACTTGGAACAACTCAACAGAGTAATTGAGTGTAATAGGAAGGTTTTTGGAACAGTATGCATTTGTGCAGTTCCTTATCATGAAAGATAATTGACAAAAAGAGCAGCAGAAATATGTTCAATTAAATGAGACAGTTGGAATGTTTTGGAACATTTACATTGAGACTAATTTAATTGTGAGACCTCATACAAAGCTACTTAAATCAGTGGCAAAATTTTTCTTGATTTCCATGAGCTCTGAAGGAAGAGCTTGTAGCTCTTCCAGAATGTTTTCTAGAGCCTCTCTGCTGCTCAGCCAGACCTTTGGCTCATTCCGTTTGTTTCATTATACCTGCAAGCATGGGAGCAGCACATGGAGAAGGACTCACTTACTCACTAAAACACACCAAAATTCCATGTAGACTTGTAAGAGAAAAAGAAACACATGAAAGCACTCTGCAAGAATAATTAGCATGGAGCCTTGACCCAAAATGCTCCTGATCAACAAGGGAATTTCTGGAAGAGCTGGCTGCACCTGCTGATGGCGGCATCTTCAGGAAGAAAAAAAGCTCTGAGAACTCAAACCTGCTGATCCTTTTACACTGCCCTTTGTACTGATCATCACTAAGATGACTAACTGTTCCATCACTCTCTGCTTTCACAGAGTATTCAGCAATAAGTATAATGTCATTTAGTTGTTTAGTTGGTTCGTTACATTTTGGAGATTAAATAACAACAACAATGATGACAAAACCAGTACAAAGTAGTATATCTATATATACACCATTTTCTAATCACTGTGATACTGGAAAAGCCATAATAAATAAGAAGTCAACTAATGATCACAAGCTATTATGGGCAATGAATAAAATGTTTTGCACAGGACTTGGAGATCATAGATTTTTCTAAGAATTACAGCTTGAAGAGTATGTGTTTCCCACAATATTGGCAGGAAATATATTTTTATTTGTCCATGTTCTTCCCTCTAGATTTTTGCATTGACTTTCAGTGATGTTTCCAGAGCTACTTGGCTAAGAAATATTATGGAACACTAAGGGCAGAACAATATTCTCAGGTGAATGGTAGAAACAAATGCTTGGTGTTGCCATGAAAATCCCTGGTAAAATGTATCTGCTCACACTCATCATTGCAGGGGTCTCTAGAAGTAGATTTTAAAAAAAAAAATAAAAAGTGTATAATGCCAGACAGAAGTAGAAAGGCATTTACAATATATCCTTAAATGATTTAGCAAAGGAACTTTTGTTATAAAGAGGCGAAAGAAGAATCAGTGAGAATGACTAGCTCTGAATCCCAACTCATCCTTAAATTCTAGGCAGGAACAGGCTAGAGTTCATATGAAAGAAACATATATGAAAAGGACTGATATTGTACACCAGACCATGCACTTCAGAGTGATAGGAAATCATTATCTGTCCTACTGTGGAGGACAAAATAGTATTTGGCATTTGAAAGAGAAACTGAAAGAGAACCTACTTTTGGATAAGAAAGTACCACTGCTGTGGCTGGTCTTGCTCTCAGATGCCCACAGAAGGAAGCACAAACACAGCACAGATTAACATGAAAGATACAGTCACAGCATCTGACTGGTATATTCTCTGTAAAGAAAATAGAGAGGTTGCATATTTTTGACCTGCTTTTCCTCCTTATTCTCTCCCATTCTTAGAATATGAATATCAGAAGCATCTGACCTTTTTCTCAAGGTGAAACAGATAGTTTTCCTTCTTGTGCCTATCTCAGAGGAATAAACACAACAAAAAATAGCAATACCAATTATCATAATCCAAATATATATGCAGGCCAGCATCTCACTGGAAGAGCAACTCGGGTTTTGCAGAATATTGCCTCTGTTGACAGACACAGAAAATTATTAAATAGAAAAGGCAGATGAGACATGACTCTCTCTTCTGCAGATCCCTTCTTACTCTCTCATTTATTTGAAAATAAATTCCTGAGTTCCAATTGTTGTCCTAATTCTACAAACAGATCTCCAAAATGAATTTTCACCTGATGTCATCTGACAAGGTTAGTGAGACTATTTACAGGGGTAGGGAGCTGCCCATAACAATTCATCTGCAAGTCTTGAATTGGGAGTGGAAACAGCTGATACCAAAGGTGAAAAAAAACACTGCTAGAGGTTTCCTCTGGTTTCTCTCAATCTCTGAACAGGAGCATAGCAAAGCATCAAGCACCTTTAATTTCCATTAATACAAGGGGCAATGAGAAATAAACATCTATGAAAGCGAAGTTAAAAACTAGGGAGACTGTTGGAAGAAGATAATCTGTAAGATCTGAATAATTTAGCTTTTAAAAAATACTAAACATCACAAGCCAACTGTCAAAAGTTTCATACTAAGACTTGCATAACAGGCAGAGGCAAATCCCTTTTTTCCTGTCTCACTCACACAGCCGGCTGACTGCCTGAGCAGTAAGGTTGGACACTCACTGCTTGTAAGCTCTGCATGCCAATTTTAATTCTCCATTCCTTGATTAGGAAAAAAGATCATGCTCAAGTAGAGAGGCATTTTCATTGATTTTGCTTCTTGATTGCAAGATAGGTTCCTGCAGAATAAATCTAGGCATCCATGTCAAGGTACCGCAGTCAAGTCAAGAAATGCATACATAGGATGATAAAAGTTCTCACAAGAGAAATGCATTTTCAACTAATATCAGAATTACTTGTTTGATGTTATGCTTTGTAATAGAAGATGTCCATGACTGTAACTACTTCAAAGGATAGTACATCCAATGTACCTTTTTATCCTTTCAAAGCATGAAGTGTTCTCTTGATAATAAATGAAATATTTCCAAAGGATATGCTTTGCTAATTGCAACAGATCTCTTTAAACCAGATAACTACCCTCAACAAGAGAGGTGTCATCTGGCTAAGTAATATGCAGAATCACAGCAAACAGAAAAGAATAACGGATAGATGTCGGAATTTCAGCATCATCAACCTGGCTACTTAGATGACTTTAATGTCATTAGCAAAGCACCAGGCAGTTTCTTCAAGCTATTTTTGCATGTCTGTACTTTAACTGATTTTTAATAGCATAACACCTGTAGGATCTGAAGGATTCATCCGTTGCAGTTGTCATAAGCAAATAGCTTAAAAATGAGATAAAAGACAGGCCTAGAAAAGGATAACACACTGAAAACAGGACAGCCCTGGAGAAGAAAGCTTATTCTGATGATAGCAGTGTTTAAGAGAGAATAAAATAAATCTCCATACTGTATCTCTTGGCAAAATAAGGTGGTAGTAACACACATATAACAAGAGAAAATAGCAACATTAACAAACACAGACAGCAAAGAAGTAAAAAGGGACAGGTCAAAACAAAACAATATCGTAAATCAGATTAACTACAAGGGCAATTCATTGCGGATTCTGTTGTTGTAAAAAGAGGCTACAAAAGCACACGGGCCCCAGCTGCGGCCTCGCACTGCCCTCTGCTGCCGGGGGCGCAGGGAAAGGCCCCTCCGCGCCAGGCCCCATGGGACAGAGGGCAGAGAAAGGCGGGAGTCCCCGTTACCTCCACAGACCCAGCAGCCTCACAGCCTGCATGCTGTGAGCCACAAATACGACATTTGGTACTTGCTGCATTACCACAGGACTTCTCCAATGTTCAGAGAAAAAGAAAACTTCCATGCAAGGAGCCTCCTAGGTTTTCCTTAGAGAGCAGGACATCCTTGTCTAAGTGTTCCCTCTGGCTAGGAGACTCAAAAACATGAGGATGGAAAAGCTTTATTGTGCCATACAGAAGCATGCAGGTACTGCTCCACAGAGCCTTCCTTGTGGTTCTTCCACCTGCAAACCCTGTGTTTAGCGAATTCATTTCTAAGCTCCAGCACAACCAAAACATTCAGCCTTATAGGACACAAAGGAGACTTACATCTGCAGGGCATTTCTGTCTAACAAGGCCCTGCCTATATCAACAATGGGCTTTAGGTTCGTTAGTACCACAACAGCTGTTGAGAGTGAGAGAATGGGTTGAAACATCACCCTAGTTGGTGGCTGGGAAGTAACAAGAGCTATTTCAATGTGGAGGAGCTCTGCAGCTGCAATCAAACACCATGGGTCTCTCTCACCACAAACACCATCTGTAAGGATAAAACTGTATCTAGATATAAGTACAAAGTTAAAAGCAACACAGGGAATGCTGGTAAGGCAGTAAAGGGCAAAGAGGAAGCAGTAGCAGGGAAAAGTTGAGTTACTGAAATGGAAAGGTAATGAGAAACACAAAATAGAAATAACTGTACTAATTCCATTCATAATCTACAGCACTCCCTGGTTCTTCTAAGAGTCCTGCAACTGCTTTATGTTCTCCCAATCCTAGTTTCTAGTATTCACAGTTGGAAATGTAAAAAAAAAAAAAAAGTGAAATTTTCTACACAGTGAAATCGCTGTCTGTTAATCACAAAGGAACAAGCATATTATCACAAATAAGGAGTAAAAGAAAGAAAGAAATTAAGTGCAAATAGACATGAAAGTTATCTGTATCAGTAGCAGACTTCATTTAATTTTTTTTGATTGGTTGATTTTTTTCTGTTGGAAAATTTAATCTAAAAAGGCAAATTTTTCAAATAACAGTAGGAGAGAGACAACTGAGGTAGTACAATGAGTGTAAGGCATACTTTCTTATATGCCAGATTTGCTTACAAGCTCTGTAGTCATCAATTACCTGCTAAGACTCACAGAAGCATCTCCCCCCACTCCAAAATATGTCTTTTGAGGGTTTTGAGGTTTTCTCTCTCATCTTCTCAAGAAAGTAGAATACTCTGATTTCATTTTTCATTTTGAGCTTGTTAAGACAACAGGCCATAAAGCCCTCTCTGAATCTTCCTAATTGAAATTCCAGCTTAGTTTGGCAACAGAACATGGTATTTGGAGTCGATCTGTTGTTTTTACTATGAACTATCATACCTAAATGAAACAGAATCTCAACATGCAACATAATAAATGAATTACTATTACAGTGGTTGGAGAGAAGACAAAGCACTTTAATGAAGTACTTCCATGGAGAAAGGATAAAAATGCTATTCAAAATGATTCAGAAAATGTTGAGATCAGAATACATTACTTGAAATGATTTGTGGGGCAGTAAAAGGATGGTATATAATAGATACTTTAGAATAAAGCATTCGAGCAAGTCTGAGGGGATTGGAAGAGCAAGATTTACTCAAAATAGAACTACTGTATTTTGCATTGATAGACAATCCTAGGGAACAGAAATCACCACAGAATCTTCAAGGTTGGAAGGGACCTCTAGAGATCATCTAATCTAACTTTCCTGCTCAAGCAGGGACACCCAGAGGTGGCATCCAGGAGAGTCTGGAAGATCTCCAGAGAAGGAGACTCCACAACCTCCTTGGGCAGCCTGTTTCAGGGCTGTGACCTTCACAGTAAAGAAGTTCCTCCTCACCTGGATGGAACTGCCTGTGTCTCACCTGGATGGAACTGCCTGTGTCTTAACTTACACCCATTACCCCTTGTCCTGTCATTGGCCACCACTGAGAAGAGCTTGGCCCCTTCCCTCCCTGCATTCTCCCTTCATGAACTTATACATGTTAATCCAATCCCCTCTCAGTCTTCTCCAAGCTAAACAGGCCCAACTCACTTGGTCTCTCCTTATACGAGAGATGTTCTAGTCTCTTAATCATATTTGTTGCCCTCTGCTGGACCCTCTCTAGAAGCTCCATGTCCCTTTTATATTGATGAGCCCAGAACTGCAGCCAATACTCCAGGAGTGGTTTCACCAGAGCTGAGCAGAGGGGCAGGATCCCCTCCCTTGACCTGCTGGCAACGCTCCTCCTGATGCAGGCCAGGATCCCATTGGCCTTCTTGGTCATGAGGGCACACTGCTGCCTCATGGTTAACACACTGCTGACTCACCGTTAACTTGATGCCCACCAGGATTCCCAGGTCCCTCTCTGCAGAGCTGCTCTCTAGCAAGTCAACCCTTATTCTGTACTGGTGCCTGGACCAGCATATAAGAAAAATCCCTTTATCTTACTGCAACTGTTAAACACTGTTAACATACTGTCAAATGATCATTTCTTATTAAATATATGTAGTAGCTCAGCTACTTTACCAGTGAATACAAGGCAAATGCTAGCCCACCTTATTCAGTACTCCTAACTTTTCCAACCTTTTTGTTTTTGTGAAATTCTGTAAATTGTGAACTGTGAAATTCTCAGTGAGATAAAGCCTATCTGTGCACCTGAGATGGATTGAGCTGACTACTGCCATAGGGCACCTCTGTGCATACGGGCAGATTAGAGGTTCTATCCAGTACAGAGCTGAACCAAATTAGTTAGCAATGCTACCTTCCAGTGGCACAGTATGGTCTGTGACTCAAGTCTTTCTGAAAGCCACTTACTTCCAGTGACTAATGCTTTCTAAAAGGCAACATTTTGGGGCTGGTAAAATGGTACCTAAAGTACTTGTTAGAAATTTACCATGTTTAGAGTACTCCATGGGATATATGGGCTTTTCCTTAACTGCTTCCTGTGACCCCTCAAAACTAGCTCACAGACTTATGCAAGTCCATAGAAAACTAGTAATTAGGCATA
The DNA here is from genome assembly GCA_032353885.1 of Nothura maculosa. Lineage (NCBI taxonomy): Eukaryota > Metazoa > Chordata > Aves > Tinamiformes > Tinamidae > Nothura > Nothura maculosa. Next base: position 5,791,244 of record JAUBOD010001075.1, on the reverse strand, counting down.
TTGTTGACACTTCCAAAAAAACCATCAAGTCATTTTTCAAATGCTTGAGGCATTGTGCAACTTCTTTTCAGGTTATAATGTCTATCGTAGCTCCAAAGCTTGAGAAGTGATCCCCATTTGCAAGTAGATCATAGAATCATAGAATGCTTAAGGTTGGAAGGGACCTTAGAAGTCATCTAGTCCAACTCCCCTGCAAACGCTGGGTCACCTAGATGGCACATTACGACAGGCACATCTTATAAACAAGATAAACTTGGAACATATCTCTCAGTCATGGAAAAGGAACGCTGAGATCATTTCCTACTGAAAGTCAACTATAATTCAGTTTTATATAATTCAAAGGTAAGATATATTTTAATATCACGAGTAATTCTTAAAACAGTAGTTACAAATGCCATTCAGTTTGACTTTACATACAGAGTACTACTGTAGTTCTATTGCTGAGAATTTTACAAATGACACAATGTGAACACTGTGAAAACAGATGGGTCCTCATTCTTTTTGCACTGCCACGTAAAATCAGGAATAATCTAACTGAAAACAGAACATTCAGGAATGCATAATCAAAGAGCCTACTCGCTCTCTATCACAACATTTAACTGCTACAAAAGCTAGCAGATTTCAAAATATTGCCTCGTCATGACAGAAACATCCATTACATCTCAGTAATGCTAAATTAGAAGATTGTTTTGTTCTAACTAGACAGTGATCAATGAGTGCCAGAAAAATTGCAAAGCCCGTTTCATTGATTATTTGGAACAGAAGAATGTACTCCACTTGAAAGAGAAACTATGTCAAAATACCAAGGAAGAATCTTTTATGAAGTGGAATAACCACAAATGTCTAGGCACTCCTGAGATCTTCAGCAAATGTGACCGTGCATTTGCTGTTATTGGGGAAAATTTTGGTGCAATAATGAATATTTCCATCTTTACAGATGTTTAGCTTTAGCTTTCTTGCATGAGAATCTACTCTAGTATAATCTTTTTTCTTTTTACATTGATGTAACCTGACTCTTGAAGATTTAGTTTTCTCTGACATTCCAGTAATTAATTAGTCATAGTCAAAGATCCATAATAACCTCCCATCTTCCTTCTCTGTCACTCCTGAATTAGGTTTTTATAACTCCATCCATTCTCACTAAATCTCAGTGTAGGCAGGGTTAACCTGTCATTTGGCAACCAAAATGAACACTATTCATGAGGCTGAGTTTAGAGCAACTCCTATTTCAATTTATGCTTTAAAAACACCTTTCAACTGAATATTGTTGTAAAGATAGGAAAAGATTTCCTGCTGGGAATCAATTAGGCCCCTGAAGCACTTTCACAGCATATTTTTGGGCAATTCCAAGAAGGAGCACATCAAAAATCAGAAGAAAATACCTGCACCACAGACCGTATAAAAATTCTCACATGACATGCAACATCTGTTTTCTATTTTACTTTTAACATTCTTCTGCTTCTGGGATTGGTACTACTAAAATATATGTCATCCTAAAAATGATATTCATGAAAACGCCGTACAGTCAGTCAAAAACATACAATTACGATAGAAAGTATTAAGGTGATTCCCTAGGCTGATGTTGGAGCTGTATCCTTTACAAAGCCTGAAGTACAGGCAAGTCCCTTATTCAGCTCATGATTTGTCCCACATGATTTTTTTCCACACTCGACTTTATGATCTGCTAGGTCAATACCTAATTAGATTCTTCATGTAGATACATGATATTATGACACCATAACCTTTTTCATGATGGTTTTCAAAATGATCAATTAAGCATGGATGTTGCAAGGCATTTTTGTCACTTCAGCTTTCTCTAAAATTAATGGAAAGAAACAGTCTAGCATCTTACAAAAGGGAGCCCAAGGCAACGATTTCTTTGTTAAATGAAGTATTGAACAACATAGTGCACAGCAGAAAAGAAGAAACCAGGTTGATACTAGATGTAAGAGAAGAGTCTTCATCTTGCTATCTATCACTGTTTTTTACAATTGCAAATTACTGGGCTTTGAAAAGCTAAGATTTTGCTGGCCAAGCAGATGAGCACAAACAGCAATATCCATGCACATGGGTATTATAAATTGGGTATAAGTTTGTATATATCCTTCCTTCCCTTTTCAGTTTATGGCTTGTATTATAAATTGGATATAAGTTTGTAAATATCCTTCCTTCCTTTTTCAGTTTATGGTTTTTATTTTATAGTATCCATCTTAATGTCAAAATACGCTCATTCCTAATCCTGCCTTGCATTAGGCACAGGGTGTTATCCAAGTACTTTCAAGGTACATCCATCAATTTGTGCTAGACTGAAGCAGTTTTACCAGAAACACATTCCATCTTACCTAGAAGACATAAAGACAGAAAAAAATCTAACACATTCCCAGATAGTTTGTTCCACTATTAAAATCAGTCTCTGTATGTCTTTAGCTCTTAGTTATTGGTACTGATTCCGCTTTTGACCAAAGCCTCTGTATCTGTTATCGTTGCACAAATCCTCATCTAGTAGAATAACCAAAGTCCAGTCTTTCTTTTGACGAGCTAAGCAGACAGCACTTCAAATTTCCCCTTCTGAAACACTTCTAGAACTCTAAGATCACCTTGGAACATCTTTGTATTCAATCCAGCTTTTAAAAATCCTGTTGAAGTGTGAACACAAGAGCTAAGCAAAGGCTTTCCAGTTATTTTATGCAATTAAGATAACTTCCCTCCCTTTACTTTCTTCTCCCTCTGTGCCTAGATCTTCTTGCCACTAAAGCATAGGGGAGGGTTAGGAAGCGTTTGTCCTTTTTAAAATTTTATGCTACTTGTTTTTCTTTTATTTTTCTCCCGATTTTATGCTACAAAATCAAGTGTCTTTTAATGAAATTAGGTTATAGAGCTTCATGCTAGCACCTATTTCAAGGAACAGAGCAAAACAGATATACGCACAACTGCCTCTTCCCTGTCCACCTCTGAAATCTTCTTCTGCCCTCCATTACCCTTCACTTTTCCTGTGCTTCTTTGTTCCTGTTGAAGGCAGCTACATTATAAAGGAGGGCAGCACGTGATGAAGAGTACACACAGCTCCAGATCATGTTAACAGTAAAGAGATTTGGGCTACACCTTCCTAATGCCAATAAATACATACTGATTCAAATTAAAAAGTATCTGCTTCAACAGCATTTTCTCATGAAAATACGTAGCTGAATAAACTGAGCAAAAGATTTGGAGAGTCATCTATGATCACATAAGAAGCCTAAACAAAAATGAAACACAACAACACTGAATGTCCATACTTGATTAGCTATAGCTAGATTTTGTAACATTAGCTGTTTGTACCATAAATGTAGTTTGCATATTTTTGTGGGGAAGACAGAATGAACACCTCCACACACACACCAAAAAAAAAAAATAGCATGACTCTCACCTGACTATTTACACAAGATTAAAGAGAGAGTAAAGATCATAACTTTTTGATTTGCCAAGATCTTCTCTAGATATGTCTTCTATAATGAGGTAATTCAAAAGCTTCCCTTGGGCTTTTGTTTCATTGCCTGACTCTTCTTACAAGTTTAAAGGCCAAATGGGCATCCCAATGCAGTCATTCAGCCCATGGTAAAAAACAGCATTAGACAATTGACAATTTTTCTCATGTGAAGAAAAATACTAGTCTGAAGGCTATAACCACAAACATGGTGTGAAATAATTAACATCTCATTCAAGATCCTATTTTTAGGGATTAATGAATCTACCTGCATGAAAAACTCCTCAGTCAGTAATGAAATTGAAGGTGAGCAGGTTGGCTGTGACAGTCAACGACAGCATGAGCTAAGCCAGGCAGCAGATGCAGCTGTGAGAAGGCTAAATGTGAATACAGAACATCTCTGTCAAGGTCTTTCCAGTAAGGTTCTAAAATATTACTGGCCTGGTACAGCACATAAGTTTAAGCACATAAGTGTGTAATTCTAGCTACCCATATTCAGAGAAGATGGGCTCAAAATGGAAGAGGTACAGGGAAAGTTATATTGATCACAGGAATTGATCACTGACAAGAAAAAGACAGAAAGAACTTGGGACTTAAGTTATCTGAGGTATTAGCTCTATATAGCGACAGAAATCAAGACTCAGTGAGGAAAATTAAGACTGTGCAAGAAAAAGTGCAGTTGGTATTAGTTAACTACATATGCATTTTAGACAGAAATTAGGAAAGTGCCAATAAGCAGTGATTGGAGGGTGTAAAGCTGAACACCGCATCTGTCTCTAGGAGAAATAGAAGTGAGAAAAAGAAGGAGAAGTGGTCAAATTTGAAGATGGAAGTCAACATCATATGATGAGATAATCTGCAGTAGAAGGATGCCTTCATCTCTGAGAACCTTCTCAGGAAACTTCATGAAGGAAGTGATAACCAGATCAAGAGGATTCATAGCAGCTTGTTTCTCAGTGATCTCAAGTGGGAGTGGCAGTTTCCACAAGTGGTTTCTGCTTATCAGGAATGGATACATGTTATGGGAATATTGCTGTAACTTTGTGGTACCCAGGGTGGTTGTATTCCAAAACAGCCTCCAAGTGGTTAGAGAATGAATTTTACAATCAGTTCTGCAAACTGCAGACTCAGAGATAGGAAAAAATAAACTCCATTTTCTGTTCTTGCTACCTTCTATGTTCTTAGCTTTACTTTTAGAAGAGTTTTCATCTTTTATACTCAGACACCTACATTTAAATTCTACATGTATGTAGATCATGTAATTTTCTATTGAAATCTATTTCTATTCTATTTCTATTAAAGATGGTTATATTCCTAATAATAAATACAGATGTGTACATATAAACTAATACAGTTATTATGAAGCTATATGCACATAAACAGCATCAACAGGTAGACTGTGTTAGTCCTTCACATGAGGAGTGGAAGGTGCTCAGCACCAGATTTTGCCAGGTTGAGAAAGAACCAATTTTGCCCTCCCTATGGCTTAAGGTGCTTAAAAAAAGCACCATGATACAGGACACAGGACTAAAATCTCTACCCTGCCATCTGAAATCAATTTCCTATTTTATTCCTACCAAAGTTTACAGAACTGAACAGAAACCAACCTTCAGATCCAAAGCTTCTACTGAAAATGGAAATATTTCTCCAGGTATTTTTTATTTGGTAAAATGATGTGGTCTATAATTATAGTTATAGTTATAATTATGTAATTACACTAGTAAAATAATAGCTAATTAAGAAAACAATAAATACATTTCTTTAAAAAGGTCTGAACCATGGAGATTTGTGCAAAACAAAAGGTACATTCTACTCAGTAGTCTGACTATAAACCTTGAGAAAATAGTTAAATATGTGATTAGCTAAAGGAATTGTACTTTCTTTGTTCCTAAAAGCAACCAAAATAACTGAAAAAAATATAACTGAATATAAAAGCTAGATAGACCCAAAATATTTCATTCACTTAAAGCCAGACTTGGAGTAATACAAAACATCTTGCAGCTTTAATGAAAACTCGTTTATGTCAAAAAGAATTGCCTACCTCTGGCACTGTGCGTAAGCAGTAACGACACAGCCTTACGTGTGTCACTGGCCGTGCCTCAGTGCCGGCTCCTCTGGCTGCTCCTCGCTTCCCTGCAGCGCTGCTGCGGTGCCTCCTGCCTCCCCCGGGAGGCTGCTGCTCCTGCTAGTTTGTGCTCAGCTACAGCACACAGGTGGTGGCTGCAGAACATACAATTCATACCCATGACAGGATGAGTAAAAGGCTGAGAAGAGTTCCCTGCAGGCCAGGGACTGTAAGTGCTATCAACACCGCTCCTGCCTCCCGGTAATCTGGCTTAAACTACTTCTGATGAACTGTATGTACTATATTTGATTACTGTTTCAGGAAGTGTGAAGCCAGCTGATGCAAGTCTTTGATTATCTACATAGAAAATATGAGTTTATTATGTTTTACATTTTTTCTCTCAACTTCTTTATAGAGGTTTTTTTCCTCCAATTTCTGCCCCTCAAATTTTCCACTAGGGCTCCATTTTTTTAGTCTCTTAGTTGCCTTCCTTGCTGTGTCCTGCCCTTACTGCTTTGAGATGACTCCATCTGACCATAGAAGAAAGGAGGCCAACAAATGAATATTTTACATAGGAAACCATGGGATTGCAGTCCTTAGATCAACCAACAGGCCAGTGGTAGAGCTGGGAATTGGATTTATGTTTCTTGAGCCACAAAACAAAACTTCATATGAGCTATTAAAATGGCCTACAATAGAAAAAAGCTTACAAGCAAAACTTCAAGGAAAATAATTCGAAACAGGAAGCAGTCTTCAGAGAAAGGTGATACCAAATTAGGTTCAGGCAAGTAAGAATATATAAAGGACAGGTTGTCCCTGGTTTCATACTCAGAACAATTTCAGAAAGAAGGACATTGGCTTTTGTTATTATGGATCTTTGAAACTGCCAGTAGGGAAACAATGGGAGCTTGGAAATAGCAAAGATCATGATATTTAATAGAAAGAATTCAGCAACACACAGCTAAAATGATTGCTCATCTAAAATCTGGCTATGAGGAAATACTGCAAAAACAAAGAATGCTTACATTAAACAATGATTAAAAGCAAGCATAACATGCTACAAAAAGTATGAGACACACACCATAGAAAAGGAAAATTACTACTGTAGAACAAAGAAAATGCTTCTAGGAGCAAAGGCATGCAATAAGATAAAGAATATTTAACTATTCATGTCAGAAACAGATTTCTAACGTTCAGACGTCTTAGGCAGTGCAACAGTCTCCCAAAGGAAGGAGCCAAGTTTCACTGCTTGAATGTTTTAGCTGGAATATTGATTTAAAACTGTTTTTCAAAGCAATCCAGAAGGTACACTTTTTAATCTCTTTCATTATAGTATTTTTTCATTATAATATTTTTATAATTTTCTAATTATTTTTCCTAACTATATTTATAATAATAATAATTTTCTAATTATTTATTTCTATTTTTATAATTTTACAATTTTTCATTATAGTAGGGTGTTTTTTTTGCAGAATACATACTTCTGCAGATGTAGCAGCAACATATTTTCTCTTCCATGAGTATTAAATGAAATTACAAATGCAGAGTCTTCTACAATGAAAGACTGCAAAGTAATAAGGAAGAAGAAATAAAATCAAACCTGTCATAGGAGGATTTTCTACCTTCTTAGGCACAGCCACTTGGTGTGACTGTTGCTAGATGCAAACGTGCCACAGGGATACAAAAATCATTTGCTTGTGGTAACATGCTTTTGGCAATGGAGAACTACATTATAACAAATCCTTTCCCAGATGCTACTTTATTATTTCTAGCTTCTCTAACAAGCTTCACACTGTTACCAGGTAGGCACGTAGCACAAAAATAGCAAGTATGCACCAGCTAGATGCTCGGCGCTGCAGGACATCTGGATTTGTAGGTTCTCAACTCCAATTATCTGATACAGTTCCTCAAACAGTAAACAAGAAATACAGCATAGATTATGTTATCTTTCATGTGTGTATCAGGTACAGAAATATTTGAAATAATTTATGGCTCCATTACCCTAGAAAGCTTCTAATAAGTATATTCAAATGCAAGTCTCTAGCCAACAATTCTTGCTGCAGATCAGCTACTTAACTTGCACGTATCACAAGAGATAATGAAATAATTCTGCTTGAAACATTTGGCTTTTGACAACTTAAAGCTCTGGACATACAATTATACTAGCAAGAACTAAGATACTTCAGAGACACAGTGAATCAACTGGGAAAGATGAGATAGCTGCATAGCCTTTTCCTGCATAGGGAATTATGCTACATTCCTTATTTAATTAATATCTTTGTTATTCTTTCCTGCTATTTAATGGCCATTCCATTCAAGTCTCTTTGAGAAAACAAATTGTACCAAAGGTTAAAGTAGGAATCCAGTGCATTTTATATGACACCAAATTTTCCAGAGCTTTCTTACTTTCTTTGGTGGATTGGCTATGTGTTCTGATTATTTCCTTTTTACTCAGTGAGGCTGACAGATCACAAAATGACCCTAAAAAGTAAAAAAGAAAAAGAAAAAACAAAAAACAAAAAACACATTGTGTTCCTTCACATATCAAAAGTCTCTGTAGGCCAAATCCATTCAGGGGAACAGTATTATCATAGCTATTTGAGAAAATATAGCATTTTATTTACTTCAGTCTTTTGTATACTAAATAGGCTTTCATTGCTATCACAGTTGTATTTTTGCCTCTCCCGCATGGGCTGAACAACATTCACATCCTTTATCATTCACCTTGGACTACTCTGACACAATTACCCCAGATCAATCTAAAACTGCTTCAGAAAAGCTTTATAGGGAATTTCATTCTCATCATTAAACTAAAAGACAAATCTGTGCCATCATACTCATAGAGCCAAAGATTAATAACAACTTTACTCCAGGATTACAATTAACTTTAATACCATGATCTATTTGAAACTACCCCTTAATTACCACATATTTAATACATTTCTTGGAAGAAGCAATTTGGGGTATTCCATTACTCAAATTTTTTTTCTTCAAAAGTGTCTTGAGAGAGCAGATTCACTTATAGGAGGTTAATTCACTAAAAGGTGACTTTTATAAAAATGTTTCCAATTTATGGATAGCTACTCTGAAAATAAATACTTATTCTAAGATTTCATTTAAATATACAGAAAAGGAAAGATGGATAAGAGCTTTTCACAGACTATTTCATTACTTTTCTAGCTAACAGCTAACACAGCTATAGCTTCTAAAGAGAAACATCAATGTAACAAAGGTAAATTCATAAGCTCATGTAACCAGCTGAAGATGTTGAAGCATTAGATAACTGAATGCCACGTCAAGTAGTATTTAGGATGTCAAGGTATTTCCATTATTTTTTTCATTAAATCTATTTTAAATTGGACTTCAAGAGCTGGATTTTACTTGGAAGCGTTCATGGAAAGTCTAATGATGAACCAACACTTTTCCCACAGTAGCTTATCTTACCTGCGGCGAGAACACTTATGCTTCTGCAGCTATTACAGTTATCCATTCTTACTTCCAGCTATTTTCTGTTCCAGCTGCCATCACGAGATAAACTCAGGCAGAATGGCTAAGAGGATTAGTCATGAGATATGGAGGTTTGTACCAGAAGGCCACTGGCTTCTGTCTGTTCAATAACCAATGTAAAATGAGTTTGACTCATTCCCCTTCTGACCATAGCAGACAAGCATTCTCATGACAAAAACAAAGCTACAATTCACTTTGCTTTTTGTTCTTAGTTGTAGGCATCAGAAAGGAGTGGTTTTAGAAGGACAAAAGGACCAAATTTGCTTCCAAAAATCCTTGAAGAGATAAGATATGAGAAACTGGTAGTGAAACTATAGCATCCTTGGCTGCATGAGGAGAGCATTACCAGCAGGTTGAGGGAAGTGTTTCTCAACCTCTACCAAGCCTTGCTGAGGCCACATCTCAAGCAGAGTCCAGTTCTGGGCTCCCAGTACAAGAGACACACAGAGCTCCTGCAGCAAGTCAAGCAGAGAGCTATGAAGATGATTTATGGACTGGGGTATCCCTCCTATGAGAAAAGGCAGAGAGAACCAGGACTGTTCGGTCTGAGGGTATCTTACCAATGTGCATAAGTATCTGAAGGGAGAGAACATGAAACATGTACAGTTAATCTACCTTTTCATCTGCAGAAGAATCAAATAACTGATTTTATGGCTTGTCAACAGAATGTTCTTATCTATTTAAGGCAAGTAGTTCTGCATTTCTGGGTATCTTTCCTTCCTACCGACTAACTGAAAACAAATGGAGGAGCCAAACATGGTGGAAGATCTGCAAGAAATTAAAGGTTTTTGCCCTTCCGAATTCCTCCCAAAAATTGTGCAGTGGAGTCTAAAGATAGCAAAAACCTCTTATTTCCCACATTTTCTTCCCCATTTAAAATAAGCAACAATTGAAAGCACTTTCAGCGGGAAGCAGAGCATTATTTTTGATCCACAGATCATCAGCTGAAGCCAAACATCCTCTAGTAGCTCTAGCAAGCAGACGGGAGTTACCCTCCCTCCAACCAGATGGCTAAAATGAGCACAGGAGCAAAGCTAATCTACAGCACAGCACAGGATGCTAAGTGCAATATCACATCTCACATCTCAAACTCATTGAACAGCTTTCCTGAAAGCTTTTAAAATGTGACTGCAAAGCAAAAATAGGTTTAGGTGAACTTTGTAACCCACCAGAGAAGCAGACAACACTACCAGACAACCTTTCCCAGGGAAATGTTAGGAAAGCAAAGGGAAGAACAGAGTCACTAGATCTGTTAAAAGGTAAAAATGATGCGTTGACATGTTGGAAATGCTACTCTCAAACTTAATGATCAGTGGATGGTTGCCTCCCTTCTTTTCTGCATTTAATCTACTAGTTTGGTTTGTTGTCAGTTTTTTTTTTCCCTTCATATAAATTGATTATACTCTTTCTTTGGAGTTTACTGTCCTTTAATTACATGACTACGTAGCTTGCTCACCATGTCACTGATCTCTCAAATGCTTTCTAAATCCCATAGAGATTGAGCATATGAGAGAACATGAGACTACCCACATCATGGGTATGGATATGGCAAGATGGTAGGATTCTCTCCTACATTAAAAGACATATCTGAGCATACAGCGTGGTATTCCTTAATACAGAATAATGAGGAGTCACTGAGTGACATATTAGCACGAACAGGGTGACATAGTACTTTCACTGAATGATATATTAATAGAAACATATGCCAAATTTTGATTACTTTCCCTTCCTACTTTTTCTTGACATACTTGCTGCACTCTGTTTTGCAGCAGCCTCAAAAAAAAGTCCAACTTTTGAATATATTCTTAAAAGCTTTTACACATTTATGATTGCTCAAAGTAAGCTGTAAGAAATATACAATGATATATGAAAGTGTGGTATTAAGTATGTACTGGAGGTAAGAGAGAATCTTTCTCTGACAAGATTAGAAATTGCTATAATTCTTTATTATCAGATTTGAATGTATCAAAAGCAGTAAGCTGTAGGCAATTACTTCAAAAAATCAATTAACTTGGAACATAAAAAAAAACATAAAAACCTTATTTCTTAAGCAATACTTAAATGCTATACTGAAATTAATAAATTAATCTACTTCAATCATCAACATGACCTGGCAAGTATTATTTCCATGTTATGCTCTGCAGGAATCTGATCAAGTGTCGTGTACTGACACCAATGGGAAGACTCCTAGTTACTCCAAGGGGCTTTACAACAGGCACTTGAGGCCTCAAGCAAACAAAACACTTCAGGATCTTGCTGATTAAATACTTCTAAGCTTAAAACTTGCCTCAAATTCAAATAGATTGATTTTATTTTCTTTCTCTTTTTGCTTTCCAGTTCTTAATATGGATGCAATCATTCACCATTAAGTAGGAACAGAAAAAAGCTATAAATCAAAGACTGAAAGAAAACAAATAAGCTGCAAATTTCCTCCAGATTTGAGGAAATTAAAGCAACTGTGGCCAAGTGAAAAAGAAGTCAGCCAGAGACCCACAAAATCAGGCTATAGGAACATTTTCAGATTATACAGCTACACTCAGGCTTAACCCGATTGTAGCTTGTACTTCCCTTCTTTGCAAGACTTCCCTCACATTTTTTCCACAACGGACTCTCCTTTATTTCACAAGAGTGTCCACCTCCCTGCCGTTCCTTCCACAAAGTTGTGAGCATGAAATTGTTTCCATTGCACTCACTCCATTTACGTTCCCCTGTGTCTGCTCCTTCAAATAAATATCTCCTTCAAGACAGGGATTCTAATCTATCGTGCACCTTCCAAAATACTCAGGCCCTGGAGAGAACGCAGTGGAGGCACACAGAGCACTAAAGTGGCTTTGGTTTCCTAATTAGACATGGCGAGTGTTCCTCTATCATCCTCAAGTCACAGTGCTGCAGCACTCCTTAAATTTATATTAAGGCTTTATCTTTTTCAAGGGCCTAATATATGACAGCCATGTTCCTGATTGGCCCAATAAAGAAGGTTCAAGAACTACCTTATTCCCAATTACAACATTCACCATTTAGCTATATTCTGCCAAATATACTCTATATTAGAATGAATTTATAATACGAAAGTATATAAATTATTTTCAAACATATTTAGCAAAACAATTTAACACTATTTCACACTTTTTGACCTAATTTAAAATTTTCAGAGAGCTGAGTTTTGAGTTTGTTTGTTTTTAACATTTTGGTGGTATCTCCCAGTACAACAATCCTTTCAAGCAACTTTGAAAACATCTGGAATCACTTCACCTTCCAAAAGATATTGTTATATTTAAAAAACAACTGAGTGGCATACAATAACCACTAGAAAAGATCCAAGACTAGAATCAAAAGGATGGCAGAATGGGATTCCTGTTGCAGAGATAAACTGTGGAATACAGCAATATCTCCCATCTGATTCAAATATTGCAGGTGTTTCTTCTGTGCCCATTTCTAAGCCAAGCTGTCCCAAATGTCCATAACAAAGGGGGCTGGACTAGATGACCTCTGAGACCCTTCCAACCTTAAGCATTCTGTGATTCTATGATAAGCAATAATGATAAATGAAAATACAAGGTTTGTAAGAATAAAAAAAAAATCCTTGGGTGGCAGCTTGGAATAACCTAGCCTAGATCTCAAACTCTTTCCAGTGAAATAGTAACTTTTTGTCTAGCACCAGGCTTTGATTTCAGATATCTCTCTTGAATACAGATCTGGCACAATCTGAGGAATTTAATCAAGTTGTCACTAGAACGACTAGAACACTAGAATCAACTCTCTCATGTACTGCAGGACTGAATCACAGATTCTGAAGTCATTTAAAACAAGAGCAGTAGAGATACTCATGAAAGAAAGCAGGCTGTGCAATGTCCTATGCTGAACAGGCACATGTGGATTATTAAGTAAGTAGATCTAATTAGCTGGAAAAAAAACAAAAAAAAATCTGGAAATGAATTCTGAAATTGAAAGAAATGGATAAAAAGAATCTCAGATCTATATTCATCTCCCACTGCTATTATACTATTGAAATAAAAGATTTTTGATAAAATATTACATATAGGCAAAAGCATGAAATTCTAGAGCGCTCTCACTTCAGATGGAAGAGATGTTTCTAGAAAAGGTGAATTTTTTTTCAGCACTCAGGCAAAAAACCCAGGACCAATCTGTAAACTTTCCATAGCTATGAGAACTGGCTGTAGCCCTTATGATGCACATCTTTCTACCCATGGAAGGACCTAAGTGGCCACTGACAGCAGCCATTTAGTAGCCATTCACTCACCTTCAAACCCATCACAACCCCCGAGATGGCTGCAACTCAGTGTTTTAGGATCAGCGATTTGCTACAGCCAGGAGTAAAGAATGAGCCCTAGCAGTTCACCCTGAGTTCACTCTTTAGAAAAATCTGAGAATCATTCTATTTTTAAGCTTCCCAGGAGTAATATCTGAAATTATTTGATGAAAAAGTCTTTTATGAGCTTTGGTAACAATGCAACTTCAGAGGCATCCAATTCTGCTGTGATACCAGCCTTATTCTTCTGTCAGAAGTTTTCTTTATGGCTTTCTGATGCTGCAGCAAATCAGATTTAAAAAGAAGCATGCATTTCTTTAAACTAGTTCATAATCTAAAGAGTCCTATGAAATATTGGCTTTACTATCTCAAGTCAATAAAGAAAAAATATTTAAATGCAAGCCACAGAGATGGCCTTGATGCTGCAATCAGGAAGAACAGAAGACCACTGATAAAATATGCAGGTAAGCATCACATTCAAGGGCATTGCCTGCACAGAATGGATTATTGTTACTGTAACTCTTTAATAACTAAAAATATGTCTTAGGTTATAGAAGAGGCTTTGCTCCATTTTACAGTATGTTATTTTTAATAAGAAAAGAGACTATAAATTCACTGCTAGCAGTCCATGTATCTTCTGTGCCACATGCTCTAGGTAGCCCTGCATGCGCAGGGGAGTTGGAATAGATGATCTCCAGAGGTCCCTTCCAACCTTAACCATTCTATGATTCTGCCCTCCAAACACAGATTCTCTATTTGCCATAAAGTATTCTTGATAAATTACCTGTGTAGCTTTCTTTTTTTTTTATCCTAAAACTTAATTGGCAAATATTGGAAGCCATTTAAATAATACTGCACTTGGATCTAACAAAATGCACTACTTATCAGGCATATGATGGTATCATAAGGTAATGGGCAGTTTCTAAAGTCACTAGAAAGAATAAATTCTTAAAATTCAACTTTAAGCTGATGCCACTGCTTTGTTTCATTCCTTGCAGAATAAAAAAGCAAATGCTTCCTAGGCATCTAAGTCAGAGACAAATCTTACGCTTTCTGAATAGTTTCAACTCTCCCTACTTGCAAATGCTCAGGAGTACCACTCTGCTTATGCCCGCTCTGCATCTAGCCAGTGCACCTATTCATCAATAGGTCATCAGCATCTTTCTAAATACTGTAGTTCTAAATACTGCATTGATGAAGTAAACACAGAGATAAGGTCAGCTGGAGACTAAGGACATGAAACCGAATCAAAATTGGAATATAGAGCTGAGAATCTACTGTAACATCTTTTAGTGAAAAACAGAGAAAGCGGAAAAGTACAGAGTAACCAAGATGAATGCTGCCAACAGAACTGTTGTGTGATGCATCTTTCCTCTTCATTTCACCTGGCTTAGCTAAAAGTTTGTCTAACACTTTCTACAGTAAAAACATATCAAGCATAGCAAGGTCTTTCTGCAGACTTCCTAAAACTCTATGAGAACTCCACCTCAAAAGCTATAGCCCATGAAGAATAATTCATCCCTTAAGAACAACTGAGGCAGGCAGGATTAAAGAGAAGCTATCTGGTCAAAAGCAACACCAGCAAAATCTCAAAAGCAGGGTCACCAATGAGATTGAGCTCTGAAACAAGCATATTTCTTCATGAGCACCCCAATACGCAAATCTTTTCAAATTAAAGATCCTTTCACTGTTCATCCTTTCACAGGTCATGGAAGTGACCAAGTGTACAGACTTCAGAATCAAACTGAAGAGGCTGAAAATTTCCACAAATCCTTGGAGGTTAATCAGAAAGAAGGAGGGACAGTGAAGCAGACACAGAATACATACCTCAATGTGCTTACTCTGTTTGCCATCAAGCAACAGAAAATATTGAAAATAATTCAGTAATGGAGATGGTTTTGGACAATAAAATGTAATTGGCTTACAGCTGCCTTGGCCAGTTGATTTTGGCTTTATTATTCAAGTTTCATTTGTGAAATGTAGTAGAAGTCACGTGTAGTGTTGCCACTCCTATTCTTGCATAGCTGAAATAGTTGCACACAACTATGGTTGCACACAAGAGTTGCACACAAAACTTAGAGCACGTCTTTTCAGTGATGTTGAAGTCTGTCCCTTCTTTTATAGAATTAATGCTATTTGAGTTTATTTAATCATTTTCAATTGGATTAGTTGCTAAGTGTGTTCCGTATAGAACAATGGTACAACACTGACAACATTGGTCCATGCTGCTGTCTCTTCTGTAGTTTTTACCATTGGTTTGTTCTTCAAAACCTAATCTATTTGATTTAATGAAATTCAGTCTACTAGAATTTCACAGTTAAAGAAATTATTTTTTAATTTATATTCTGAATCAACTCAGCTTCTGCATCAAGGAAGACATGAATTCAGCAACAACCTACTTCAGCAAGGCTTTTTTGTGTATAAAATAGAATCTGATCTTGCCTCAGAGATAATTTTTCTCTGTGATTTTTTTACTCAGACATATCCAGATGGAAATAATAGAAAACTGTGCTTAATAAAGAGCCATATGAGATTTTGATTGACATGGGTCATGACATGTGAATTTAATTTCATAAAAGGAATTTAACTGAAGAGCTTTCTATTATTTCTGAGGTCTTCTAAGTTCCATCCATTTATTCTGGGAGTTACTTCCTCTCTTTATTCTCACTGCTATTTAATATGTGTCATCACTCTATGATGCAGCAACCAATGAAATGTATTTCAGACTCCAAGCCAGTCTGAGTGAGAGGGATGGAAAACATTTTCTGGAACACCTGGACTCATTACAGGAAAAGTTCATCTCAAGGACATGAAGAAACAATGCTATAAAGTTAAGTTCCTCCTAATATTCACCAGAAAAATAATGCAAGCCAGAAAATTCACCAGAAAAATAATAGGCAAGGCAAAGTCTCACAATAAACTCATTTTATCGTAGGTCTCCACGTATATTTTAATAAAACAGTGATAAAGCTCCCTCTGAAGAAATACTCAGAATGAAAACAGCATAATTTTAACACGTAAAGGCAATAATGTACAAACTACATGAAAAAAAATTTCAAATGGCTTTCAAATAGCAGAGGCAGACAAAAGGATGAGGCAGGGAAGCTAATTCACTTTCTTCCTTTTGTCTTACTGTGCCAAAGTACCAAGACGCTTTCAGGAGAGGCCCAACTTCAGAAGCCTAAATCTTCCATAGAATACAGAGGAAAGAGCTAGATGAAACCTTGAAAGAGTGTTTCAGTTACTAAGCTGAAATCTTAGTGCCAACACTGTGCAAATCTCTAAGAGAAGAGTAAAACTGGTGTCAGAAGGAGCCTCGTAATATGAGGAGGCTGCATGGAGAATGCGGGTCCATCACTTGGCTGAATTGGCATTTTCTCTCCTTGCCTTACAGCCCAACTCCATTCAGATACTGAGATCATCCGTCTGCATAAACAACCACAAGAGAATGGCCAAAGCAAAGGGCAGCAGACTGACTAACAAGATAAAAGGATCCCATATGGATTACAGCTGCCTCACGCTGAATTTTAGAATTCAGTCCTACCAGGCTTGCAAAGGTTCTCTCAGGTGGAAACAAAGAGCATATTCATAAGAAAAATGTCAGGAAAACTCCAAAAACAGATTTTACAAATCTAGACACGGAAAAGAAAAGTGTGATTCTAGAGAATAAAAAAAAAAAAAAAAAAACAAAAAAAAAAAAAGGAAACCACTATGCTCCTAAAATAATACAGTGCTTGGAACGATAGTTTTCAAATCCAATTCCCATAGGATAATCGATATATACTAACTACTCTTGCAAATTTAGCACATTTCTCACAGAATAAAAAAGAAAAAGGAATTGCAATGGAAGCATTCCAGGTTAAGTGTATCCAGAAAGCTTGCAGATTTAATTTATAATTTTGTATTACTAAACTAAGTTAACCTGGCTCAAGGAGATGAACAGTCAGAAGAATAATTATGTTATTCAGGAATGATCATCTGTTACCTTAGCTGGGTGAAGCAACTCATCACAAGGCAGGCAAGAACTATTTTAGGTACCAAAGCAGTAGCAAAATGGTAAGATGGGACAGGAGTGGCAGAGGATGTAGAGCACTATCTTAATAGCAAAGACGGACTTTGTCAAAACAAAAATATGCTTACACCATGGGGAGGAGGGGGAACTGTTCACCTTTTATGCACTCATAAACTTCTCTGGTGATTGAAGAAACATTTGAACTGTGAAAAACAGCATTCTCAGTGTGAAATCAGTATGAGCAAAGACTGAATTTCTAAAATGAAATACATTACTGTCATGTAAATCCCAGATTAAGACACACTTCTTAAGATATTGTTTTCTCAGTGCCTGGAGACAATCGTTATTCCCACAAGAGGTGAAGTGGCAGCACACAGAGTTTGCTGAAGATCCATATTCAGCCTAACTTATTGAGTTCTATACACAGCAATTAACCTTTGCACTAAAGACTATCTTAATCTGCAAAATTAGTGCTTACTCCTCAGATATAAATAACATCTCCTGAAAAAAACAGGCTAAGGTCTTTTAGAATCCTGTGTGGTAAATAGTGTTATGTTCACCAAGAGTGGTTTGTAGACTGATTTCCTTGACAGGCATCACCATGATACGCTGATACTGTGAAGAATTGTGTTATTTTCTTATTTTCAGAAGAATCATCTGAAATCTGTAAAGTGACAAATGTATTAACAACTTCATGTTGAACAAAATAAAAAAAAATCAAATCACAGTAACTGTTAATATAAATGAGCTCAATATCTGTATGGCAAAAACTTTAGCTGGAAAAAAATGGGAAGGAAGATAGCTACGCCAAGTTAATAGAGTGGATAAGAGCAGACATCTCCTACTGCAGCCTGGCATTACTTGTAATCACTAAGAAAATGAAGCATGAAGTTTAGGCTACTGGAAAAGTTCAAGATAAAATCTGAATTCAGGCCTTCTGCAAGTATCCTCGATAGCTAAATGGGGGTTACATCAACAGAAACACTACAGGCAACTTGGAAGAAACATATTTTGAGGGTCTAAAGACAGTCTACATGATTCTTGTTCTTACAGATTAAGTTACCATGTTATTTTCTTGAAAACATGCACTTCATTTATTCTGAAGTTTAATCATCAAAGCATGAAGATAGACTCATTGTTTTACTTCTCTGCAGGATAAGAAGGTAGTGCTAATAATAAGAAACATCTAAATGGGATGATGCAAAACTGTTCTAAAAATGGGCCTGTATGTTTAAAAAAGAAAAACCTAGTATGTATGAATATAGTTTTATAAACAAATTCCAGAAGCATAATTTACCAAATTAAATATGAATATTTCCTGACACATTATTCTGATGCTCCTGAGAGTAAACTTTGCAATATATGTCTAAATGGGAAAATAAATCGAGGTGCATTCAATTCTCTGGACCAGGAAAGAGCTAGTTCGAATAAATGCAAGCACCTCAAGTCCACACCATCAGTTGTTTCGCTCTACAGATTTACTCCTTTTCACAACAGGACTTGCTAATGTAGATATAGCTGGCAACACTCAAGTCATATCTTAGAAACATATACATCCGCAGTAAGAGAAAGGGCAAGGGTTTTCCGAGCTGCCAAGATTTTTTGATTGTAGGAGATATAATAAGAGTTCTGGTATACAGCAACCCCAAAGACTACAATAAATCCAGAAGTATAAGGGTATAGTATCCCTGCAAAAAAAATCTTCCAGAGTAGCAACTGTCTCTACACTAGGTTTGAGGGTTAATTAGCAGAAAAATCAGATTCTGGCAGCAGACTAGCAATATGGATTTTTTTTCCTCATTCCTCAGTTAAGTTGCTATGAAAAGGAAAGTCAGTCACTAGAAATCATATGTAATTATTTTTTAAAAAGTGGTAAAAATGTTAAAATATTTAGAGTAAGCAATTTTTCTCCCTAGGAGAAAGCCTTCAGCAAAAACATTCAGTATGAGAACAGTTATACCTATTCAGACAGGGTCAGGTGCAGCAGAAGCAGCTGCAAACTGGCTGAAGTTGTTTGCTTGCCTCCATCCCATGTGCATGCACCATTCTGCTGTCCTCATGAAAAAGGACAGCAAATTCCAGCTTTTTTATCCCTCCTCTGCCTAGGAAATGAATGTGCCCGTGGAGATTGGTAGATATGGGCTCATGGCATCATTCTTAGGAAATCAGAAATTAGGTCTTCTAGAAACCATTAGGAGGACACTACTGAACATGGTATCTAAAGTCACTGACATGTATTATTTTGTCCTCTTAAAAGTACCAAATTATAATATGGAGATTTTAAATGGTATATGGGAAATAGAAATAGTGTCAGCAGCCTCAAAGTACCTAAAATGAAGGAGTAAATGAATGGTGATCCGCACTGAATAGAAGAGAAAAAGTTTAGGACATGCAGCTTGCTTTGGCATTTAGAGCTGCTTTCATCCATGACTACAAATTGTCCTGGATTCCTAAGCAGTTGCCTTTATATTTCCCTTTCTGCAATGTCACTGAATTGATTTCATATACACTAGTTTTTGAATGAGCTAGCCAACCGTTCTGCTCAAAGCAGTGAAGCTCTTGCTGTCACATCATTTTTTCTTTCCAAAGTCCTTCAGAAAATAAAACAGAAACAAAGAAAGACAATGTGCTTCATAGGGCAAACTTTCCACTTCCAGATATCCCAAAGGAAATGGGAAAATACAGGTAATGCCATAGATATATATGCATTTTTGTTGGTCATTATACAGCTTGTAATAATTCACATAGACTTGGACAGGGCGTTACAATATATGTTAGAAGGAAATAAAGCCAGTTAAGATACAAGTTGTAATTGTTCAATGTCTATGATTCCTAGTGCTCTTCCTGAATGCAAGATAAATCAGGTGTTCTGATATCCCAAGCCGGATAATATAGTTGCACTTATGGATTGCAAAAGCTTGAAAACCTAGGATTAAATGGGATTACATCTTCAGGAAGGAAATCAGTCTCCAAAAGTATCTTCCTTACAATAGATAGTCTTCAAGAAAAATCAAGGGACTTCCTCTCTATTCCCTTTATTACAGATTGTGCACTGCCCTCATATTCTCCTGGCCAAGCGAAGGCTGCTATAACCACTCGCAGGCACCTTTTGATGAGGCTGAGAGTTGCAGCCCTGCAGAACCTGCCCAGCAATGTGCTCACGTGGCAGCGAGGCAGGAGCCCCAGCACCTCCTGGCCCCTTCACTGCCTGCATGTGAGGCAGGGGCAGGGCAGCCACTTCAAGCCTATGAGCACTGTTAGGAACCATAATGTGCACACTTGTGTGAGTGGATGCTCACATAACTCGGAAACAGAAGGAAGCAATGAAAGCAGCAAAGAGATGCAGGGGGCATTTACAGTTTTGAATACAGTTATGAAGCACTATCCTGTCTGGGTGCGAGGAAGATGAGACAGATCTAAATGATTTAGGTATTCCCCTATAGTGCATATTTCTCTCTGGCACACTGCAGAATTTTAAGTATTATTTAATGTCTGTACCAGCTCAGGCATAAAGAGCTCCAGCTGATGATGGTAAAATATTGATCTCTCTGCTGTCATTAAGAGAAGGATGCATAGAGTCTTTTAAGGGTTTAGGTCTTTTTAACCCTGAAAATCTGCCCAAAGGCCACCATACCAGGCACGGCCATCCTTCCATAGGGTATAGCACACATCTACCAGAGTAAACCACAGCATAATCTCTTGTATTTCATCTCTTAAAAAACATCTCCTGCTAGAATACACTGTTCTTGCAAAGCTGTTTGGCTGCTGTCTCATGCTGAGACATGTTCTCCAGACACACTAGCACCGTATCAACACATTACACAAATCAGCCTCCTCCCACCTCTGGGAACATCGGTGCTATTCCTAGCTCATTTAACATAAATGGCATCATTTGCTACCTGTAACCTCTCTGCTACTTTGCACTGATTGCAGTCCACGCCTGAATTTATCAGCAGGGACAGGTGCTTGTTTCCCTCTCAGGAGTACTGCCCAGTGAAGCACATACTCCTGTATTAAGAGAATTGTTTGAGACTCTGCAGCAGCACAATACCTCTTATTTTCATCCTCTGCAGATTGTTGCTGTAACATAAATCATGTTCTCTTTTATGTGACACATGCACCACTCGTGCACACTGACACTGCAGCTTTTGAAGTGCCAATCCCAAAGATTGCCTGCTGTATGCAAGAAAGTCACAGAGTGTCCTGCCAAGACAAGGCTCTTCATTGATGCTGTGCATTTATTATCATTAAGATAGACATTAATACTAAACTCCATGTCTATCTGAGAAAGAAAGCAAGTCTATTAAAAGTTTTATATATTTTTATATATATATATATATATAAGATAGCTAATTAGAAAAAAATATTAAAAATCTGTAAGTACAGACATGTAATATCTACGTACTGGAGTTGCATAAATTTCACATATTTTGACCATCTCATTTCAGGCCATATGAATAACGATGTGGAAAAAAAGACCAGCCTCTTTAAAAGCAGAGAGAAATATATTTAAATATATTTCTTCTAGGACAAAGTATGCAGAACTAAAATTGCATTTGTTCAGTGTAAAGAAATAATCTCTCAGAATGTCACACTGTGCGACATTAGGCAAGTAAGGCCTCTGCTTTTCCAGAAAAATATTTATTTCCATATGGTAATGCTCAAAACTAACTCTTTTAATTGCATTTAATATGTTGGTTTCACAGGTATAAACTCTTTAGAACTGGATTTTTGAAACCAGCACATTTTAGCAGAAAGTATTACTAATACATAGAGAGGGAGTTGTTTATTTATAAAGAATATACTGAAGAACTATAAAGTTCAGCAGTGCAGCCTCATACTAGAATACTAAAACAGCTTTATGAGGCACCACAGGGAACAGTTCAGCTCACTTCAGACATCATCCACTTCAGTAAGATTAGTGATAATTTTCCCTTAATTTCCAGAACAGTCAGCCATCATAGTGGTTTTTTGTTGTTGCTGTTGTTTGTGTTTTTAAAGAAAAATGATTGCTCTGGCCATGGAAAGTTTTACTTCCTCCTCACCAAAAGCTGTAGTTATGCCACTCTTAACAAAAATCTGAAACAAGGATGATGAAGTGGCCCACTCAATTAAGAACAAGGTTAATAATTCCTGTGTGCCCAAAGGGATCAAGGATAGGGTGAAAAAAAAGTTAATATCTCTATATTAGCTGTTTTTTAAGTCAGATGAATAACAGAACTCTTTCCTGTTCCAAGTTTTCCAATCCAGAGATCTTGCAGATATAATTACTAAATTTTTATTAACATTCTCATTAGAAGCAGTACATTCATAATATTGCCAATTCTTTCATCTTCAAAGTACCATAACATAATTTGATTGCGTGAAATTAAGAAATTCCAAATCAATCATTTCCAAAGACTTTGCTCCACAAAATGCCAGAATTTGCAGAAAGCTCCAATGTTTACTATCAATATGCTCATCAGACAGTATGATGATAGCAAGATTTTTTTCAGTTCCACTAAAGAGAGTAGGAAGAACAAAATGAAGCCCACTCTATACATTTTGTTATTAGTTTGATTATTTCTTATCCATGTTTCTTTAACACATACAGGCTCTAGCATGCATACAGGTTTCCTGGGTAGTGCAATGAGACCACAAGAGAGGAATAGGAAAGGAGAAAGGAAGGTCATTTATGATATTGCAATAAGTGTACATTTAAATTTAAATGGAAGAATTGCATTGAAAGACAAAATCTTCCATTTATTGTGAAAATAAGATGTATATTTGATCTTCTAATTTTAACACCAAGTCCAACTCCCTCCCTCCATACTTTTTTTTTAATGTTTTTGAGCTAAGATGGAGAAATTTGGGAATAGGAGATACAGGATAACTGATGCTTTTCTTCTAACTGCATTGTGGTGAAGTATTCCAATGTACCTTCTTTTTCTTTGTTCAATTTCTGATTAAAATCTTCTCCTTCCACACCATAGACTTAGGCTTGAGATAGCTGATAAGACTTCCTTAATTCAACACTTTTGTGTGGAAACTTTATTTAACTACAGACCTAAAAACCTTCATCATTGAGGATGCCAGGACTGGAGCTCAGAAGTCACTATCTCCATTTCCTGCATCAAACACTCAGTCACTACAGTAAATACATGTTCTCACCAAGGATCAAGTATTTAAGCTACAGAACAGCCTAAAACACATGTTATCTTGATATATGCCTTCTTATCATCAACTCACATCTTAAAAACAAACATTCAGCACAGCCTATAATACACTGTGTTTGCCCACGGTGATCCTCTACAGGAATGAGAATTCAAATCCATCAACACTGAGCCAGGGAAAGGGAGCACAAGCTATTCAAAAAACAGGCACACTCTTCAGAAAAAAATGGAATTGTATGGTCCTTTAAATGATGATCTCATTTACTATTCCTTCTTTCCAGCATTCAAAGGTGAAAAATCAATATTCCAATTGTTTTTCCTATCCTGTTTCATTTTTATCTGTAGGCAAATGGTATTAGTATTGAGCTGCTCTCTAGAAATACTTTGACTTATTAGTGTAGCATACAACATAGTTATACAATTAGAAGCTTCTTCTCTCCCTCCCTCCCTCATAACCTATTATGGTTGGGGAATTGAAAAATGCAGCCTTTCAGATATGCTATTAGCTATTTTGCATTTAATAGAGGTCCACGCACATTTCATGTTTGTATCATATTAAGCATGATTTTTTGTTTATTTTTACATTGCATTCTAATTTCATTTATGATGATGAAGCAAATTCAGAACCAATTCTAAAGGAAACAAAATCACTATGAATTACCTCTTATTCTGGCCTATTTTTTTTCTATATACTCTGGCCTAAATTAGCCTTTGCTGTAGCATCAGTGAAATAAATGGAATTGTATCTGTACGTAGTTGATACAGACATAAACTGCTCACATCATGAGCAATGAATACAGCTAAGCAAAAGGCAGGTATCCATATTCATTCCCAAATAGACTAATCCCGCTTTTGTCCCCACTGTACCTCAAGCAATTTCACAGCAGTTTAAATAAAAGTGAGTAGTGTCCTAAAAGCCACTGCAGCCATGAGGCACCTTTTGTACTGTAGAGAAGAATAAGCTGAATAAGGCAGCGTAGAGAAGAATAAGCTGAAAATCATTAAGCAGCCTGGGGATTCCCTGTGCTGCAGGGATGCAGTGTTACCTACTGAACCATTATTATTTAATCTGTTGTCTATTTAAAAAAATGGCCCAAAATTTGAAGCAAAAGCCCTAAAGCTCAGCTTAATCATTCACTCAAAACTATTACTGATAAGCAATTTCCTTATTTTGTGGCTAAGAATTATTACTGTAATTCTCATACGGTGAAGTACACATTACACTGAACAACATCTTATTAGGCTCTTCAAGAATGATACAAGAAAAAAATACATCTACTTCTTCATTCTTTCATACCATACTAGCATATTCGTGAGATAACGGGAAACAGCAGCACATGTGGTAACTCAGCCACATACCAAGCATCCCATCTCAGGCAATATGTGTCTCAGAAACCCTTCAAGCAAGGTTGTCTCTATGCTTGATTTCTCTAAACACACTGAGGTACTGGGTCTGTGCAGACGCTATTCATACTGTGCCACAAATTAATATGATGTTCTGCTATTTTGGGAAGCTTAATCACTTGTAATAAAACAAAGAAGTACTCCAGCAGTACTCCAGTGGACAAATCAAAGGTGAATTTTCCTTCCTCAAAAAAATTAAAGAAATATGAGAATAACAACAAAAAAGAATAGCTTTAGCATTTTTTTGCAGTAATGTCAATCATATAACTGATCATTTCAAGCTATCATTTCAAAATTTATCTTTTGACAATACATTTCTACTACATTTATTAAAACCTTAATCTGATCTCTCAGTCCCTTTATGCCAGGTAGGTTACAAGCTCTTTGTAGCGTGTAGGTTATGTCTCTAATTCTGCTGAGTGACTATACCTGCTGTCTTTCTGCCAAGTGAATAGGTACATACACAAAGGTAGGAGTGTGCTGAGTACAACTCTGTATTACTCCAGCTGGTAAAGAGACACATTGTATCGGGAATAAATAAGAAATCATTCTTAAGTAATTATGGATCTACTTATGGTAAGTCTACAATAAGTTTGTTTACTCACACAAAACACAAAGAATGTAGAAGCACTCAACTCAACCCATTTAAGGCAGAACTGTATCCGTATGGGTTGACTGGAAATAAGACACAAAATTATGTCTTCATTTCTTAATGGACCTGTTTTACCATGGATTAATTAAGTGAAAAATGAAATGCATGGCCATTATTGTTCAACTACTACACTGTTTGCCTAAACTTCGAAATAGAGATGCTAATATTTTTAAATGAGAATTTTTGTGTTTTTTTTTTTTAATTGCAGTTCTTTTGGTCACTCAAATTCAAACATCTCAGAGGGATTTGCTGTAAAGCAACTGTTGGCATCAGGTATTTGAGCATCAAGCTCTATCACAGTGGATCAGGTTGGGCACCTAAAAGTTGAACATTCAAAATGGTAAGGAAAGTTACTCCTTCTCCCTTTTTCTCCTTAGGCTAAAGGCAGCAGGCTAAAGACAGTTACTCTTCTGCCTTCTGTTCCCTCTGCTTCAGTCTACTGCTTGAGTGTATTTCTCCCATTCTTGCTTTATGCTACTAGGCCAAATAATTACACAACCCCCCCCAAGAAACATACAAACCTATTCACGTTGCTTCTTTAGTATCTCTTAATAAAAGTACACATATTACAAATAAATCCTGTTCTAAAGTCCACATACAATACAGAAGGTCTGGCATCAGTTGCAGTTATATAAGGTTGGTATATTAGGAGGGACAGCAGCAATTATGACAACTTTTCAGGAGTGGAAGAAAAGTTTGGTTTAGGACACTAAGGTGAAGGGTTCCTCCAATAAGCTGCTAATGCAAGGGACTTCAGATGAAGCACGAGCAATAGCAATGATTATCCAGCTAAAAAAAAGTAGTGTAAATGCTGCATGTAAGTCAATCCCCACATGCTGAGAAGGGAACAAAAGACATTAGGCAGACAAGACAAAGAATAAGAGACAGAAAATAGAAGGTAGAAACTCGTGAAGCAGCAGAAATTATGAAAGAAAAAAAAAGCTAGAGATTATTTTACACATCATAATAACGGACTATGACAAGTTCATTCATTTGCATTTTGCAGAGTATCAATACTCCAAGCATTGATAAATAGCTAGATAATCTCCTCTAATAACCTAGAGCTGTGCCTGGTGTGCAGAACCAGAGCACCTGCCAGATAATATAAACATATTCTCATGCAGGGCAACAATTACTTCTAACACCCATTTTGTTCTTTTTCTGTTCTTCTTTCCCATTCTGCATTTTTCTCTTTAGGTATATGGAAAGTAGATCCTGCATGAATGCTTGACTGTTCTTTTTAGGTCAGTCCTGATTCACATACTGCTTGTATCAGCAAAAATAATGAGGAATAATGTCTTTGTTCACTCAGTGAACCATATAGTGATTCATATAGTGTAATTTATACCTTATATAAACTAACATTAATTTCTTTTCCCACCCCACCAAGCACAATTTTTTAGACCAGGTCAGAATCGATATTTTCAGTTCTATCACTTTCTAAACTTACCTTTTGCTTCCCAGATTTCATTTGGTCATTGTAAATTTTATGTTGCGCATGACTTGTATATACAGACTAAAAATATTCTAAAATTCAAAGGTGCAAATCTATCAAAACACTTTAATGCTCTGTACAGGTCCTCAGGAATGACATGTAGAGGCACTTTGATGTAGAAGACACAAGAATTCCAACTGAATTAGTGTTAGGTTTGCTTTTTTTTTTTTCCTAAGAAACTTACCTATTATGTAAAGGCAATTGGCAGACAAGCCCTTCTGTATTATAGAATAGAAGGGCAGGTGAACTTTATATTAGAATCTACTCACATATTCCAATACTCAGAGCAGCCATCTTTCTTACCCAAAATCCATAGACTGGTTTTACAATTACTGATCTCATGATGTGAGACGGTGTCTGTTATGCTGTTCTAAAGAAAAAAAAAGCTTTACGAACAGTTCACAAATGATTTCATTTTCAAAATGTTGTGAAATCCTGCCATCCCAAAATAATTACAACAATGCGTCTGTCTTATGTATTTAAATTGAGATTTTGCAATACTTTAAATGTGTACTTTCTCTTTTCTACACAGTTCACTGGAAAACAAAACCTTGCACTGACTCTTCTACTTTATGAACATCTGCATACCCATTCATAAAACTTGCCCTCTGGCAGACATTAACACACACCATAACAGGTATTACTTACTTGGCAAATTTAGTGGAAGACACTAGAGCAACTAACTACACTCTCCTCCGAACACAGCCTAACTGCTGCAGCGTCTCCATCAAGCACTAACAGAAGGCAGGTGGCAAACATACACACCCTCTTCCCCTACTGCCCTCAGATCACACCTGCACCTCATCCTGCTTTTTGCAACAGCTCCCCCGTTTATTAACGGCAAGAGAAACCTCTCCCTACATGGCCTGTTTGTCTCTTCTCCTGCTAAAGAAAAGGCGTTTGCGGAGTCACTCGTTCCCCTTGCTTGCCCTTTCATCCTGAAGGCACAACGGGCAAAGCGAGCAGTGAAAACTGAGCCCGGGCAGCGCTGCAACCGTTGGCGTTGCGGCCGTTGGCGTTGCGGCCGTTGGCGCCCCATTGAGGCGGGACGCGCGTGTTGCACTGGGGCGGGGGCAAGATGGGAGGGCAGCCATTACTCCGCTCTGAGGTGACCGGTAGCCGCCCCCAAAGGCCATTAACGTTATATCTGGGCAGTGCCAACAAATACACATCAAAAAGTAGTTCTTTCTATACCATCTTGCAGGGGAAAAGCCTTTTGTTGGGTATGCAGGGATGCTGTGCAAAAAGGTTATGGGCCCTTTTCCCTGTAAATGTCAAAATAAAACAATGCATGTGGTTGTATGAGACGTAGGGTAAAATTGTACCTGAGATCTGCAAATTTCACATGATAGTACTCACTTGCTTCACAAAGGCTGTTCACAGGTTATAAACACTAAATTGTATGAGTCATGCTGTTACTTGACATTAGTTATGTATAAGCCAACCAGTGAACAAAAATAAATAAGAAAATTCTTCCTAAACTCACCATCTGCCACATACGATACCTTTTAAATAGTTCAGGTAGTTGGAGCATATTTTTACATAACTGAAGTCGCTAGGAGGATAACTGCAGAGTCCAGCGCAGCCTTCAGTATTTCCATGCATTTCCCCTCTCTGGAAGAGCAGGCAATTAATTTTCCATTAATACATTCATAGGCAACTATGCTATATTTGGGCCAGCTACTTCTGGAGAGTTCTTTAATTGCTTTTAAAAAAAAAATCACAACTCCTTGGACTTGATAACAAGAGATGCTTAAGTAGAGTGTTAGTATTACGAGGTATTTTCTTGAGTCAATGTGCAGTGTGAATAGCTAAGTCAGACCAAGCCCAGGAGTAACTCTGGCTGAGGCCAAGAGCCTCAGGAGCCCCTACCATGCCTCTGCATAATACTTTTCCAACGGCACTTTCAGCACCGGCACTGGTTTATATTCATAGTAACCCTTAATAGATTTCCTATCTATGAACTCTATCAAATAAACTGTGACATGGACTGCACAGCACAAGATACCTGTTTCACCTTTCTTTGCTTTGAATCTGATTCCTATAAGTTTCTTTGAGCGACTCTACTTTTTTTTCACTTGACAGGTTATACATGCTTATACTCCATTTCCAGACTGCTCATATTTTACAGACCAGTATCGCTGTTGTATTTATTTACTCATTTCCCATAGGAAGCTCATCCATATTTTGCTCTGTCCTGTTGCCCCTGGGGGGAAGATGTGGGTATGCAGACAAATCATTGATTGCAATGTCATGGTCGTGCTACTAAAAATTCAGTGTTTGATTTGCTATTTTGTTTGATACAGAACACTGAACAGACACTGTCGTGAAACTCTCTTATCATAATCCCAAGATTTTTTTCCTGAAAGGCCGTCTCCAGCTCAGAGCTCATTACTTTGTTTTATATTCTAAAAGCGTTAACACGCAGTCATTAGTGTGCCATGTTCAGGCTAGCTGGTCTTACTCAGCACAAAAACAATATGCAGTTTCATAGCTGATACTGGCTTCCTAAATGAGCTATTTTATTTGTATTATTCCAACTGAAAAATTGTGCCATGTAGACATTTGCAGTAAAAAATGAGACTTCACTCATACAACAGCAAATGCTTTGCTTATTTTTGGAGCCAGTGATTTTTTTTATAACTACATATACACATCATAACTGGAGTATAAAAATAAAAGCAAAAGTTTTACAGATTTTCTTTTGATTTAGGCACAATTAGAGATGCTATTTCAAGTCTGGCCTAAATTCCCTAAGCTACTGGAGCTGGAGAATCTGTGAGAAACATTACAAGGGATTCTATTCACCAGCTGTATTGTCTGCTGTTTGGGAAATACCCTATTGGCAGGCTGGCCAAAAAAAGCTAAATAAAATGAATTATAAGTTTTAATAGAAATGTGAATTTCTAGCTGCCTCTATTCAGCATTTTGTTGATTAAATTTCTTCTGGTGTCAATGAACAGATTGAGTCACTTTAATGCTAAAACGTTTTGAAAATTTTTATATTTTAATATTCAATCAGCTGGAAGTTGCTGAGGATTAAAGGTATTTTTGTAAAGCAAATACTTAATATTTTCACATTTTAGCTTTTCTCCTTTCTTCTTCCTATGCGGTAAACTCATAATACTTTTCAGCCCTGAGCTATCTACCATACTACACTTGTATCATTATAGTCATTTCAACTGTCATGGTATTTGTTCTTATGAGTTTCAACATGGACAGTCCAGTAAGTGGCAGCTTCTCTTTTCAACAGAATCAGTTCCAATAAAAGAGACAGCTGATCTTTTAGAATTACAGTCTCTTTGAGCCAGATATATTCTTCCAATTTTATTAAACTGGCAGTGAATTTAGACCCTGAAAAATCTGCAGCACATGGTAGACAGAAGTAGGAGGAAATAATTAGGTTTGAATAGATGCAAAAGAATTACAAATTATTATATTTTATTTTGTTCTTGATAAAATGCTATTTATTGCATATTATTTCCTATTGTTTTCATGCATATTTTACAAAAAAGACAATATTTAACAAAAGACATAACTATTACAAAAATGGGATTTTTTCCTCTTTTTTTGAAATGTTAATTACTGCAATAGAAAGTTGAAGCAGGATCCCTGCTATTTATGAATTCAGCATTGAATACCTAATGAAATATTTAATTCCATGTTTTCCTAATCCTATATCAAGGCTTCATCTCATTATAATGTAGCATGATTTGTCCCACCTTACAGTGCTATTTTTCATATTCCTACATTGAATTAGCATTTCAGTTGAATTACAGTTCAATTACAATTGGTGCAATTTACATTTAGCAATTGTACTGGTAGTGCAGGATAGATCCCTGGATGGTGGCTAAAGTAGTGTCTGGGTTCAAAACTGAACAGGAGTAGGAGCTTGTTTTATTACTGGCCTTGAGGAGCAGAACAAAAAAAGATGCTGGCAATTGTCTTGCTTCAGCGTCTTTATGTCCTGCAGCGTTTGGTCATAACTATAATTCTTCGGTGCCCACTGTTCTAAACTCCAGCCCTTGGCCTTGGACATGACCTGTTGTACTATATAGCTGTCCTACTTACAGACACAAAACTATGACTGCCAGAGCATGACCATCCTTTCAAGTGCCAGTTAATCTTTAATTCGTTGCTCTGCTCACGTCACTGGAGATGTACTCCTGTGGTTGTTGTGGAACCATTTTTCAGGGTAGGATGAGAAGGGGACCACAAGTGCTGTTATCCTGAATATTGTCATCCAAGATATATTTGTACTATGTACAAGGCAGTATCATGTAGAAATACTAGCTCTGGATGAACTGATATTTCTATGTTTGTAATTTTAGAGCCCACAACTTCAGGCCAAAAAAAAAAAACAAAAAACCAAACCCAACATTATTTGTGTGCCAAAATCTAAGTTACATGACTGCCTCTAAGCAGATGACACTGTGAAGCCTTTTCCAGATACCAGACGTTTTCAGACTAAGCAGCATGAGAACTTTTGCTCACAAAAGGATCTTCTGAGCACAGCAGCAAATGGAATCTGCAATGACACTCTGATTTGATAGCATCTTAGTTTTAACAGCTAAATACTTTCCAGTCTCTCTGGCAGCTCTTCTCCCATGAGCATGTACTCACGATTAAACTGTCTGAATTCCTGCAGTGGAGACCAGTAAGCCCCAGTAGTGAAGCTACTGCACTTTTTAAAACTAATTCAAAAAAACACTTGGGAGACACTGGTTACGGCTTCATAAATGAGGTCTTAGGATTAGAAGAACTGACCAGAGAGGGAAGACTGGAGCTCCAGTCTCTTCTCTGAAGACTAATTATGCATTTTATTCTAGAGTTATTTCATACATAATATACACACTGTTGGGACAACCACCAGGACAAGTATCTTCCCCTGATCTAGAAGAGTGGTAGGCCAGGGGACCATACACGTATTTCTTTCTCCTGCAAATAAAATTTATGCACTGTGCATTTTTTTTTAAATCAGTCGCACTGGTGTTGCTAGTTCTGCAAATGGTTGTAGATTTTACATGAAACTCATTATACAGAGTTGGTCAAAAAAGCTAATTCACTCTCACAATAATCCCCAAAGGAGAGAGGGTATGTAACATACACTATATTAAGGGAAAAAGCGAACAACGAAAGCAAGTAGTGTATTCAAACTTGCAGAAGTAATCTAGTTCTTATTAAGTGCAAATATTTCATTTACAAAAATTATCCTGAAAAATGGTTACAAGAGT
Source organism: Nothura maculosa (assembly GCA_032353885.1). Classification (NCBI taxonomy): domain Eukaryota; kingdom Metazoa; phylum Chordata; class Aves; order Tinamiformes; family Tinamidae; genus Nothura; species Nothura maculosa. Next base: position 5,758,990 of record JAUBOD010001075.1, on the reverse strand, counting down.
TGGGGAGTAAAAAATACACAGTTTTGGATCCAAAGCTTCACTGAGGCCAGTGGGTGCTATGAGCAATTTCTGGCTCGGCTGCAACAAGCTAATTCCATTCTGCAGTAAAAACAAGATGGGAGCCCCAGCTCAGATACATTGGGCTACATGGCTAGTGCAGAGAAGAACTAGCTATGTCGGTAGCGGATTTGCTGATCAGAAATACACGGTTCTCACTTAGCAGTTGCAACTAGTGCAGCTTGAAGGAGAAAGCCAGCAGAAGGAACTGCAAGCATGACTGAGAGCATAGACATGACTTGCAGACAGCAAAATACATCAGAAATGCAGATTCTGAAATAAAACAGTTGCCTGCTGTGTTTAAGGAAACATGACTTTATGTAACTAAACCAGAATTAGAGTGGAGACTATGCCTGACTTCAGAGGCTGATTTCTCATTCCAGTGGAACAATCAATAGATTTGAAGCATATGCTAAAAGCAAGTACCGTATGCAAGTATTTTCCTGATTTATGATCTCTGCTGTTTAAATGAGAAGCCAAATTAGTCACAGCAGTTCAAGGACTGTGGAGTAAAGAAAATAAGTGACTCCCTGCCTGTCTCAGTTTCCTGGCCATCGATAGCCACTCTGAAATTTCTGGTCATGATACTATAAACATTACACTTGGGCTTAATATTGTGTCCATTAGTTACTCTGAAGACAATGGAATTTTGTTTGACTAGTTCCTGAAGTATTTGAGAGACCAATGTATAATAGTGACTGCAATGTCAATGTCAAGGAAAGCAATTTATTTTAATATTTCTATTTTTCACTCTGCCAAGAAAGGGAGTACATAAGGCAAATTAGATTTTAGCTCAAGAAAATGGGCGGTTCAGGTTTAGCAATAAATTAGCTGAAATAATTAGTGCAAGTTCCATATTGCTAATGCAGACATTCAAAAGCACTGTTGTGCCTTGATACTAGGGTAAAAATAACTAATACAAGCTTCAATTACATTTCTTTCAATAATGATTTTTCCAGAAGATTAACAGAGTGATATAGATGATTCTACAGGGGCCTGTATTTTTTTCATTTATGAGAACAAATAGATAAAGTGAATCTACAGAAATGAGATGCAATATTGCTTAAAACTCTTGTCGTATTTGATAGGAGACTTGATGTAATGATCATAAAGGAGAGGTTTAAATCAGAGGAATGTGACGACTTATTTTCACAGGGTACACTGCAAAAGAAACAAGACAAATAAAGAGATCATGGTTTTGTCATCCATGGGTGATATTGTATGACAAATAAAAAAAATGGCTTGTCAACAGGAGACAGTGAAAATCTGTCCATTTTACTTTAAGATCTTGCAAAGGAACAATCAGCTGATTAGCTCCCTTTCTACAAGTCTTCCATCATCAGGCTGAATGACTTGCTTTTCTGCTGTTTTATAACTGAAAGAAAGAAGAATCTGTCTGTCTAGCTTTAAAATATTGTATTAAGCAAAAAAAAAAGAAGAAAAGAAAAGAAAAAAAGAAAGTTTATGCAAGGAAGCATTGATACAAGTTATAGTGAATCTGGAAGATTTAATCTAGAAGATTTTCTTCAGAAATTACCCTTCATCAAAACCCACTCTTTCAAAGTCTTAAGGAGGGTGTCACAAGTAAACATAAGGAACAAAACTATTTAATGGGGCAACACGAAATAGTAACCACCAGGATAATAACCAGGATTCTTCTGGGTTAATCTGAATAGGAAACTTCTAAAAATCTCTGTTCTATTCATTACCAGTTCCTTTGCTCTCCAATAAACATTATTAAATTGAAAGAAAACAATAGGTTCAGTCTATCTGTGGGAAATAAGACTCTCTAAAACACATGCCTTTGACACAAAGTAACATCCACTGGGATTATGAAAAAAAAAAAAAGCGTTATTTCCCCAAATTTTGACCAATGTTGAAAGGCATATGAATACAGAAGACAGAAAGCAAAACTAGGACATTGCAAAACTGAATTCTGTTCCAGACTCTCACACAAATCTTCCATGTGACTTTGGACAACTAACTCCACATCCTGTGCCTTCCCTTCTGAACATTTTGCCTGTTTGTAGGTATTTAGTTTGCGGTGCCTGCGAGAGAAAGGTTTTATTGTGTAATTGCACAGCACACAGTGCAACAATGCCATGACTTTATAATTAAAGTCTCTAGGTACAACAAATAAATATGGGCATGCCGAGCAAAAATAAGATAAACAGCAAATCAGATTGTACATGACAGTATAAATAAACAAGGAAATAGGTTATTTGGTTTTAATATACCCTCTAGGTGTTAAATGTGACACTGAGTAAATGAACATAGTGCAGTTCTGATTATTGCTCTTGACATCAAAATTAAGCTGCTAGTTAGAGGGCAGGTTTAGGAGTTTTCGAAGACCAGTCCTGCCCTACAAAACATAATTGAATCTATTGTAGCAATTTCTCTTAAATGAATCAATCACAATATTCCCTATAATAATTGTATGTTGCAAGGTTTGAAAGAGATTTGAACAACAACGTACCTAATTGTCCTTTTGTACCAGTGAGAGCTTCCAGAAACTCCATTTGATAAAGTTGATAAAGTTGCTGGACTTAGATGACTGAAAACCGAAAACTCGAGCCATGCAGGATGTGACAGTTCTAGTCAAAATTTATTACCTAATACTTCTCCTCTAAGACTTTTTATCTGGTTTATTATAATTTCCCTTTAAAAACACTGGGAAAATCACTCCTCCCACGACGTAAGAAGAGTAAGCTTTGTTTTGAAGACAGCTTCATTGTGTCAGAAGAATAAAATTCTCATTTTTCACTATGGTTAG
>JAUBOD010001075.1:5660870-5725908 GCA_032353885.1 Nothura maculosa | reverse complement strand
TAAGGTTTTTTTCTTGTGCAAGTGGCAGATTCAGCTTTCCTATTTTTAGAGATAATGCTATTATCCTTCATAACTTCAAACTTTTACATTTCAGAGGTCTTTTTATTTAAATTGTTTTGAAAGGAAAACAGAAAAGCAGAAAACAGCATTATCATTAATACTACTGTAAAGTGAGCAGAACAACTGAGTTTCGGTATTTAGAAAGACTATTGATAAAGATATTATATAAAAAAGCAACGTAGCAAAACTCCAGCTACAACGATATCCTTAAGAAAAGGAGTTGGTAAAAGGAAAGATTTGGACACTTGAATCTAGGTCAGGCAGGACACTGTGCTGGACTTGGAACCGAACAGCCGGGTCTGAACTCCAGAATCTAACAGAGAAACACAGCAGCAAAAGCTTCCTTCAGTCCTGTTTCTTAATTACATTAAAAGAAATATATAAGGTAGGAGTGAGAATAACAGCGCAATTTTGACATTACGTGTAATGAGAAACCAAGAAATGGCAGCTCTAATCAAACAGGGAAAGAAACAAGTCGGGCAAAAAGTTATTTCCTTCTCAACCTGATTTTCATTATTCTTTGCAACTCATTTTAATTTCTAACAGATATTCTGGTCAAAAATGACTAAAAATATATATGTCAATATTTTAGTCAAAGCAAAAATGATTTTTTTAAATTAAAGTTAGCTATTGCAACTAAAATATTACATTAAAAAAACCCACATTTACAGGAAGCATGTCTTTTTCTAACTGGCTCAGCTTGGAGGGATATAATTTTTAATCTATAAGATGCATTTTGTAAAAACTGTAATTGCCCTTTCTTTTTGTGAAAGAGGTTTAAATGTGTAAACAATTACATTTTAGGAAAGACTTTTAAAAGCACAAAATGCAGTCAAGCACACAACTATTACTGGAAATTACTGGCATCTTTGAAAATTTCTCTTCCTCTTTTAGGTTCAAGTACTCTCTGGAAGAGAGACAGCTGGCAAATCTGCCAACTTGCAAGTCTCAATTGCACCTCATCACATCTGTATTGAGGAGATATTTCAGTTTGCTTAGCCTCAGTGAAATGAGAAATATACCAGTCAATGCAACTTATCTTTAGAATTCAGGTTTGTTCAGTGTATGCTGGCTAACGTCTTTGTTTTACCTTATCTTTGCTTTGAGGCACATAGGTCGTTGGTTCTTTATATGATCCCTAAAATGAAAATTCTTGACTACTGTTAACTTTCCTGATTCAAAATTCCAATTATATTATGAATATTTTCCTATTATTCAAATTCATTTAAAGTAGTAGGACTGTATAATTGCACCCTTTTCCATTGTGTCATTATCAAAGCAAGTGATCACATCTCTGAGGAACATAGTAAATGGTTGCTGATGAAAGCTTTTCCATTATATCTTGTGGATTTACACATTTAGAGCAAGCAAGTGGGATTACATATTATATTTATAGGTGTTCTTATATTTGCAATGTCGTAACATACCATATCATTACTACACTAATTATAACGCAGTTGACTGACCAACCTCTTATAAACTCGGGAAACTAGATGGAAAATTATAAGCTTTGATTTTATAGCTACCTTCTTTCCTCAGAAAAGATAAATGTGCATAAATTTGTTTTAAATCACTGTGCTGAACTCGTAGGCTTTTTTTTATTTTGAATAAACTGAAGCAATGTTGGCAATAAATTATAAATAAATTATGAAGAGTCCAATTAACAAGAATATCAAGACAAAAACATAAGTAGAATATGAATCACTTTTTTTTTTTTTGCCTTTGAGACACTTATTTTCCTAGAAGCCTACCACAATTCAGTCAGTTAATAAGCAAGATTGTTTTACTGATAATACAGTCCTAACAGCAAAAAAAAAAGTACTGGTAATCATTTCTTCATGGACTGAACAGTATTTTCCCTCAGAATTGCGCTTAAAACATGAGGGTGTGCATTGCCCAAAAAAAGAAAATATGTGTTTGAAAATTTAACAAGTAGGTCAACTGTTATGGAAGGAAATTTAAGAGCAAAAGCTGTGAATAAGAGGTTTGACAGCAAGAGGAGGATAGACTAGAAGTGATGTTGAAAGCAAAGTCCTGAAACGTATCATTTGATTTGAGATGGAACAATGAATGACTAGAGGAGTGCAAGGGAGAAGGTGAAATATTTGTGCCATGGAAATTCACTCTGCAGAATTCTGGATAGACATAAGCAGGGCAGAATAGCAGTTCAAAATAACAGAAAATAAAAGCAAGCTTTAGAAATTGAACTCTGATGCTGCGTGGAAGAAAAAGCTTTATCACAGAATATCAAAGGATAATAAAGCACAGACATCCAAATGCAGATGCATCTGTGTGGTAAGGGCAAATGAACTCTAAGCTTTGGCAAAGGTGATGCCAAGCAGCGAAGAAAGTTAGTGGAAGACAGTACATATGCTAGAATGGATATGAACTACAGACTTAATAGTACTCAGCATATTTCTAGGACTTAGGACAACAGTGCTTGCTGCTATTAGGCTGCTTTATATACATAGTTGTTCCTTCTGAAACATCCCACCATTAAAAAGTGTTAAAAAACCCAATTCCCGTTGTTTTATTTACTGCAGGCATTTCAAAAATTTATCATCTGATTACTATGCTAGTAGCTTCTCAAGGTAATCACGGTGATATACGTGTCAATTAAACAGAAACGGCATGTTCTGCAAAGGGGAAAGAAGTACAGTGTGAAATTGCAGAGAAGCTGTTAAGCTTCATATGGATGGGAAGATTTTATCACCAGTAGGAATTACTGCAATCATCTAGTTAAACCTTTTCAAGACTTGAAATAAGGATTTTATGTATTACAGCTGCAATCCTTCGAGACAATAATGTGAGCTGCTGCAGCTTGTTTTATAAATTGAGTTATATTCCTAGGCCTCACTGACATCTTCAGAGGAACAGAACTATTGTTTGAAGCGTGTGTGAGTAGAGGACAAAAAAAATAATTATGTGGGTGACACCAACTACTTTGATTTTTGTTGTATAGAATTTTGTTAGACCTTAACACATCTTTAAAGATTTCTTTCCTACCTTTGACATGAAAGAACAAAGCAAGATTTTTCTAAGACCACTGCTTTCCTACATTGTCTAATCATCTGTCTCTAAAACAAATTATTTTTTTCAGAAGCATTTATTAAACTGCTCTCCCATTTGCTTTTTTTTCCTAAAATGGGCAATCCCTAGGCCATCTTGGTTGGTCCAGTTTTACAGGTCAGCAACATTTTAATCCTATATTTTTAAGAAAGGGAGTTCTAGGAGACTTGAATAGAGGTGTGCAGATTTTTCACAGCATTTATTTATGTTGGAGCAGTGCTGGACTGATGGATATTGCTCTACTTATGCAAATGCTGTTGATATTGATCTTCATATAATATGAAGCACAAACAATAATGGAATAACTATTCACTCCATATGTTCTTGAATACTATAAAAAGCCATAATGAACATAGCTTTCTTTAAAACAATAGTTATTATCCATATATTTACTATACCTGTATTTAAAATGCAACTACAACAGGTAGGAGTGTTCATGACAGCAGAACAGTAATTACAAGGACAAAAAACACACCTGATTTTGCCAGCTGTTTTGTCTATGGATTGTCTTATCTTGCGAGAAAATTGGAAGACTGAGGACAAAAGCAAGCTGTCCCCCATAACCTGCAATAAATTTTAATGGAAAAAAAAAGTTAATTCAATGGGAACTCTAAAACATTTACCTAAATTTAAAAAAAAAAAGTATTTCAAAAGATGAAAAGAATACAATCATGTTCTAATGAATATCCTATACAAAAAAAAAAAAGGAAACATTTTACAAAGAAATAGAGGAATGTTTTCTTCCAGTACTACTAGAATGCTACATGTAGCAAAGTATCGTGTCTAGAATATTACCTGGGTTTACAGTTGTGAAAGTTCAAAAGGGACTTGTGAAGGAAAACAAGCTGGATACTCACTTCATCTCTGCTCCAAGTTCTTCTTCGGGTAATTGTTGGGGGATCGAGGGCGTCCGTGAGCTGCGGTCTGCCATCAGCAGGCCGACCGTTCCCCTCGGGGGGTTTGGCATGCACCAGCGGAGGGATTTTTCTAAAATTGAGACTTTCATCAAACACACGGTCAACCAACTGCGGGGAAAAGAAAGATGCAGCTTATGAAATCTGCTGGATATAAGCATAATTCATCATTGGACTAATATTTTTCCATCTGAAATAGATTACAAGAACCCTATCAAACAAAAAATTACTGCTGGTCTCATATCAAATAATGCAATCTTATGTAACAAAATCTTGTAAAAATATATATTTTTTTTAATTTCACACTTGGCAACAGAAGCCTCATGAAAATTTTGCTTATGTACAGATGGCAAGTTAGTTATCTATAAAGTAGTGCTAGATTTCTTTCCATGATTAATGGAACTATCAGTCAAATTCATACAGTAGTACCATAGTTTAACTTTATCTAAACAAATGAGTCATATGGTTATAGAAACACCTATATATACAGGAAGGAGATACTGCCAGGGGCAGTAGTATGTATGCACTGCACAATATTTTTTAAAGAAGAAAATAAACATGAATTTAGTAATATGTAAGTCAGTGTGATCTAACTGGATCACCCTTCTACTTGCTGAAGCATAGCCATAAGTCTTTAATACTAGTAATAATTTTTTTAAAGTCTAGATAGATGTAGTTATAATTCTACTGAATACGCAGCTCATAGATTTTTAAATCACTGTTTATATCTTTTTTTCCACAGAAAATGACAGCCTTATATTAAACACAGTCAGTCAACTAATGTATTAAATAAACCTTATGTACATGAAAATGAATAAACATATTTTGAAGGTAGCATTATGAGGGAAAAAAGACAGTAAACATTTATGACAAATTAAGATGGATTGTAATATGGTAGACAGAGATGATTTAAATTCAGGTCAACATATCAGATGAAAATATTTATCAGCATTAGACTTGTGATGGTTACTAGAACAAGTTAGTCAAAATATTCACACAACAGCACACTAAAGAAAGTCAAAGAAAATAAGAACTAGCAGAAGCACAGGGCAAACTTATTTCAATGCATTTTTTGAAAATGTTATTAGAAAACAAGATCTAAAGGTATTGTTAATACTGACTTCTAGTGTTCAGAAGAATAAATTTTCATGGCAATTGCGAAAAGAGGGGCTTTTCTGTTTGTAACAGCGTTGCAAAGTAATATATGTACACATTTGTATATATTCAGGCATATGCACTAGTATCTTTAAATGCACTTAGATACTCTTACCAAGTGCTATCTAAGGCTTTGGACAAGCAAGAAACAAATAGCCATTTTGTCCTATGCTTTGTGGAAAAAAAGAGACAGACAGACACTGTACATTTGGATGATCTTTTTGACAAATCGTGTTCATTAACTCATTTCTAGGTCGCTTACTTGTCAAAATGTGAAGGAATTTTAAATCAAAAGAGTATGCAGAGATCATGCATATAGGTTAGGTGGAATAACTAAAAAAAGGCTATGCAAAATGCTAAAAGCAAAAGAAATAAAGAAAAGAAAGAACCTTATGCATTTCTCCATGAAGATCTCCTACCTCTTCTCTAGTGTCTATGGCAGAGCCAGGGGTGGTGGCGGCAGTGCTTACTGTGGTACTGGGGGCAGTGCCTGAAGAAGTCACTGAATCTATCTCTCCTGCTACATCGTTGATTTCCCGTGCGATGAGAGCCAGATCTTGACTGATCCTAGTAATAAAGACAGTGTTACATTCCCCCCTGCACATAATTCCAGAGCAGCAGAGTCCAGCCTACAGCTTTTGGGCTTATGTGTTCTACCTCTTGATCATGATTGTTCTACAATAATGTGTATGTCATTATAAATTCAAAATCTGATCACAAAACCTTAGTAAAATTTATCTGGAACTTCTAGACAGAGCTTCTTTCTTTTCTTTGTAATGTTCCCAGGCAGAGGTATGTACAACGTGGACAGTAAGTGCAATGTTTGAAATGTATTGGAATTACCGTGAACATATTGCACAGATGATCCGTATATATGCAGTGAAGCTAACACATCCAGCATATCTTTGATTTAATACAGATATTTTCTGTATCATTACAGATACTACAGCTGTACTATAGTTAACCTACTTACAAATATTTTCTCCAGAACTTCTGGTCCTCCAGCAGCCCTGCTGCTTGCACAGAACAAGCTGCTTGCAGGTCTGAATTTCCAAACAAATACTCCAATGCTCAAAATGAATCAAGGTAGGCATTCCTGTTAGGACAGGACATGCCTACCTGGATATGACAGCACGAGCACATCTCACTTCCCAGCCAAAGACTCCTGAGACTCACTACTCTTTGAAGTGCTCTGAACTGCTGCCTTTCTTTGCAGTTGCTGCTCTGCAGCTTTTCCTTTTCTGCTTGTGCATGGCACCACAAAATAACTGCTCAAGCTTTAATCTGCTTGGCAGCAGACAAGCCCTGAAGAGAGCTTGCCTAGCTCAGCAGAGGCATGAAAAGGGAATGCTTGCTGGACTGCTCTGAACCCTCGGCCTTTCAGCTACTACTACATCCACCACTAACTAAAGCAGCCTGAATCTCCAGCATAGAGCAGCAGTTTAGAAGACCTGGAAAAAAAAAACAGGAATTGTGCGGTGAGGTTACATTTGGCACTGGCTGCTGCTTAGTTAGGGCTGTGGCTCCTTCCACTATTTTGAAACTGCCTCTGTCTTCAAGCCAAAATAAGTGGATGCTACTGAGCTAGAGATGAAGTTTAAGAGTGACAGTCTAGAAAGAAAAAACATAATTACAGAAATTTTCAGTCAACTTTCAGCACTGAATTTTGTAACTAAGCACTAGCAACCCGATAAAGCTCCACCTTGTGTGGCATGAATAAACACACAATCTGAATATGGCAGTGCAATCAATACTCTGCAATTACCTGCAACCACTCAAAACATTATTTCTGAATTCACACAATGAAACACTGGAACAGTAAAGCAAAAACAGGTTAATTACTCATAAAAAGTATGTTATGTGTTTATAACTACTTTAACAAGTTAAGCCTATTTACTATATCTTTTGGGAGTCATTTTTTCTGTGTTTCATGTTCTTATTCATGTGCACCATTAAACCTCCAAGTTGAGCTGCTATTCAGTGTTAAAGAGAAACTACTGCAATTACCTTTTCCTTTTCAGAAAGCCACATCAATTTTTAAAGACCAAGAACAAAAGGCGTGCTATCAAATGTCTGAACTTCTGGGACAACTTTTGGTATTTAATGATCACAGGGAAGCAAACATACGCAGAGAAAGCACATTTCTCCACCAGCAGCATGCAAGCAAATTCTGTAACATTTCAGCATTTCAGTCTATATAAGAGAGAAATCAAATGAATCCTGAAAATTTCATAAGAAAACAATGCTAACATGAGTGGCAAACAATTAATTTCTTAGACAAACACCATGGCAAGCACTAGTCATGTGAACAAATGTGAACTGGGTTTCAAATTCAAATAAAAAACACATGATAAGAAGAGTCAGTTACTTGACTGTAGAAGTGACTACCTTTGTTAGGGTTCATTTGAAGCACAGTGCTAATGGCAGTAACCAAGGAATTGCTACCCTAGCTCAGGCACTAGCAACACCAGAAATTATTTTTTGATGAACAGATAGGAATTAAATTAGAAAATACCTAACATGAAGCAATATCTAAATAAACTAAAAATTAAAGTGAGAACAGTCTTTCATATTGACAAAAATTACTTCTCGCTCACCTATACATTGGTCTGAAATTTTACCTCAATAGCAACAGAAAGCCAGTGCAAAACCAGGCACTTCTGTCTCCTAAAACAGACTGTTAGAGACCAAGACTCCTACACAAAGTACATCTGTAAGTCGTACTAACATGACCAGAAGTTTCTATTCTGAGATTTAGCTATCAGCAATGACTGTCATATCCCATTAGCAAATGATGTGCTGGTAACATGAGTGTGCTGTCAATCTCTCACCAAATTATCCTCTGAGCTAGGATGGCAAGTGGAAGCTCTAAGTAGAGTCACATAGAAAAGCCATCAGCTCCCTGCCACACACAACCACTGGGATACAAATCTTTGCTATTTTAGAGGCACTCCTTTAAAACCAACCTTGCAATTTCTTCACGATGAGCAGTCCAATCACGAATGTAGTCTTCCTGTTCCTTTATTCTGTGCTTGAATGTATTGCTACTTTGAGCTGCTGTCCCAGTGCTCTGCAGTCGTGTGGTTTTCAGGGCTGGAGAGGTACGTAGACGGGTATGTTTAGGGGAATTACGGTTTGATCCAAATTCATCTTCTGAGGTGGAAGCATAATCTGTAGGAAAGCGCCTCCATCTTGCACTTACTAAATTAGTTTAATTATTAAAAAAGAATTATTATAGGATCTCTTAAAAGAAATAACAAAGTTATTATATCAGCAATACCACAGAAATATGCAGCTGTTCATTATCAATCCCCAGACACCTTACAAAAGTTTTGACTACATCTTAAAAAGAAAGCTACTAAATTCGTGTTAAATAATAAATATTGATTAATAAAACATAAAACGATGCTCTTTGTATAATGGCGAGTGAGAAATGAGGTAAAAGTCAGTAATTGCATATAAGCTCAGGCAGTGTATTTACAAAACAAGGGCCCAATTCATTAACGTTTAAGTATAAAGTCAGATAGCACTTTTTCTGCAGATTTTTTCCCCAAGTTACATTCCAGATTTAAGTGATGCACACAGAACTGAAAAGACATGAAGGAAGGAGTAAGCTGGCACCAATTCCTGATCACATGCTTACATAAAGCAAGCATAAAACTTTTAGAGGATACCTAATGTATTCAATACAGAAAAAAATAATCACTACTGTGTTTCAAAAATGAGAAGTACACCTACAAAAACACCAGTGTAAAAACATATATATTCTAATCCACAGCATATAAAATACATAAAACATACACAGCCATGTTGCCAGAGGTGGAGAGAAGTATAAGTGAACTGAGAAGTAAGAGGATCTCCTCTCCCTACGAGTTACTACTGAAGACTAGGAAATGTGTTTCAGAAGAGCTGACCTCAAACATTCCCAGTGGGATTAGATATCACTGGTCATAGAGAAGTGCTCATCACTACAACTTGTGAAATACCTGCCAAGCTCACTGTTATTCATTAGGCTTTACTGCAGACATTTAAAAAAATATGTATGTTTACCTTTGGTGGTTGTTTTTATCAGATTAGTAAGAAAAAAGCAAGAAGTAAAAATGATTCTTCCTGAACCATTTTTAAAAAGAAGTGTAAATCAATGCAAATTTAGGTAGCAAAATCTGAAAGTTACTTCAATTTTAGAAAATACTTATATAATGCACAGAAATTAGAGTATGTACAACAAAACAGTGGTGTACAAGCTTACAATCCTTCTCATAAATAATGCTTTTCAAATGGCTAGAAACAAAAATATACTTTTGCATTTTTTTCAGATTTAAATATGAGCCCAATTTGAAGTATGTGGGCTTCAAACCATGTCCAATTCTACTGTTTTCTCAATAATCTAACTTCAATAATCTAACTGAAGAAAATCAAAATGTCTCTCCATTCAGTTACTATTCTCTTTTAAAGATTTCAAACATGTTTTGATCATGGGGAAGCAGAACATAAGCAGAAAAAGCACATTTCCCCACCAACAGCATGCACGCAATGTATGACCGAAGTCCAGAGTACTTTATGAGTTGGGCCCCCCAGTTTATCAACCATTTTTTGTTAAAAATTTTTGTCCCAATTCCAATTAAATCCATCAAAGCAATTACAAAATTCATATTAAAATCTCTCATTTGAGCTAGTTCAGAAACTCAACACTGTACAATGAGCATATGTAGTCATATATTTAAAAACTAAAGATTGAATGAGAAGTGAAATATCAGAAACAGATTTGATTTCTAGTACTCTACCACTGTAAGTTTCAAGAGCAGGATCTGGGTCTGGGAGAAGCTTGGATTTCTCTGTGTACAAAATAGTGTTTTGTCATGTTAATTCTTATTAAAGCATTCAAATTTGAAATATTCGCTTAATTAAAATCTATTGCTGAGATTAGTGTTAAACCCCCTCTTTCATACAGTATTCCCCCACACTTCTCGGGAAAAGGTTTTTAAGTCATACATTCATTCAAAATCAATTAATTTTACAAAATCTTAACTATTTCAGAAAGAATCTATTTATCTAAATGAAATGATATCAATCTAAATGAAATGATATCAATAACAATTAACTACACAGTGCCATAAAGCCTCTCTCAATTTTTAAGGTCATTAAGATTTTACAGCACCTTAGAATGGCATTTGCTTACATGTTAAAAACAGGTGGCTCATTAACATGGGAAAAAATGAGAATGAATAGTAAAAATCAACAAGTTGTAAGATTTACGACAAGCAATAACCCAGCATGTTTTGCATTCAGCTGGCTATGTATTTGCACTTTTATATTTTTAAGACAAGTTCTGAGTTACGCAGCCCACAAATGTGATTATAGCTTTCAGAAACCTGCATAAATCCAGCAAGCAGCTTGCGCATCTGGGGCACCAAAGACTGTAAAGACCAGAAACAATTGCCAGAAAAACCTCCCGAACCTGACACCTAAACTGACACCAGCCTGCTTCAAGTACCATGTGTGGACAACTCAAGGGAGCAAGTTTAGCAGTTTGCTCACGGTATCTCTCTTTTAAGACTTCAGGACAGACTTTACTCAGCATATCCTTTATAAAATACTCTCCCGTTTCATTGATGTATTGCTTTCTCAAGGATATATTCCAAGAATCCTGAAATTTTATGCTCCATATTGCAACAGCATGAAAGATAACAGCATTAGTCGTAATGCTTGCAATGCTTGCTTTCTCTCCTTGCTCAAACCCTCAGGTTTTTTCAGAGATATTTCAAAGATATCTCAGCAGCTTCTATGAGCCTGTCCACTACTTATTTGCAATGACAACTAGGTCAGCAAGCCAGTCGAGCAGCTGAGGGTTTGTCAACTAGTTGCTTAATGGGTTCTCTCTGCTGTGAATTAATGCTTCATTTTTACATTTGCAGCTTAGTGCTCTTTGCCATTGTTTGGTTGTTTGGTTTACAAATTCCTAAAAAACAAACAAATTAAACAAAAGAAAAAAAAGGAAAAATTGCCCTCAAAGCCAGCTTGCTTAAAGCATGATCTGAAACCTATTGTTCCTTTTCCCAATACATAGCTCTTCCTAAAACAGCATCTTCAATTTTCCTCCACAGCTGTGAGAAAAGGTCTTCTGCCTTTTGTTTTATTGGTGAAACTCTACAGCTAAAAATGATTCAGAGACTTGATTAAATCTTTCATTGTTTGGATTAAATCTGTACAACTATTAATCCTGTTTCTCATGTTTTTACAGTGTTGTCAGTTATCATGTCTCCTACCACAGAAACACCCTGATAATTACTTTAATGCTGGTAATTCTCACCCACAATGTTCAATTTATCTACTTGTCCCTTCATTTAAAAGCAAGTAGTATTTAACAGCACCAGGGCTTAAAAAAGGATCCTTGAAATTATGGACTTGCTGACAGCTGTGACAACTTTAATGCTACTACTTTACAATTCATGCACATGAAATACATGATAGTAAAAAAAAAAACAAATTAGATTTTTCTTTTCCCTTTTTTTCCTTTTATAGGCACAGATGACTAAATGTTAAAAAAAAGTGCTGGTAGTATTAAGCAGAGATCTAAACTACTGAAACATTAAGTGAACTCTGGATGAGAAAGCCTAAATTAGCTCTTAACCATTTTTTTCAGGTAAAAGAAAAAAAAAACCCTGTGTTATTGGCAATGTCCATTCATTTTCCAGTCAAGAGAAACACAAAAACAAGTCATATTTATCCTAAGTCTGCCCCCAAACAAAACAGAGTCATTTTTTATCTCAGTCACTTCATTAGCAGCTTCCAAAAGCACTGCAGTTTAAGCAGCAAAAGGAAGTTGAAGTCTACAAAGAAGTTGATATTAAGGTGATATTCTACAAAGAAAAAGTAAGCTCTGGAATTCTTTGGGCCCCAAATTTGTGCTGAATTACTTTTTAGTATTTTGCCTAATAATAACATGCTATTCAAAGATATTTTAAATATGCTTATGTGGAAACAAATTAATAAAAGGTATTCTTAGTAACCTTTTTTTTTCTTTTTTTTTTTTGTCTTTACAGTGAAATATGCTTCTCCCATATTTTGGTGTATAAACTGATAAAACTTTTCATAATGGAAGCTATTTCTACTGTAGATTCTCTAAGCAATGACGTTTCCAGGATAGCTAGCCATGTTAGGATATGTCATGAAAACACAGTATCTTTTTTTCTCTTGAAAACAGAGTTACAGAGTTATAACACAGTTGTACACACCACCTTAAATTTGGATTGTGCAATGCAGGTAAATCAGAAACAAAAACATTCTGCAGAGTAGAAGTGGCAAAACATTTCCATGCCACAAACATGAAGAACTTCAGGAGGCACAGTCTGCAAGAGCACAAAGCTCCAAATCCACATACAGTTTTGTGAAAAAATAATTTTTAAAAAAGCAGCCAAGTAACATCTGAGTTTCACTTTCTCTAAAATTAACAGCATTAGGATGTGAACTAGAATTAATTATTAAATTCAACTTATAAAATCAATCTTTATTGACACTCTTCCCTGACCTAATGCCACTTTTCAGAGTACAAAAACCAATTTTCATCTCTGATCAAAAATGTGCTAGCTTTTCCTGTAAGAGATCTTAGTATTTTCTCTGAAGCTTCACACTTTCTTTTGTCTTTGTAGACACTTCTTATAATACTACAATAGATACAATTTCATAGATACAATAAACACCTCCTTGTATCTCCTCCGAAATTTCCGTTTTCCTGATCAGTTATACAGCCCATGGCTATTTGCCTGGGAAAGATGGTTAACAGTCCTATAAAAGGACATATAGGATACACAAGCAACAGGACTGCTGCAAACACACACAGCAGAGGTGTTTGTATCAGCTAAGAATGAGAAGCTGTAAAACACAATATATAGCAATTTGGTGGCAATACATTTTATTGGAAGAAAGCTTTTCCTTTTCCCCCTCCACCTTGGATTGTGTTTTACCACTATAATGCAAGTAAACGCATTTGTGCTCTGTTTTTGAGCCATGCAAATCAGCACTACTACATTCTTTGCTTTAAAAAAAGAAAGGAAAAAAAAAAGATTCCCAAAGGATTAACATTTTTCCTGCTTGCAATTTTAAACGTGAAAGATCTATAAGTCTTGTTGGTGAAGTTGCCTCCTTTTCCTCCAAAAAAATACTGCTTTAACAAAACTCAGTGAATGCTTCATAACAATTGTTCCTTAAAAACACTTAAAAATTACCTATTACTTTATGAAACTGTTTCAAATAATCTCACGTACCTGAAGGAGAATTATGAGCTGAAGCCAGAGATCTGGATTTTGAATCTGAAAGTCGAGAAATACTATTAGCTCGAGTTCTAGCAGAAACTTTACTACCATCTCCTGCTGAAGTTAATCTTGCACCACTTCTGATGATGGCTTCAGGCGTACGAGATGAGGCTGTGCTTCTAGTTAATGTCGCTTCAGAATCACTCCGTGCAGATAAAGAGCCAAGCCGAGTTCTGCGAGGCTGAGCGAGCAAGTCTATTCTGGAAATACTTCTCCTCCCAGATGGAGGCTTTGATGTAGAACTTGTAGTGGACACTTCGGAAGCCACAGAGGCTTTATCTGCATCAGCGAGTTCACTATCTGAGGCTTCTCCAAGCCGCGCTCTGCGCAAAAGAGAAGTCCTTGTAGGACGAGGTCTTGGAAGAGTGGTAGATTTACTGGATTGCCCAGGTGTTACAGGAGAGGTTTTTGATTTAGCTGACTTTCCTTCCATTTTGGAATGTAAAAGTTCATCTGCGGAGGCAAAAGGAACTCTGCCATGTGATTTGCCGGAGTAGGTTTCCTGGTCAGAGGATAAGATATCAGAAATAGCAGAATGAGGTACACTCGATGTTTGGTCGTCATCTGTCAAATCCACTGAAGGTTGTCTCATTCTTCCACTGGATTGCACTGGTTTCCGAGCATCAGCTCTAGACCCACTCTCTGAAGATCGACTTTTAGTTTTCTTTTCTACCTTCTCTCTAGCACTTGTTGTAGATTTTAAAACATCCTTTGAAGGGGAACCAGAAGAACATCTATCCTTATATAAAGTTGTAAAGCTCTTCCGCTTCTGTGTGGATTTTCTTTCAGTGTCACCAGTAACCAGGCTGATTGTGCTGGCAGTGTCTACATCTGATTCTGGTGATATGGAATTATCTCTGTTATAGCTAGGAGTCTCGGGACCTTCATCAGTTTTATTTTCTTCACGCAATTTAGCTTCAAGGAAAGCCATTACAGCCTCTGTGTCTTTCAAAATGAGTGTTGTATCTATACTAGAATCAGTGTCCATGGAGTCGCTTCTCTCACGTATTCTGTTTGCAGAGGTTAGAGGAAGAGTAGGTATATTCTGCTTATTAATGTGAGGAATAAGTTCTATAGGTATATTTGTACTAGGTTTATCTATAGTAAAGCTACCTTGCCTCACTAATGGTTTTGAAGATTCCTTTTTTTCTCCTCCAGATGTTTTAGGACTTTGTCCTTTAATGAAGTCTTCATTTTTCCTTCTTTTCACCTCATTCTGCACTAACTTCATTTCTGCTTTATCGGTAGCATGTCCAGGAGTTTTGTCTTGATTATCCAACATTTTGTGTGATACAGCAATTTCCTCCCTAGCTTTCTCAGCCTGGTTTGCAACAGATTTTGAAGAAGATTGCTTTGTGGGTGTCCAGTGTCCTTGTTCCTTTCTTTCTTGTTGCTGAATTTTTGCTAACGCTTGCTTTACAACAGAAGTTTCTTTGCCGGTTTCAACTCTCTCTTTACTAGAAGAGCAGCTGCTGGGGAAAGAAAATACTTTTTCTCCGGCAGCCTTGGGTGAAAGACCATTCACCGTTCTGCTTGCCTTTGCCATACTTCTACCATCAGGATCCAAGGTACGAGTTGGAGTTTCTTTTTCCTGAAGTTCAGTGTCTTGCTTTTCACCTATCTCTGATCTTTGATGACAGGCAGATTTTACTTTTGACGTTTCATTCACTTTCTCCTCTTTAGGAAGCTGCGGAAGTGTCCTCCGTTTTCGCTCACCGTAACCAGTCATAGAAGCAGCTGAACCAGTGCTTTTAACTGAAATACCAGATTCACTGATGTCTGTGTCTAAAAATAGAAAAGAAATAGAAATCATTAAATATAAACACTAAATTTCTAAGCTTATACAAAACTAGTCACATAAAGTCAAAGAGAACTGATAACAGATAAATATGTCAAGATATATGATTATTATATGATTATATATACTATTATTATTATATGACAAATAGATAAGTATATGTTAAGAAAGGTTTGATAAGTTCCCAAAATCTTTGGTGCTGGATATTTGACTATCCCTAGAAATGATTTTAGTTCATAACTTCCTAGATTTTGTCCTCTAAACTTTAATCTGAGCTTGATTTTCTTCAATTTAACCCATAACTACTTGTCTTATTAAGTATGACTTCTTCTTCACAGGTCATTATTATAGAGCTGAAAATATGTTTGTGAATTAGATTAGCTACCTCCAAACTATGGAGGTATAATACAGCTATTAGTATAATACAGCTAATTACCCTCAGTTTCATTTTACCATTAAAATAATTATATAACAAAAGCAACAAAAACTTACGTACTAATGTAATAATTTTAGAACAAGTATTAGAGATAATACCTGATATTAGAAAAATTACATAGATCTATCTTATTAGAGCTAGAATATAAAAATTGAAAGTGTCATAGAAAGGAAATTTATTCTGTACAAACTCATTACAACACTAGAGCTAATATATAGCTTGCGTCCCCTAAACAAAATTTAAAGGTTAGCAAAAAAATTACAGCAATACAACATCTGCCTTTCACCACAAAGACCCAACCAGGCTAGAAAAACATGCTTCCTAGACACAGAAAGTTGTAGGAAAAGTAATTTCAGAAGTAGTGTAAAAATGCAAAGACAGAACAGACCCTGTTCTTGCTCTGCCACAAACAGACATGCTTCTTCCTAAGTGTGAATAGTTTGAGTTGAGTTTAAATAAGAGTCCATTTGTGCAGCCCTTTGGTTAATTAATACCTTGCAGAGACTCTGTGATTGCAAATTGGGAAAGGGAAGGTTTTATGTACATCTGTGTCATTTCTGCAGAGGTACAATGACAATTTTATCTGTTTCATTCTAATGCTAGTATATATGCTACATAATATGGGCTATAGTTGTTCTCAGAAAAAGTTTTCAAGGACAAAATTTCAAGTTCAAAAGAACTTGAACTACTTGAAATAAGCTGTCCCTGAAAACAAACTCTTAGCCAACAGAGCACAAAAGGACTGTATATATGAACCTAATGCTTTTGTGTTCCCACAGTAGCTTGAAATAAGTGCACAACAAATCATCCATGAGTATCAGAATGATATTATAATAGGAAGAGGAAAACTAGTTTTATATTCACAGACACATTTGAAACTTCCAGTTACTTAACAAAGTAAGTTCCCTCTCCTTTGCACTTTCTCCTTCAACAGCTTAATCTTGTCTCACCAGGGGCTTTCAGCCTATCCCTTGAAGACTCCTCCTCAAGGAAGCAGCTGCAGTGCCAGAGGACACTATGACATAGCTTGTAGCAGGACTGAAAAGTGCTACTCATGAACCTCAATATGGTTGTTGGTAGAGCATAAAAAGAATGATTTTATGCCAAATGAAGAAGAAAATGCATAGAGATATAAACATATAGAAAGTATATAGAGAGTGTCAAACAAATGCAGTGTTTCTCAAGCATTTTCATCAGCTTCTCCGGGGATGTGGAATGCTCTTTAGGTAAAAGATAAGGACACTTAAAAGTGTTGTAACAAATACTGAACAGTGAATAGTCCCATTTTTAAACATACTGGTAATTACTCACCTTGCCTATTTAATATGGACATACACCAGCTGTGTCCCCAGAAACAAGCCTTTATGCAGAGAGAAACACGGCCTGTTTGGGTGGAATTTCTTTTGCAAGTTAATTTGCCTAATTTTTTTTTGCATTGCAGTGGGGATATACATACTAATACAATCTGTCAATTCACTTTGCCATGAGAGAAGTTTACATGGTCCAACATAAAAAAAATTTCTTTGTAATCCACTGTAAGTAGTAAAATGAGACTCAGGCTGAAGTTATTTCATTGCTTACTTTATTAAATGGCCTCACCCTCTAGATTCCTAAAACCATGTGAAATTGCTGCAAAGAATAAATGATGAGAAAAATAGCTGTATTTAATAAAAGCATTTGTAGGAATGCTTAAATATGCGGTTCATCTGCTGAATACAATCCTGAATATACATTCATTTGTCAATACATAATTTTCCTTTTGGAATAAATTCCAAATAACATTTCAGATTTTTTTTTGTCATTGTTGCTGTTAATGTAAAAGTAAAGAGAAAAAAGTAGTAAAAAAAGGTTCAATTCTAGAATTGATTCTTGCTCTGTCTTCCTTTTCTTGTGTCTGAACAATATACAGAGTTAGAAGTTAAGTTTCTTCTGAAGAGCCATGGCTTTTTTTGAGGAAAGAACAAATGATTTCTGAGGGCAAAAATTTTTTTGGCTACATTAGCTACAACTAAATTAAGAATGGTCTTTTGCAACCATAATGATCCCAATACAAATAGGGGGAATTTGAAAAAACAAACAAACCCAAACACCTATGAGATCCTACGAGATTCAAGATTTCAAGATTAAGCAGTTCAAGCAAGGTTTCAGTTCACCTAGCCCAGAGAGATACAAAGTTACCTAAACGTTTCAGCAAATCTAACATTAAGGTAGAGAAACACAGAGTTGATATTGGCTTTTTGCTTTTTTTATATTTCATATTGAATGAGTGAACACTCCAGAGAAAATTACTGTATTGAGTAGTAGGTATCTTCAGTTCGTTCTGCAGGCCTGACTGCTGGGCAGAGCACTGTGATCTGCCAACTAGACTAAAGAGGGAGAGAATCCCAGGATTCCACTCTGGCGGTTGGAAAGACTTGGTCTTATCAGTTGAAATTGCAGTCTTCGAAAGACTGAATTAAAGGTCAAAGATGTTGCTTGTTCTGAAATTGCATCAGATATGGATTCTTGACAATCTGAAGAAAATCAGCAGCTATAACAAACAAAAAAGCAGAGAACATTACACTCCTGTGAAAAAGTATAAACTAAGAAGTTGCTATAGGCTAGAGGAAAAGAATGTTATACTCACCAGTGTCTAACAGGAGGTTATTGGACCTGTTCTGTAGATGGTAGTAAGTCTTCAAAAGTGATGTATGCAGAAAAGCATTTTTACTTCTATTTTTTTTTTCAGATTATAGACTATTTAAACTTTGTTGTGATGCTTAGAATTTCAAAGTCAACTGGAATAAGATGAAATGCTGGAATTGCAGGACAGAAACATGTCTAAACTAGTAGAATGATAACTATCTAATGCTGGTCTCTACGTAGCATATTCCTTTGGGAATCTGGAGCAGCCATTGAGAGGAGGACATCCATTGGTAATTACCAGACAACTATGCACCAAAAGCTACATTGATTTGTATAATTTACTGTAGAAAATTAGGGAACTATCTTGCAGGTTTTAAACATTTATACCTTAATGTGCAAATATAAGTATTAATATTACTCTAGAGGGCTGAGTTAAATCACCATCTCTAAGCTGAGAGTGAGAAAGAGAAAAGTAAAGAGGGAAAATAAAGGTAGGCAACTCCATTTAAAAAAATAAAGGCAACCAAAGTCTTAAGGCAACAGCAGCTTAAGGACAGAAACAGCCTGACACTTGCAAGATAAGGTAAAGAAACTTGATTATGGAGAAGAAGGTATGCTTCCTACATTTCAAAGCTTAGGAAAATATGCTTAGCTGAATTTTCTCTAAGGTTGGACTGTTTGACAGTGAATCTATTAAAATCCAACTTGGGAAATTGCATCGAGGCAGTCCTCAGAAAGATGCAAGCAGAGAAATATACTAACAAAAAAAAATTGAAACACCAGCCTGTGACAAACTATTTGATGCAGTCAACTGAATTAAAATGAAAGTTTCTCATATATTACATAGCTTTATGTATTTTCTTATAATGTTCAGTCTAATATTAAAGATTTTTCAGCCACATAAAACAGCATTATTGTAAAGCATCATTTCTTCTAATGGACATGAAAGAAAGTTAGCTGGAATTAACAGAAGAAAAGCTGTCTGTCTATGCTTATAACCCAGTCCTTTTCTCCCTTCATAGTTTCTTGTGCAGAAATCATGACAAAAAATATGCTTTAGTACCATTTTCCAATGCAGTAGGTCCAGATGTTTCCAATCTGATGTCATCTTGGTCATGTCGTGTGTGATTAGCAGCCAAACTGGCCCACTGTGATACCCAGCGTTTACTTCCAGGAGCAGTAGAGCCTTCCTAAAGGAAGAAGGGGAAAACAAACAAACAAAAAGAGGCAGGAGAAAAATTACAACTAAATTATAGATAAATGCAACTGATAACTGATGCTTGTGATAGTAAGCATCTTCTCATCCCAGGTTTTCTATTTTCCTGAATGAGGTATATTTTGAAGAAGGAACTTGCACTATTTTAGAGCTGCAGAGTAAATATAGAATAAGAAAAACTACTTACAGAATAAACAGCATTTCTCATTGCAAAAACTATATAAAAATACATTACAATATGTTAAAGGCAAGTTATTTCAGGCATCATATCAAAAAAGCTGTTGAAAGAAAAGGGAGGAGAAAAGAGAGAAAGAAGAGAAAAGGGCTTTCATAAAGGAAAGAAAATGTACTTTAGGAAGACAAGAAAGCGACATTCTGCAAGGACAATTTTGCCAAGTAAATTATATTTATTTTCTTACAGAAAGGCGAGTTGAAAAACCAAAAGTGAAATAGTTTGTTAAAACTTCCCCCAACAACTAGTCATTTTTTTGCAGTTTACATATCCATAACTGCCTGAAGATCAAGGTACTTGAACGAACATCTCAGTGAAAGAGAAGATCCAACTATTAAGCTACAACACTATTCTCTTCAGAATAACATTTAACACATACATTTTAATGTATCATAATGATTAAAAGTCAGTTCTAAAGAAAAGGCTTGAAGTTCTTTCCCACTGTAGACAAGACATGAAGATCAGACCAGTTCTTTAGTCTAAATTAAAGGCAGAAGCAAAGAATGGCTTTAAACAAAAAGCAGGATCATCCATGTGTTCTACTGCTGAAACCTCATTTTATTTCATCTCTCTATTTACTCCATTTCTCGTTCTCCCTGCTAGCAAACTATTGTCCTTCTCAAAGCAATTAATTACAATTCAAATCAAAAATGGTAGAGGTCCCAAATATGTTTGCTAGAGGGGCCTCTGAATAATTCCATGTATATTAACTAATTCCAGGAAGACAGAGGTAATACAGATCTGAAATCTGAATGGCACCTCAGTGGAAAAGTATGTTTAGATTTTGCAAATTAATTGTAGTGAAGGAGCATGATAAATTAATTTTTTAAAGTAATTACATTGTAAAAAAACCCTGTTTTCTCCATAGCAGAGGATGTGAATGTGTTTTGCAAATTCTCTGTACACACGAGCACAACTAACAAAGCTCTGGAAAGTAGTTTCTTTTGACAGTCATTTAAAAACAAAAGCTTTAACAGCTTACCAGATTATAAAAACCAGTAAGCTATGCAATATATTTTAAGTCTATATAATATATAATATTAAGTCTCTATTTTAAGTCTAGTATAATAACACAATAACAAAGTGAAACAGATCTGATTGTGAGATTTGAGACACATATATTAAAAAAAGTTGGAGTCAATTATTTTAACTATCTTCCTATCACAAATCCATACCAACTTTGTTGTTACAGGTTTTCAAATAACCGGTATCTGAGACACCCTCCAAATAGCCTCTTGAATCCCAAGAGGAATTCTCTAGTCTTTCAGAAAGGCCACGTTTACATAATGGGTATCAGCCTTTTAACTTTACGTTTAGTCTGCTTTCCCTTATTTTCATCACATATTCAAACTAAATTGGAGCAATACATCCTCTCAAAAACTACCTACAAATTTCTGTGCATGTATTAGTAAGCCTGAAGAACTATAGCTTCAGGCTGTGCCTCTACAAAAAACAACAGCACATGCACAAGACACCTGGAAACTATTCCAATACATGGCACTTCAGAAGGACAAGAACAATCTTTCTAAAATAAATTTCAACGAGCACGGGACAACAGGAGAACGTCTTTTCAGACACATCCTCCCAGAATCTTGTGTCATAAGAATTTTGTACCCATCTTCTTTTAAATTTTCAAGTGCCATGTTGAAAGCAATTCCTTTAGATTTTCCTCCTCTCGTAGCTTCGAAACACATTCCTCCAGGGTGATAATTGCTTTTCTAATTTCCATGCTCACTTTTACAGCCAGTGTTTTCATGTTTGCTCATGGAATCACACTGAGGTAGCTCTCTCAGGCAGCTTTTCTTCCTTTTGTTGCATTTACTCCACTAAGACCGCAAAAGCCAACAGCCACACCTGTCTCATCCACTATTTTTGCCAAACAAAATCAACTATATCAATTTGTTCTTATAAATTAAGGCCTTCATTTCCTTACTAATCTGAGCAAACATCTTTGTACCTTTTCTAGTTTTGAGTTCACCCAAATGGAACAAGAATGATCAGAAATCCAGTGCCAATATTTCAGAGGATATTTCACCCACAGCTTCTATAATAGCAATGACTCTTCCTGTTCTTACTGAAGATACTTCTCCAAAAGAATCCAAAGGTCACATTTGCCCTTTCACAGCCATATTACGTTAGTGACATAGCCATTTTATGTTAAGCACAACATTTAAGCTCCAAAAAAGCAACTATCAAATTTCAGACAGAATGGCTCCCTCCAAAGGACAGGAAATTAATGTAATGAGGGTGGATACACAAAAGAAAACAAAGCCTCTAATACACATGGCAATTCTCCAATTCTAAAAGCAGTGCAACAAGTTTGAATGTAGAAAAAAATTATTCAGTACACAGAATGGCACAGAAATATTATTTATTTCAATAGGAAAGATGTGAAACGGGTGTTTTCAAAAAGAATCATTATGGTCAACAGCACCAAGGACTTTGAATCAAGATCCTAATTTTACAAATTCAGATCCTGCCAAATTACTCATTCCCTTCTCGATATCTGAAGGCCTAAGTACTTAGAAAAACATCCATACTAATAAAAAGGCACCATTCTCCTAACTCCTCTCAAATTCTCCACCAGTTTTAGTATGTCACTGCCATTCTTAAGCCTGTCTTATGACCATAAAGAGAAGTCAAACCCTTTAATCTGCAAAGCATGACACCTGGAAAGATCAAAATTCATAAAACAAACTATGCTCATTAAAAAAATCATAAAAGAAACCATATATGAATCTTCTGCTATTTGCGGAATTAGAAAAATGGAAAATGTAGATATTTTTGATAATTTTGAAAAATGGTATGTCATGAAGGAGCTGAGTAGTACAAAAGGCATGGAAAAAAAGAGAGAGTAGAATTGTGGTTACAGTTTGAGATAAAAAGGTAGCATGCAAGGCACTTTGTCAAATCCTACCACATGATATGACCATGTTATATGGTATAATTTATCCAAAATAATAGCTTAGAGAGACTCTTCAAAGATGCTAATCTAGGTGACATATATATTTATATATATGTAGGTGATGTATAGCGACATGTTTAATGAAAACAGGACTGCTAAAATACCATCATGACAACTGATTTTTTTCCTATGCAAGATAGATTCTTGGAATTTAAAGACAACGTTTTTGCATGATAAGCACACAAAGTCTCACTTCAAGCTCTTATTTATTCCAGAAGTTACCAAACACACACTAGCTCATTTGCAGGATGGCATTCCCCAACAGCTTAGCATGACAACCACAAGTACATGCGCTGCGCTTCCTCACTGGTATCGGATTAATTGTGCACCAGTCTGAGCCTGCTCTGTCCCCATCATTTCAAGTTTAATTTATCCACTGAAATGACATCGGAATGCCTTCCAAGACTTTACTAGGAAGCATAATCAACATCTACCTCACTCACATATCCTGCACCTCACATACAAAGAACATGTGTTTTCCTTTGCCCAATCTTTCACTGATTAAATGTCCTTGCCCTGGCAACTAACATAAGTGGTTTCATCTGAGCCATTCTCACTTGTGAATTCACATCCTGAACATGGACACCTGAAGTCCTCAGCATCTGCAAAAGAAATCTGAAATATATTATTTATCATACTTCTCCTAGCTGGCATTGTATCACACATTAAATGCACAGAATTTATTTCTGAATTTAGTTATCTCCTTTGGGCTATAAACTATAATCAGGTTTTTCTCAGTTCTACTGCATAACTTAAAAAGTGTTGCAAATGTAACATTACAAGAAAATTCCCGCTACATTTCCAGCACACTGATCTTTGCAGATATAGAAATGCAGCAAAGTTTAAAATGCCTTCACAGTTTAACTTGTTGGATAGAGAAACTTTGATAATGCAATAAAGGAGGAAGAAAAAATCAAATACTTATAGATATGAAGTAGTATTTTCTAGTAAAAAGTTGTTTTGCTGTTTAACACTTACTGATCGATTATTACTCCTCTCTTATTGGAAGAAAAAAGAAGACCATCAAAAATTAAATTCTACCTCTGTGTCAAGAAATCCAGTTGTACTCAGTGGTCTTTTTTCTTCCACAACTACTGTAGCAGAATTTATAGCCCAATCTTTTACTAAATCTTTCTGGTTCTCGTTGATAACAGGCCTATTATAATCCTGGCTGTCATCCACTCCAAATACCTGAAAATGAAACAAATCATTACACATATTAACCCAGGACCATCCTAATATTCATTGTTCAATGTTAATGGATGGATGGTGGCATGCTCATATAGTAAGTTTAAATACTTTTTCTTGTATTATGCTTATCTGTGATCTTGGTCAAATCTAGAAGTCTAAGAAATAGATATACCAGTTATTTTTTTTAAAAAAAAGGACAAAAAAAGCAGGAGTTTATGTCAACATCATCAAGATTCATGGAATTGCTAGTTGGAATGGGAAGATATGAAAAAAAATGACATTGGTGAATCCAAATTTCAAAATCATTACCAAAACAAGCCCATTTCCCAACAAAGAAAAATGAAAGACAGACTCAACAACAAAACTGAAAAGACATTTGCAAATTTTTGACATTATTTAGTGTGATAACAAAGAATCTGTATGCTTACTCTTGGTATTAGTATCTTCACTGAATTATTTCTTGAATCAAAACAAATTTTCATTTTTCTCTTTGACAGTCAGTTAGATTTTAGAACTCCATCAGGTCTCAAAACCTATGTAGACTAATCTCACTCAAGATGGGGTTTCCTTCACTAGTGTTTCCTAGTGTTGTTGCTAGTGCTAAAGAGAAGATAGTGTGTTTTTAAAATTGTTTTGGTAAATTAGACTTCTCAGTTACTAAAATCCTGCATGTATTTAAAAAGGATTCACCACTAGATGGCCACAATCCATAGTGGTTTTAAAAACTAAATAGGTATAAGAAAGGAATGGAGCAGTCACTGAGCTCCTACTCATTCCTGGAGTAACTTTTCTATAAGTCCAGAAAGACACAACCGAGGAAGTTTTCTTCAATGTGCTTGCATTCTGCTCTAGTGCAAAAAGCCTGCTTTCTGCAATTGAAAAGTCATGAAACACTCCCTAAATCTTGAATAAATATAAATCAATCATTTATGAATATTCTTATGTGCAAGTTGCTTAAGAGTATTAAAAAAATATTTCATATAAAGAAAGTATGGTACAACATATGACTTTTTTCTTTACTTATATATGCCTGACTTGTACAGTGGCAGCAATTTTTGAAGATACAGACCAGTTATTATGCTCTGTCTCCTTCTTTGAATATACTGTTCTTTTGTAGCCACTTTTTTTTTTTTGTGATCACTATAGTTCCACAGTTTTACACATTCTTTAAAAGGAAATCATATTCTTATTGCATAATATTAATCAATACTTCAATATTTAATATAGACTTTAAGAGTAAACTGCTGCTGTAAATTGCTTAATATTTTGGGAACACATTTATTTACTTGTGTCAAAAAATTATTTACTTGCAATCACAAAAACATCATGCAAAGCTTTTTGGGTGTTATCTCTTTTAAGCTTGAAGCTGTATGTGCAAATGCTGCTAATCATCACTGAAGTGACTGGGCAGCTACATTTGAGTGTTTAGACCTTTTTAATTTAATTTAATTTAATTTTTTTTTCTTTGTGTAAAAAAGGTAATTCAGGTAGCTGTAAGATCCACATAACAGATTTACCTTCTAACACTACACTCAATGCTTACTCTGCATAAATAGTGCAGATATGATCAGCCACAATAGCTATGTAGAATATTTGAAGACACTGTTATTTGGAAAGAAAGGCAAAGAATCTTCTCCAAAGCATTATTTTCATATTCATTCTATATCTATGCAGATTTTTATGTGTGTGCCCTTCTTTCCACCCATCATAGTTGTACTGTAATGCTCAAAGGTCTTTATCAAAAAAAGTTAAATATATAAAAATTGTCCAAAAAACAGGTGCATTAATAGATAACTAAGACTTTAAACATGAAAAGAAAACTCTGCAAAGGAAAATCATCATATATTTGAGAAAACTTAGAAAGTCTCTATTACACTTGTCAAATATGTGAAGTAACTACACACCATGAGAACTCAAGAGTAACCAACCTACTTACACAGTTCACCAAACAATGAGAATACATTCTAAGCAGAAACAGTCATTCAATAACCTAAAGGTTTGTGCTCAAAACTCTCTCAGGCATTTAGAAAAATAGCTATTTGTATTTTATGAGTAACTGTGATAAGCTATGTTTGCAAACACTGGGGAGTGATTTAAGTCTAAATAGACAAATATCTCTATCTTCCTTCAATATTTCCATTCTTCAAGCAGTTTCAGAATTTTAAAAAATAATCTGAGGAAAGTCTGCTGGAAAACTGAACTAAACAAGAAAAATATCTTCATAAAAATATGGTAATGCTTATTGCTGCATCTCTTATCTATTTATACAAAAACATATATAAAGAAGTGCCTTTGTATATGCCAGAAGAAACACCTGCAATTTATAATCCATGTAATATCTGGTTCCCTTTAGATTAGCTGTGTTTTTCAGAAAAAAAGGGTGTAGCCAGTTTAACAGATGCCAGTTTGGATAGGGTTAGAGTTATTTGAAAACTGAGAAAAAATGCCTTTTAAATTTAGTTTTAATTTTGATAAAAAAGTAAAGAGAGCCTAAATATTCACTTATGACTTACAGAACTTTACTAATCATCTCAAATCATGGCAGGGTCACTGGAGAAAAAATCCTACATCTTTTACACTTTTTATAACCATGGCAAACAGGAAGGACTTGGAGAAAATCATGGTCTTTCATTTCTAAAGAGAGCATGGGGGATGGAATTTGATTTGTCTTTTATTTTTAAATCGACATAGCTTCACCTAGTATGAAGAAAAAAATCCTAAAAATAACCATACTAAATATTTATACTGTTTTTTAAACAGATGTCAATTCCAAACAAAGCTTTACAGAAATACACTCAGAAAAGCATCAGAGAAAACCATATACAAGCCTACACACCTAAGAGGCAAGTCAAGAACCTGCACACCAGTTACCTGGAATCCCTGCAGAGTATTTACAAGGGTGAAACTGTCAGAAATATGACACAAACTCAGGTGGGGGGTTTCTAACCACTCAGTTTTCATGAAACATGACACAGAGTCAGCATGCTTAGAAGGACAGCGCAACAAACACAGCTGCACAAATTCAAACCCTATTTATGAAAGGCGTTCAAGAAAATATTGCTTAACCCCAGTAAAACTGACTTCCAAAGAGAATGGGTAAACAGGTAACAGACTGCCCAATATGGAGCCCCCAAGCCTAAGACAGACATGGATGAACTAGAGGTGCAGCCACCAAGGTGGTCAGGGCCAGAGCATTTGCCCTGGGAGGAGAGACTGGGGGAGCTGGGCTTGGCCAGCCTGGAGAAGGAGGGAGTCCTAACAGCAGTCTGTGTGTCCCTAGGAGAAGATTATCAAGATGAAGCCAGGCTCTTCACAGCACTGCATGGCATGAGGACAAGGGACAATGAACAGAAAGTTTGAACAAAGGGACAATGAACAAAAGGGATTTGGATTCAGATGAGGTACAAGGAAAGCTTTTCACTTAGAGGATGGCCAGAGAGTAGGACAGAGTGTCTGGAGAGATTGTGCAGTTACCTCCTTGGAAGGTTTTAAGACTTGATGAGCTAAAACTCTGAGCATTCTGTCTGACGTCAGAGCCAACCCTGCTATGAGCAGGGCAGGTGGACTAGAGACATCCTGAGGTCCCTTTCAGCCTATATGACCTCGAGAAACTCGAGCAGCTTAACTAAGACAGTACATCAGTCTTAGAGTCCCCAATACTCTTCCAGACTCTCAACTGCTGAGCAGCTAACTGTGGCTGGCATATATCAAAATCTTTCAAATCAATAGGGAAAAAGTGAGTTCCCAAAACATGCTTTTCAACTTGAAAGCAATGAACAGTAGCCCAGGCTCCCTTGCAATACTTCACTCAGGTTCTGTGGTTGCATGAGTAAAACAAGAGGACAAACAGTAGGCTGAAGACACAACGAGTCCCAGAGCTTCATCCTGTTGAGCGGTGCACTTGCAGGAACACACTTTCTGCCTGACACATAGAGAGCCAAAGCACAAACTGACTCAGGGCCAAACAACTGTAGTATCCTGATGCAGATTCATTAATAAATTGGATCACTTCATCTCAGCAACACTGCTTCAAATATCCTGAGAATATAACACTATCTACATAAGCCAGTCATTCAATCCTATTCTTTTAATTCTTCGTCCCCTAGCGAACACGAGGTAACACTAAGTGACACAACCCAAGGAAGACACAATCCTTACAAGAGGTACCAGCACATTTTAGGGGACAACATGAGTTACAGCTTTGACTCTAGCACATGCCTTGACCTCTTCTGCATGGCATAACTTTGCTAAAAGCAAAACAAATCTCTTCTGACTGGCAGTACACATTTCCCCATGAAAACGGCTCATGACTCAGAGTGCACCTGCTTGTCACAATAGTCTAAATATATAGTCAGAACTCAGGCTATCTTTAGACACTGGGAATGGGTCATCCTCCCACCCCTTCCGCAGAAGAATTAATATTTTTTATTCCACAGATGAACCACATTAGAGGTCACAACTACTATTTTAGGGTCGATTGAACATATTGATTCTTTAAAATCCGAAGTCATTTTAAGTGAGAAATCCAGATATTAAAATAAAAACTGGTCAGAGAATTAACGGCAACAGGAAACCTTTCCCCTCAAGTCTAAATGAAGTAAAAAAGATAGCTAGAAAAAAAGCATCTGTTTTCCTAATGTGCTTTTATCTACTTTTACTTTCAAATAAGTGCTAGCATTTACATGCATTTCAGTGTTGTGAAAGTCATTACTTCATTCTTGCTTTTCATTTCATTTCATATTAATTTTTCATTATTTCAAAATTCATGATGATCACACTGTATCTTCTGCAACATCCTCAATACTCAACGTACACAGATTAAACAAAATTAGTTATAGGCTCATCATCCAAACTATGAATGAAGATATTGATACTATTGATACGATAGAGCATTCTACCTAGTTTCAAAATTCTTTAAGTTTCTGAAATTTGCCCATAGTTTTATCACTGTACTCCTAACATAACGGACATCCAGTAACTAATAAACTTATTGATAACCAGATTAATGGAAAAAGAAAAGATATACTAATAGTTACAATTTAGAAAGTTATAACTAGGGTGGTGTTCATTAATGAAGGTATTGATAGAAGTGTTTCAGGAACTCTTCGTATATTCCTTCTGTTTCTACCAGCAGGTCCAGCCAGGTTTTGAAGATGCATTTGAAAAAGATGATTTAAACACTGTTAGCTTCAGTGTTCACAATCTGTACACAAAGAGAAAAACAAACCCAAAAACTAAAAGTGTACAGAAGGAAATTCAAATATGAACAGTCAAATGGGTAAACTAAATCAAAGCACATCACAGATAAGGGACAACAAGCTGTGGTGCACATTAGATTAAAGATAGGACCACTGCAAAAGAAAACAGGAAGGGAATGGCCCAATTTGAAATATGGTATTTACAAATGTAAAGCGATGGGAATGTAAATTAAATAGCAATTACACTTCATAACTTTTTAGGGGAAAAAGAGGAAGATGAGTGTATTTGCTTGCCAAGGAATTAAAATAAAAGCAGATTTCAGAAACTGAGCTGTGAACTGATGCAGTCAAACCAGTAGGAAAAAAAGTGAAATTTGGAAACACAAACTAAATTTGGACACAGCTTGAATGTGCTAAGCAAGAAGAAAAGCATAAACAAGCCAAACTCTGAGGATGCCTGACTGCCTGGAAGAGAGAATTCTAAAAAGCAGGGAAACAGGGTAGGTTTCAGCTCCATGAAGTAGATCATCTTGGTAGTGGCAAATTTAGCCTTCAGTCTGAACTTCTGGCACTTTAACCAAAAAGACATCCAGGATTATGGATAGAGATACCCATAATATACAACAAATTGGTTGTTAGAAATCAAAATGGTTGATCAGGTAACAAAAAACAAACAAACAAAAGCAGAATATTTTCTTCTCCTTTTTAAAAGTATGTTGAGCCAAAATACAGCTACTATGATCACTTTGTATTTAGCTACTGCATGAACTGTGTTTAACCCAACTGCTTCCAAGAACTCCCATGTTAATGGTTTGTGTTTGTTCTTGGCAGTCCCTCCCTGCCTGCCCATGCGAACAGACTGCGTGCTGTGTTCATGAACAGCCATGGACTTACACAGAAGTTGTTTAAGGCATTTTAACTGCATATTCTAGATGCAGAATCAGTTGCAAGTCATTCTAGCAGAATATTAAGGATGCCACATAAGCAAATGAAGATGATCAATATGCCAAGCATAATAACTTCCTTTTACCATAAGCCAGTTAAGTACGTATATGCACGCATATTTTGTACCTGTTCGTGAAGGACTCATTTTCTTTAGAAATATAAATTTCTCAAGGAAACAATATGTTCAGAGTCTGTAAGACTTCTTAAAAATATATAAAAACACGAATGAAAACAAACAAACCCAAATACCAAGTTGATAAATATTCTCTGTATTCTTGCCAGAATTTATTTCCACAGATTATTTGCTGGGCTTCAGTGATTCTACTCATTTTTCAACATCATATTCACAAAATACAGTCAGTTTACAACCATGACACTTTGCAGAGCAAAATTACGTTCTTTCTGGAAGAAATCCATGGAATAATGACAAAATCCAAAGGGTGTGAAAAGATAGAAGAGCTGAAAGCCATTTGCCTAAGATACATTTATCTCAGTTTCTTAGGTAGTCAATTAGATCAAAAGAAATCGTCTAACCTCACTTAATCTCAGTCCTTTGGTTTTTCCACATAGTTTTTTATTTTTAGTACTGAAAAAAATGCCAAAAGGAATTCCACTTATAATACATTTTCATGCAGAAGTTGAGTACTGCAACGCAAAACATTTTCCCCTCACTGTGTTGTAAAGTGTGTTTCACTGATCACAATTTTAACCAAAGATGGCGTAAGAAAAGTTTTATAATAAATCTTACAGATTTTTTTAAAATGCATGTATTAGGCATATACCTCAATGTTTCAAAATAAAATCCCTAATGCAAATTGTATAACATATTTACAAACTAGTGGACAATATTCCAGTTAGGCTGCGCTACCACAGAACAAGATTTATATATTATAATATAGAAGTGTAACAAATTATCTACTTAGGATTTTGTTACTCTTCCTTTCAAAATGTTTAACTTAACATTTACTCCAAGTTTCTCCGTCCACATTTCTCCTTAGTGGTTATTTTATATTTTATACTATAATGGCACGTATATGCAAAATAACTGCTAAAGTTCCAAATTTTGCAACAAGTTTTGTTAATTGAGCCCTATAACAATTCAAAAAAACCCCAAAGACCAGGAGAATGCAGCAAAAAAAAATCAAGCTATGAAGGAATTTTCACACTGGGAAATGACAGTAGAAGATGACACATAGGGCTATTTGTCTATCACTGACCTCCAAGCATCTTGCATGTAAAAACAATCTGGTATTAAACAGTTCTTTTCTTTCTCGCAACATAAAAACAATAAAGACTCTCAGAAAGAAGTTCCAGCTCAAAAAGGAGAAACACAGAGCAGTCCTTGAAGGACACAATATTAGCTAGCAGCAGAGAATGATATGAACATATATACTCTGGAAATAAAAATGAGTTAAGAAGAGTCCATTTTGTTAGAATCACTTCTCAAAGTAGACTCCCAATTACGCATTCATTCAGAAAATAAATCTCCTCCTCAAAAAATAAACAAATGCAAAAACACAAACAAATAATAAAAAAAACCCAAACAAGCCCACAAACTGAAAATAAACTGAAATGCAAGTATCAGGATAAATAGAAAGATGTAGAAAATGAAAGTGAAAAATCTACCCTCTACACAAACAACAGCACAGTTTCTCACTTGAAATTTTTACTTAATCCTAATGTTAAAAGATGAGGGGAAAAAAAATCTCTTTTTATTGTCAAAATAAATGCTGTATGCCCTCTTCTACACTGTATAAAATATTGAGACTTGTTCAGTTTTGGTACTTATTACAAAACATTTTAATTCTACTAGTAGAGAACTAGAACGGTTGAATTATACTAGATCTACTTTGCTGACTAAAAAGTAGATTATTTATCAGAAATCTTAAATATTAGACAATAATTGAAAAGAATAACTTGGAGGAGGGCGCTAAAAAAAGTTATTTAAAGAAAAATGTTTCCATATGTGCATAAGCTGCTATAATACTCTGCATTGGCTAGTTTAGCTAAGTGGATGAGGAGTGAATCACATGTCCTACCACATGTTCCTACCTTTCTCACACATACATGGACAGAACATTAAAAAAAAGTCTTTAGTTACTACATTGGCCTCATGAGCATATTTAATATTCAAAACACATTCAGAATTATTTTTGCATTCATTTATTAAAATTCATTACTAGCAGTTCTTTCCTTTATTGTAAGCATGAAATTAATTGATCTGATAATTTGCGGACATCTTATATCAACAGAAATGTGTTGACAGAGGAGATGAACTGCAGAAATATCATTTTGAATTCTTTCAACCACTGACGGACTTACCTTTTCTGAGACTGAGGAATATATTTTTTTAGCCTGATATATTCGATGAGAAGAAATTCTTTCCAATAGAACAAATTTAATTATTTGAAAAATGCAAAACAGACAGAAAATCTATCATTCAGTGCAAAAAAAATCGAGCAGTTGCTAAGCATTAACCATAGAAAACTTTGAAACTACCTAAGAAGCATAACTGCAAGAGGTAAAAGAAAAGTAAATCCTGCCAGTATGCACCACTCACTGAGACATTTTATGTTAAGAATAATACTGAAAACACGTTCTAAACCAAATCAAGATGCTGAATTTGTTTTATTTACCCCTCAGCTTGAGAACATTACTTTATTAGAAAGAGACTTAAAATTTGGAAGCTTCTTTAAGTAGAGAATATTATTTTCTTCTCACGTTCAAGCTGGTCCTTGTAGCATGTAGGTGCAGCTCCTCTCCTTTCCACTGCTGATGCTGCCTTTGCACCTCTACAGAAAGGATCCCTGCTTTGAAACAGCTCTACCAGTATAAAAAGCTAACATCTGACACGCCATCATAACTTTCTTCTACATCACTAGTACATTTTTTTCTTAATTTAGTTGCCTAGATATCAAATCCTATTTCTCCATGAATGTAAGTGACATTTAAACACTTAGATGTAGAAATATCATTGGCTAATGAAGTGACTTTTAGGAAGCTAGTTTAATTGCTCTTTCCAAAGTGTTCTCTGTTTACAAAAAGCATTAAAACACAACTAGGCAGTATTTACACTGGGAAGTGCAAGTGAAAAAAATGCAGTTTGCATTACTGATCTTGCTTGGAATTTATATTTTGTGAAATAATGGTGACAGAGGACAATCTCACAAGCCTACAAATTTGTAATAATGCAAATAAGACAATGATGGAAGAGGTTAATTTACAACTGTCTTCCATGCCAGTAATACTAACAGCATTCACACAGGGTCAAGACAGCAAACATTATGGAATTTTACAGAAATAGGAAGATTGTCAAGTTATTCAAAAAGAAAATGAGTCAGCAGTCATAGTCAGATGCTTGTGATAGAAAGTTTCAATAATACAAAATACATTTTGTGTGCATGGATGTGTGCTACTTGCGAAAACTATGTCTATAAGCTGTCTATAAGCATAAGACCATTTTCAAGAGAGAACTGTCAAGTTGAGCAACTGAAGAGAGAAGAGAGCTGCAATGGAAAACAGCTGAGGACTGCAAACTGTAACTATCCTTTCCAGTCTATACAATTGGAATACTGACAAACTCAGGAGGAAAAGGCATGTAATACAAGCGTGGGGAATAAAAACACATAGACCGACATCAGCTTCTTTCCCCAGCCCCATTTCCTTTCTCAGTATGAGGAGCTAGGACATTTCATGATCACTATGAAAAGCCACCTCCTCAGTTGTGCTATTCCCTTGCTCAATTTTCTGACCACCCTCACAGCCAAGAAGCTATATTTAAGTTGCTGTGCATTGTCTATTTTAGTGATAAGTCTGGAATGTCCTCTCCGACTCCATCAGGCATGTGATCCCTATGTGGTCTTTTGCCTTCTTTCACTGCCACAGAGAAATTGGCACAGTCCAATTGAAAGCAACAAAATTTCCAAGTTAAAAACTATAGGCAGGAAACTGTTCTTCCTAGCCAGCAACAGGAATGCAGTATATACAAGTATCAGGAATCCACTGTAGACAAGGACTAAAACATCTACTCTTGAAGGTGCCAAATATACCCTTAGTGAAATGATACCTTGTGCCAACAGGCAAAAAAAAATCTGAGGCCTTCTCTAAGTAACATTCCCCTTTGTCATAAGCTGAGTTCCATATATAGGTATACCAATAGGCAAGTGTAGTAGAAGACAGACTTAATCACATTATGCATAAATATTTTTTTCTCATTAGTTTGATTACATGTATCAAGTCATTTGTTTCATTCATGGGGGAACTTTCATGACTATATTCCCCCCTAAAGGATAAGAAATTTTAGCTTGGTCCTAAATATGAAATAAGTATTTCCTGGATATTGGAATAAGGGGTAAACTGTATTTAAATTTCAAAATTTCATATACAACTAAACTATTTATGACAGTAACAGTTTCACGGGACCCTCAAGTAATCTGCCCCTTAAATAGTGTGGTGATTGAGAACTGCAGCAGAGTTCAGATGGCTGTGATAAGTGCTGCTGACTCCAGTTGGAGGTCTGTGGTCAGTGGTGGCCCCAGGAGTCAGTGCTTGGACGAGGGCACTGAGTGCACCCTGAGCAAGTTTGCGGATGACACCAAGGTGGGTGGAGTGGCCACTCCGGAGGGCTGTGCTGCCATCCAGAGGGACCTGGAGAGGCTGGAGAGTTGGGCAGAGAGTAATCTCACAAGGTTCAATAAGGACAAGTGCAGAGTCCTGCACCTGGGGAGGAATAATAACCCCAGGCATCAGGGCTGACCTGCTGCAGAGCAGCTCCACGGAGAGGGACCTGGGAGTCCTGGTTGACACCAAGTTAACCATGAGTCACCAGTGTGCCCTCCTGGCCAAGAAGGCCAATGGGATCTGGGCCTGCATCAGGAGGAGCGTTGCCAGCACGTCGAGGGAGGTGATTCTGGCCCTCTACTCAGCTCTGGTGAGGCCGCACCTGGAGTATTGGGTGCAGTTCTGGGCTCCCCAGTACAAGAGAGGCATGGAGCTTCTAGACAGGGTCCAGCATAGAGCCATGAAGACTCTTAAGGGACTGCAGCATCTCTCATATGAGGAAAGACTAAGCAAGCTGAGCCTGCTTAGTCTATAGAAGAGAAGACTGAAAGGAGATCTGATCCATATGTTTTAAGTACCTGTGGGGAGAACATAGGGAGGATGGTGCCAAACTCTTCTGGTGGTGGCCAGTGATAGGACAAGAGGCAATGAGTATAAGTTTCATCTCCATGTGAGGAAGAATTTCTTTATTGTGAAGGTGACAAGCCCTGGAACAGGCTGCCCATAGAAGTTGTGAAGTTTCCTTCTTTGGAGCTCTTCAAAATCCGCCTGGATGAGACCCTGTGTCATGTGCTCTAGGTGTCCCTGCTGGTGCAGGGAGGTTGGACTAGATAATCTCTAGAGGTCCCTTCCAACCTTAATCATTTTGTGATTCTGTAAATAACCACCTAAACATAGTCAGGAGAGATTAAAGATTCATCTTCTGAATTTGTCCAACTATGGAAGCGCTTATGACATACAAGAAGTCAGAGTAACCTAGAGCGTCTTTTATATACTTTTTGCAACTAAAATATTTGGCATTAGTCAGCATATTAAAGGAATTCTCTACAAAGAGCATATATAGCCATAACAGCTCTTATTATAATCTAAGTTCATCCAATAATTTTTCTGAACTCCTTAATTTTATCACTTAAAAGCTTTACGCACATATACAT
This sequence comes from Nothura maculosa, assembly GCA_032353885.1. Classification (NCBI taxonomy): domain Eukaryota; kingdom Metazoa; phylum Chordata; class Aves; order Tinamiformes; family Tinamidae; genus Nothura; species Nothura maculosa. Next base: position 5,690,078 of record JAUBOD010001075.1, on the reverse strand, counting down.
ATTTTTCCCCAAAAAAATAGGCTAGAAATAAAATAAAAACAGCAATAGTTCTAAGAATTTATGGATTCTTCTCCTTGAAGATTTGCATTGACATTTCATTATGAGTGAGAAGAAGGTAAAATTTTCCACATTTTGACAGAAAACATAGAAATGTAATAATGTCTCCTCCACTGTTTTAGTGGAACCCAAAGCATACCAATTTCTTTATTTACACAAGGCTGATTTGTAAAGGAAAACCTGAGTTCGACTCAGGAAAAGAGAAACCAGTAGCTCCTAATTATAGTAGGATAAAGTAAGACAAAATAGAACATCATATCATGTCATGCTGTCTTGGATGTTAAATGCAAATTGAAATAAAGGTAGCTTTTTCACGCTTTAGTAAGATTCTATTGGGAGGGAAGCAAGACATCCTAGCTCAGTTTCACATCTATATTCACATCTAGCTCACAGACTAGTCACATAAATAGACGCAGTGAATGATAGCTACTGCTTTTCATTCCATTTTCTTTTTACAACTTTTTTTTTTTTTTATACATGAGTTCACTTTTTAATATTTGGCCTGGAAATACAGCCTCTCTGTCGTTACCTAATAATATGGCCGGGGTTGCTCTTGTTTTCTAAAAATTCTCAAATTTTAAGCAACAAAATGTATATTTGCCTTTTTTTTTTTTTGTTCTGAGAGAAAACACATAATTTCTAAGGAGAAAATACTCATTCCAAGCTGAACACAGGGCAGTGATATGTACTTCTTCTGACAAGTACTTAAAGACTTTTGAATAAATTTCAAATAACACTACAGAACAAATATTCACTAGCATTGCTGAAATCATAGAATGCTTAAGGTTGGATGAGACCTTCAGAGATCATCTAGTCCAAGCCTCCTGCACACACAGGGTCACCTAGAGCATCCGGCACAGGGCTGAATCCAAATGGGTTTTGAAGATCTCCAGAGAAGAAGATTCCACAACCTCTGTGCCAGGTTACCACAACCTGGCAACCTGTTCCATTTGCTCTATTGCCCTCACTATCAAGTTCCTGTGGAAATAGATTTCTAGTAAGGCAGATGTAAAAAGAGAATATTTAAATTCCTATTAATCCTAAAAAAAACATCTTACATGAATGAATCAGGTACTGTTTCTGGAGACCTCCAGACAGGTACAAATCTTGCAGCTTATTTTTTCATGTTTAATACTGAAAACTTTTGGCTTACCATTTTTATGTCCTAAAATCAGATCCTTAAGTTTTAAATTTTATAAATTTAGAAATAATTTAACAAAGCTTTTTTCCTACTCATTCAGTATCTGTGATAATTTATGTAGGTTGCTTTTATTACAATGACCTTGTATTCCAGTGACATATCTTGATATATGTCTGAATTTTACATGTATTAGTTCAGCATTTTTGTGCCAGAATTTGTGCAAAGCATAAGCATAAATTTTCCCAAATCTTCCATTTTGGCGAACTGAATATCTACTCACTTCAAAGCAGTCATGATTTCAGATAAATGATTACAATTACCTATTACATGAAAGTATCCTGGAAATATGTTCTTTTCTTAGAAGAAATCATTTTTTAAGTTTTTTTTCTTAAATCTTTCTCATACTTTGTTTTCAAAAGTCTAGTTTAAGATGTTCCAGGAAGAAAAAAAAGGAAAAAGAATGTACTTCACTATCTTACTGTACTACAACTACTATAGAGGCAATACCTTTTTAGACACTGAAACAATAGTGGAGCAACTTACTGCATCCTCACCAAACTATATGGAATAAAGATGCTGGATGAACAGTAACAGCATCCTTATGATTTTTAAAGTGTTTCTGAGTATCTTAAGAGCACCTATTTTTCTAATATCCACTTCCTGGAATCTTCAGGATAAGGTTCCACTAAGCAAAGGCAGTACTTTGGCTACAAAGGCTACAACACAGCTCGACCTGAGAATTCTGCTCCCGTTAACTCTCTTTCTATATATAAATATATATAGTTACACTATATATAACTACATATACATGCTATATATGTGTATGACTATATATATACACCATATATACACATAGTATATAGTATATATAGTATAGTGTATATATATACTATATATAGTTTTATATATAGTTGTAAATATACAAATAATAGATAGATTGTTTTTTGATTCTTTTGAGAATTTAAACCTCCAGTTCCTGAATAGCTCTTAACTCTTGTATGGTTGAAGGAATCTTCTCAAAAGCTACTCTTGAATGCAAATCAAGTTAGCAGGCATCACAATTGCTCAGAAAACAAAAAAGGGCTAATGTGCCAAGGAGAGGTTATGCCAGCATTATTGATTAAATGCATACCAGTACTCAAGGGAGTAGCACAGCACTTAGATCTTAGCCATTCAGTCTCAGAAGCATCCACAGAGGGAAACTCGTATATAAACTGCCAATAAAACAGCACAGACTCCTTAAAGGATCTTATTTTCTGCAAAAATTTATCTCAGATTGATATTTATTTGACATCTAACATAGAAACTACTCAAAATGTTTGCCATTTTTCATACGTCTTACATCTGGATTTTATCATAACTGCTCAATATGTTATTTGAGGGAAAATGTCCAAGTAATTCTAAGTCCCTTTCTGAGAAGTCAACAGGCTTACAAAACTCCTTGTCCTTTTCCTCATTTATTCACCTTAGCAAAAAAATGAAAGAATTCAGAGCAGTAGAAATTAACATGAGAGGGGAGCAATGCTGAGCTGAGTTGGAGCAAGACATTTTCAATGCCACTTGATTTGATTTTCTTCACTGTCTGTTTTTCTGCATTTCATACCAATGACATTCTTCTTTCCTATTATCAAATCAAGTAAGAATTAAGCAGGAAGACTTACAAAAATCTAGTATTTTTGTACTGTGTCCAAAACATACCGTTCATAATACTTCAGTACAGATGCCACATGAAAAGAAATATAAAAGAGTTCAAAGAACAAACTTTCCTTCTTTGCTTCCTAGGAAAATTTTAATTTATAATTTGTCTTTAACTTCTCTTTACGTTGCAGTGAGGGATATTTTATGATTTGCAAAAGTTCTGTATATAACACTAGGTTCATTAAGCCACAATTTGCTACCATGCTGCTTAATGCAAATCTCATGTTCCTAAATCTCTCCCACAGCAGCGGAGATGTTTCAAGCAAAAAACTGTTCAACAACTTTAAAAATGTACCACAGGAACAGATACTAAAGATAATAAATAATTTGAAAGCTTATTTAACATTGAGCTTTTAACTACCCTTATAAAAACTACCCTTATAAAAAAATCACATTGTTGATGTCTATATCTTACTTTTTTCTTAGTTTCCAAATAAGCCAATGTTGTTGCACAACTGCACTTAATAAAATCAGAACCTATATATTTTCAGGTACAATGTAATTGTGAACACTTGTACCTTATGAATTAAATTTAGATATTTGTTATCATTAAGTCAAAGCAATATGGTTCTTTCATTGCCACTTTCTACATTTTACAGTGCTTTTACTTTTCAGAAGTACTGAAACACTGAGAGTAATCAAAAGTCTATTTTTGAGAGTCCAAAACAAGAGAAACTATCACATTCATGATTTTAGGAGCAAATATCCCGTATTTTTAGCCCCCATCATTTAATCCTTAACACCTTTTATGCAGTAAAACTACCTACTAAAATTTCCCATTTCCCTACTTATTGTGTTAACATTTCTGCAGTTTCCTCACAAGAAAATAAAAGATTATTTTGCAAAAAATGTTTTCTCTACATTTTAGATTTCTTAATATCTAAAAAAGCTAAAGACTTAAAGAAATAATTCTTCAATAACAAGTGTAACAAGTAAATAATGAATTTCCTCTTAGGTAGGCTAACATCATACCTAGAATCAGATGCCAGCATAGTACAACAGATTATTTAGCAAAAATGCAACAATAAATAAATAAATTATAGATACATACGCATATACATACATAAACTCTTGTCTCTCTCTCTCGACACACACACACACACACAAAGATGTTACTCAAAAATTAGGTAAGCAGAATGATTAAATGTAGTTTTTCCTTAAGTTCATGTTGAATTCCAAAAATAGGTTATTTATACTCTAGGTCATTGTAAGGCTCCTAAATCTAATGAAGTATATGCTTATATTCAAACTATGAAAATAACATTGCTATCAAATATATTTAGAAAATGAAAGAATACTTAATTATGCTCTTACTTTATAATAGATGATGAATTTTAAATTAGTGCAGTTAAGAACTTTACTGAGTTTACTGATATTACAGTAGAGAAAATATTTTCAATCTATATCTGCATGTTAATTTGGATGGAAGTGATTTGTTTCTGAAAAATAAGGCAAACAGTACAATGTTAAGAGCAAATAACTATTTTGACAGGAATGTAATAAATTTAAATTTAGTAACTTACAAAAATATTAGTTAAATTTGGTGCCTAATATTGTTGAAGCACTTAGCCGATTGAAAATGCAGACAATTAGCAAGCTAAAAGAAGAGTAGTATCAGCAAGAATAATTTTAAACTAAATGTTTTTAGGATATTCCATATATCAGTATTATAAGTTGATTAGAAACCTTACATTTTTGCAGCAGATGTAATAAATAAAATAGACATAGTGTGCTGTTGCCCACATACCACTTTTAGTGGCACTGTGTTTTAGTTTTCTTACCTTGTCAATCATTTTACGGGCTTCCATTTCTTCAGAATTGGGGTTTTCCAACTCAATAGTGTAAGTACCTTTGTCACTCTGGTCATCCTCATTGTCTTTTTCAGTAGCAGCAGAAATATGTTGACTTTTCATCTTTTTGTCCATCTCCTGGCTCTGAGTAGGCCGATGGCCAAGGCTTCCCGAGCTCCTCAACAATGCTGCTTGTAGGACAGGCAAGGGAGCAGAGGGCTCTTCTGATTTTTGCTTCAACAGTTTTGCATGAGCACCATGTACCGCTCTGTGATGCGCCAAGCTAACCTGCACAGGTGAGGGAACTGCTTTCTCTGCTGATGTAGGCTTCGCTCTTTCAGATCGTGCATGAGGGGTGGGAGAAGGCGTTTCTGGGCACACAGCACCTACATTCTGAGAAAAAGAGTAAGAACGTCTCTTTCGAGGATGATCTTCATCAAAAAACTCAATCATAAAAGCAGTCTGACTTGCACCACTTTGCTCTTGTTGCTTTTCTGTAGAATGGACTTTCTGGTGTGACTTTTTCACCTCTGCATGATGGTGCCTTAAGTGTTCTTCGAGAGCTGCCCGCTTACTATAATGCCGATGCGCACCAGCGTTTTCTGAATCACTTTGTGTACCATCATCATGTTTATTCCCTACAAAAAAAAAGGCAAAAAAAGGATTTATACAAACAAGGAATTAAAATAAACTCCCCAAATACTCAACATATATCAAAGTAATTAGTAAAATAAAAATGAAATTCCTAATCATTCTTCTGTGTAGAATCCAACAGTATTCAGTAACTGATTCTGCAAATATTGTGCAGCTACAGCTAAATCTACCAGTAAAACAATGAAACCTTTTACAAGCTGATTGGTAACAGTAGTGCATTTGAATTGCCCTTTTCACTAAAATTCCAGTCTATGAATACTTTACCAGTGATGCACAGCTGGTAAAATACTGACTTTTGTATCAAGTTTGGAAATAACATTTTCCTCCAATTATATTAATTTGGTTATACAGCCAGCCAATTACAAAGGACTAATGAAGCATTCTATGCATGGTCTAAACAAAGGGGAGAAAGAGAGAAAAAAAAAAAAAGACGGCACCACTCTAATATGTAACCTGCATTCAATTTTCCAATTGCTGAAAATGCCTTTTGAGAGTCATAGACACTTGGTCTTTCCCCCTCACAAATTACAACAGCTTATCACGATACATGTTTACTTAAACTGGATTTAATTCTCTATTATTATTATTCACTCCCCTCAGAATCTCTTGTTCTAGCACAAGGATCTAAAATGAGTACTTAAATCATTACTACTTGTACTTCAAGATCTATGGATAGTGGTTACATATTTAGTCAATCATACATACATATACACATACACACACAAACATACTCAGTAATGATGCCTTAAAAATGTATCAAAGGTTGAATAATCATACATGTACAGTGAAACATGTTTGAAGTTTTAGGTCATTTCCTCCAGCAAAGGAACAGTTTTGCCTACTTTAAGCTCTTTTGGATCAGAATTTTTGTTTATATAGAATTTAAAAGCTTTTTTAAAAATTTCCTCCTGCAGAAAATAGATTTTTAAATGTTTTTGGTTTTGTTCTTTTTTCTTTCAGTTAAATAGAACAGGCAGCCACTATTTACGATAAAAATCATAGGTTGGAAAGCCTTACACTTTAGCTGGCTAACAATACTGTATATGTGGCTGAAATTCTTACTGCATTCCTGTTTGTGACAAAGACCTCCCTTTATTATAAATTTGTACAATGTCTAATACAATGATGTAATGGTTCATATGCTTCCAAATAACAACAGTAAATGCCAACACCACTGTGAAAAATCATACATTATTTTAGTAGTGTGATTTCAATATAGGATGTAGTAGGAAAAAGTGGAGGAGAAAAGCCCAAAAGATTAACTACATTTTATGTTCAATTTAACTTTCAAAGCTTTCAGATAAATATCATAACTTTATGACTTGAAATAAGTCATAAAATAAGACAGAATACAAGCAGATAATGATGATTACAAAACCTCAAATAATTTGTCATGGCCAAATGCAACATCTAATTTAGACTTCTCTCTGCTGAATATTTATCATGTTTTCATGAGTTTCTATTAAAAGGAGAAGGCCAAAGCCTTGAAAATATATTCCTTTCTATTTATCAAAGTGGTATGGATAATATGATCATGAATATGGCACAGTATCATGAAGACCAAAGAAAGCTCTGTGATATTCTCTAGAAGTATTACAGTATGCTGGTGCTAGCATGTGTGTTCAATTTTTTTTACATTAATTTGAAAACTCTAGCCTTAAAAAGCAGACTTTTCATCAGTATGACAAAACACATTTCTTTCAATCCCCGTTTAGCTGGGATCACAGAATTAACCCAACATAATTAAAAACAAAAAACAAAAGACACTTGAAGTTCATCAGAAATTTTCGTTTTGACAGTTTAAATATCACTGGGATTTTCATCTGCAAGGCAAAACATTTTTCTTTGCTGAGTAGTATCAAAAAGAAAGTACACATCTCACAGTTAACATTTGATTTCATTTTATTTGCAACATTATTGTCTGCAGTAAACAAACATGTATAATAAATGGAACTTCATTCAATAGCAGTATTCTTACAAATAGAATATTCTGCCAATTTAGTATAAAAATTGAGCTTGTTGGTCTATTTCAGATTCATGACTTGAGCTTGACTCCGTTGTACATGATCAATTTAAGCAAAATAGTTACATGATGCACATCTTGTCATTAAGGATTACTTTAGACCTCATCAATATTCACCGAATGCATGCTATCGCAAACTTCAGAGATTTGATTTTCAAAAGCAATTCAGCCTTTTAAAGTAACAAAGAGGGAAAAAAAGTGAAATATATAAAATGTAGATCAAGTTTGGGTTTTCCCTTTCTCCCTGAATTCAGTCCCTGCATTGTGATGTAAAACATCTCCAGTCAGTATACTTACTGTAGGACGATTTAGGATTTAATCTTCTTTTGAAAGACTTAATTGTGCAATAAGATTTATAAGTGCAGATCCCTGTGCAAATGTGGAGCATCCAGAACTTTGGCAGAACTCCGCAAGGGCTCAGGGATCCACTTATCTGCATGGTAATGAAGGACGGTTGCCTTCTGAAATAAGCATAGTGGGAATTATTCACGTTACCTTTCAGTCTCTTCAAGTACACTGGCACATCACTCTTAATACTTTTGGAATCCTCCTCTGTTGGTTCCCATATCATTCTGGGAGGATTGTTCTGTGCTAGCCAGTCTGCTACTTTGCTCTCTGCAGCCATCATCACAGTTTGAAGCCCAGGCAGGTCCTGGCCACCAGAGGAAGAAGGTTTCTTGGACTTATGGCGCTGTTCAGATGTGAATTTTGTCACGTGGTCTTTGATTGTTACTTTTCCTGGAGTGTTGTCATCAAATTCAATGGTAAAAGAAGCATGCCCTGCACCTGCTGCATGGGAGCTCTGTGTGTCTTTTGTTGGTATTTCATGAATAGCACCCTCTGCTATTTGTGAAGGTTGCTGGAATTCTTTTGTAGGGATTTCAAAATAACTTGGCTCCCTACAGAAAGGATAAAGTTCTTCACTTGCAGCTGCAGACTGCTCCTCAGCTTGCTTGGCATCTGTGCTGCATCCTATTAAGAAAAATAAAACAGATTTCACAATGCTTCGGAACTTCAGGTTCTTCAAGAAATTTCTGAAATCTTTTAAAGGCCACTTGAATAATTTCTGGTATAAACAGCAAGATTGTGGAGATGACAGAGTAACATAGTTCTGGAACTATGATTCCAGAACCACATATTAAAAGCATTACTGAAAAGACAGCATGAGCTTTGGCTGTAAGGACTGTGCAGTGGCAAAAAGCTCGCTTATATTTGTCAAAGAAAATTTGCATTCTGATTTTTTTTTGATGATTTAAAGAGAAGATGAATTATTAGCAACAGAAAGTAGACAAAAAAAAAAAAACACTAGAGAAAATGCTTGTGAAGGTCATTACAGTAATTCCAATCTATCTGAAAAATGTTGAATCAAGGTGCTCCCAAACTAAGTGCTAGTGATTTGGTTCCATCTCATCAATGGATGGCTAGTATAATTTTGTGCAGTGAAATTCTTTGGAAAAACAATATACTACTGCAAGATAAATATAAATTGTGTCCTGAATATTCTAATACTGACAAGCACTGGAAAGTGCTTTGGAATACAAATATGTTTTACATTTCTACAAAAGATAAAAAAAATGATCTAAATCATAATGTTTGCTCATATTTCACTTGTCATATTCAATTGTAAATGCACTGAAAAAGCAGATTAGAGTAACAGTATCTGAAATCATGCAGCATGTGACAAAATCATCCTCTGCGTTGGGTAAAGAGTGCAGGATGCTGAAAAAGCATGGGGCAGGTATAAAGAGTTCTACTGTTTGGCTTGAACAGAAGCTAGAGCTTCTTGTGGTTGCTAGAAAAACTATTGTTATGTCCTTAGGAAAACAACCCTTCTGATTGCATTTCACAGCGTGGCAAACCAGACAGAGTATCTGGTGAGAAGATGTGCTATAAGCAACAGATGGTCAAGATATTAGAAGCAAGAGCCATTTTCGTTCCCAAAAAAAGAATTGCATGTTTGTCTTGCATGTTTCATCATGAACTATATTAAGATGTTTAAGAAATCATTTTAGTTTGCCAAGTAGCAGAATAAGAATGCAATTAATAAATTCATGTGGCTAAAAATAGCCCAACTATGAGATAAGGTAGTCAACAAATGTTGTGCCCATTATGCCATAAAGTAGCAATAGAAATAGATTCATGCTACAGTTGGAGGTTTGATGAGTAAAAGAGGAAGGTGGCATAATAAGAAGAGTAATTGGATATGGGTAAATAATAAACTAGTTTGGGAAGAACACAGTAGCTGAAAAGGTTAAAAAATTTGAAAAGAATAAAATGATGTAATGGAGGGATTACAAAATTTGTGCAACTTCCTCGATCACCAAAGTTGGATAACAATGAGACAAAATAACTCTTTAATAAAAGACACATGGATTGTTTTTATTTTAGATAAATGTAGCTGTTGCAAACACAAAAGATGCTCAGAATTCAGGAAGTCTTTGTATTTTTTGCTCCATGCCAAGAATGTCTCAGTTAAAAGTGTCAGCTTGGACAAGTGTTAGCTCCTTCCACAGCAGCCCTTGTATTGTCAGCTTCTAAAGCAGCCTGTATCGAGGAACCTTCTGTATTTTGAGCATTTCATCTCTGTTGGGTGGTTTTTAGGCACTGCAATAGCAACTCACTACTCCATCCCCGGGGAAACTGAAGGCTTTAGCCCCCATCTTGAAACACCCTTGACAATAGGTTGGCATTAAAGAATAAATCTGTTTTACTGAAGAAAAGTTCATTAAAATAGCTTCTATGTTTAGACATAGAATTCACAGAAATAAGTCATATGTTGCAGCTACTGTATTTTGGGTGAACTACCACATAATTCTCCCTCCATTTTATTCATTTAACAAGCTCTGCTAATGTCTGATCTTTGGCAAGATCCATAGAGAACAGGCAATACTAGTATTAAATGGGACACTAATGCACTAGGGAACAAGCTCACATATACCTTTCTCCCTACCCCGTCATGCTACGATTCTATTCACTCAGATTCAATGGCTTTATATAACTCATAAAACTGGTAATTAAACAAGATATTGGGTTGAAGGCTCCCTTGAAATATGACAGTAAGCAATAGGATTCTTGCAACAAGCTTAGTATTTGATATCAACTTTTTATATAATAATTATTTGATTCTGATATTTGATTCTGATATTTTTGTTACTGCTATAATATTTGTTGAATTTAAATTATGATAGAATTTATATTAACAAATTAGAAATTTAATTACAAATATAAAATGACTTCTACCAAAGCACAGAAAGTCTTGGAAATAAGTAAAAATAAATAAATAAATAAATAAATAAATAAAAGCACAAGTCAACTTTGATTACCTAAAAATACTGTTTTTAAACTAAAGCACTTGCATTTTTTAGAAAAAGAAAATAATCACCTAAATTAAAAAGGTGGAAATTTAACCTTTGATCTAAATTATCTTTAGAAAGTATTCAATTGATCTAAATGTAATTTCTGTCAGGTTTCTACATATTACAAGCAGTGACATTTGGAGAAGTCTTATCTTTGCAATCCTATCGTATCATAAAATACACTTATTTAGCTTATAAAAAGCTACCTGTTCTGCTGAAGGAAATTATGTATCAGGATAAAGAGAAACACCACTGTGAGAAACCCCTTAAGCAAATACCTTAAAAGCAGATCACAGCCCTCTACAGTTTAAGAGAATGAACAGACTTTCTGTATAGCAAAAAAGGCAACTTTGTGAAATATAAACTGAAAGCATGTGTTTTGGGAGAAAAAGTAAAGAAAAGGTTATGAATTGAGACATGTGGAGAGCAGGAACTGAGGTGACTAGTAACTAGTTTGTTATTATTAATAAACATAATTCCTTTTTTATTGTCAAAGGTACGAATAGACACTGAAACGTCATATTTACTCAATACCTAAATAGTAAAATATTTTTGACTTTATATTTCATAGTGTGCGATGATGGACTTAATGAGAATGTGCAGTCAGCTATTTCAAATGCTTAATAAATCCCTTCTCTCTCCTGACGAAAATTGACTTTCTCCTTATATTGCTACCAGTTCTTTGATTTTGCATGCAGAAGCATCATCAGTTTGCTAAAGGCATTATTTTTCATTTAACAGTTAAGAGGAATTGCAAAAACGTATGTAAAAAGTTACTTAAGATTGAATACAATTATTTTTGTGTTTCAATGCTATTTTAACTTGCTATATTAAGTGGTACCCAAATATATTTTATATTAGATCTGCACCTCTTAAAATAATTAACTTATCAGACTGATTTAAATGAATTTTGTAAAAAAGGAGTAAAACAGTTAAAATCTTGTTTTAATTTTTTTTCAGTGTATGGTTCTAAAATTCACTAAGTATCTTGTGACACGGTGTGCATATTCATTTCTACAGCTTAGCATAGCAAGTATCACATATGCAGCACTTGTATGTACTGATGTACTGTAGAACACAACTGTGCAAAGCTCTAAAAGGTATTTGAATGTTAATTTCAATAATTTTGCATGTCCATTCCAATGATCGGTCAGCCTGCTTTACTCTAAGATGATACTTTTTCTAAAATTTGAGGAGTAATTTCAGATGATAAATTGGTTCGCAATGTTGGAATTCAAAAGTCCTTCATGCTAAAGATAAAAAGGACTTCAGAATCTTAAGTTCTATTTAAAAATCATGATTTGTCTGTTAGGTTTCTGGTAGAGAAATTTATTATGTTAAGTTCTACAATTACAACTAAAAATCAGCAGAAAATAGTTGCTGTTTTTCCAGAAAGTAAGAACACAGCCCAAGGCAACGAAAATAACTACACACCCATCAAGTTTGCTACTAGCATGTGAAGCTAGAGAAAATAACGAATCTCCTTTAACAGATGCAACACAGATGGTATAAAGTTAAATAGGTGTAGATGCAACAATCCATTTTGATATTAGCTAATATACCGTGAATAATAAAATTAGTCTCTGAAATACAACAGTCTCTGAAATAAAGCCCTTCCAGTCCTCCTGCTCTTCACAAGGAATTTCCATTAGTGAGTTTCCATCAAGATAGGAAACAGTAATACTTAAATAATCTTATTAACTTGAGACTCTAAAGACTAATTGTCTGTAGTTGGCTTACCAGAACAAATCTCCCATTTGAATCTCCTTATTAAACCTTGCCCCATCTCTTATAATTCATGTCATCTTTTTGATTCAATGAATAATCATATACCAGATCATTAAAGCATGAAGCAGACTCTTCGTAAGGTTCCTTAGTTAAAAAGGTATCAAGACTTAAGAATGGGAGCTACAAATGAATTTAATTATGTAAGTTCTTGAAACCTTCTAATTACCAAGTTACTTATTTTTCAGTTTGAAAACATGTTTCTGTTTTCAATAATTTTGGTAGGTTACAAAATTCAATTTCTAGTTCAGAAACACTCAAACATTAAACTCCTGTAAAGTTTCCAAATTCCTTTCATAATAAACTGTTTTTATAACAATTTCCAATTCTTATATTCACCTATGTTAAAGCACCTATGTCCATAAAGAAAATAAACACTGGTATTGGAAATCAACTGCAACAGTTAAAAGTGTTCATGGGAAGCACCTGTAGGTCAAAGAGGCTTGAAAAGTCTATGCATTTACTTTAATGGTATCAGCATAATTGAGTTTTTTTCTTTCTCTTTTGGCATGCTTCTACACAGATATTGGAGTTGATGTTCTAGTAGTAAAGAAAAGAATCCATAAAGGCAAATGCCACCTCTATCTGGTCTCTCAGGCTTTCTGCCAGAACTATTAAAAATCATCTCCAACAGTCAGAACAGTAGAAACATATGACTAATGTCTATTTAGAGATCAAGAGAATGAATGAAATAAATCCTTTTTCTATGCAAGAGATTTTAAAATCAACATTGTGACAATTTTTTTAGAAAGTGAAATACAAGTACAAAATAAGTACAAAAATTTCGCATAAGCCTTTGCTCATGATATACTTCCTCAAGCTAACTCTCTTTTAGTAAATGTATAAATTCTTCCCTGCTTTTAGGTAAATAAAAGCTATTCCTGTATTTTATTTAGATTAATTCTAATTGTAGGAGATACATTCATGATTAAACAACCTAAACAATTCCTAACATATCTTGTACAGTTACAAAAAATGAGAAGGGTGTATATTTGCTAGAAAGCTTCCAGGCTCTAATGCCTTTGTATATATGGAAAACAAGCAAACAAAATCAACTAAATTCTTCAGAAAATATGAGTGCCTTCTCCATTCATTATTCACTTTATGATGAACCTAAGATGAGGCATGTTAAACAGATCCCTGTTACTGAAGTTCTGTCTTGAATACACTTATTTCCATGTACTACTAAAACAGACTGAACTTCACTGATCACTTAATCCAAGAGGCAATTGGCATGTTAGTTTTTCCTCTGAACTCATGAAACAAGGCAGAAATCCTTATAACTTTCAGAGAATCTCTTTGAGAAATAAATATATAAGCATGTAAACAACATGATTCAATAATGCTTTTGAAAAAACAATTTAAGATTATTATTAAAAAACAAGAATGGGCCTGCTAATATACCAAAAGATTCTTGCATCATATTTTGTTAAGGTCATTAGATCAAAAGCACAGATATCACGATATTGCTTTTTAATGAGTCTGTGTTTAATGAATACAAAAAAAAAATACATGTTTTAAAATTAAACCAGTGTATATATGTACAAGCAAATATAAAAAACATTTATCACAAAACTCTTTATATGTACTGGTTTGCATCTAAGCAAGACTTCAACTTCAATTCAGATGTAAGAGTCTTTAGCACTCCTGTCTTGAAATATATGCTAGATATAAAGTCACAAGTTTCATAGTCACTGCTTCCTGTAATGTGGAAAATAAGGAGATACACATTTGGCTAAAAATCCATCAGCAGCATTGACAGAAGGCAAGAATTTACTGCTTTTTCTTTGTAACTGACAGCATAGGTACCTTTCCTTCATGTTAAGGAAAGTAGAAGCAAAACTACACATGGCAATCACTGTTTCTTACTATTACTGCCATTAAGGACAAAAAATAGTTTTCTTAAAAATGCTACAATTCAAAAAAATAGATTTCTAGAGATGTGAGGTATACAATTGGCAAGCCAGATAAGCTTAATGTAGAATATTAAACTTAAATTTACAGAGCTTTTACAGGAGTGCAGGATTACTTATTATTCTCACAGTGTATAAATAAGGTTTCAGTTAAAACAAATCCCCAAAATGTCCTACAATTTTACTTCTTTGTAATGTTTGCAATGTTTTGCAATGCATTTGCAATGTTTTGTAGATTACAAAGCAGTTTTAGTTCCTTAAAAATGGTCAAAATTTTGATGCTTTCACCCAAATCTTATGGAACCTTCACTACTGCTAAATTATAAGGACTTTAGACTAACATGAAATCATGAAAAGCTAGGACAAAATGCTAACTCCAAGGATGTCAACTTCATTCCATTGCAGAGTAATTTCAGTTTATTTTCATATTTTCAGACTTTATTCCAATTCCTCCAAAATAGGAGTCATGGCAGGCAGGTCACCTACTATTATAGGGAGAGAGAACTCCCCAATCCAGTTCAAGTCTTTTACAAAATTTTAAACTTAAAACTGTTGGGTTTTGAAGTCATATTGAAACAGCCAAAGATGGGCTGAATTTTATCCACGAGTTCACAAAGTTTTGAAGCTATTCTATGTAGTGGAAAATTTGACATTTTATTTATAGGTCTGATGATAGATTTAGAAGTCTAATTATAGACATTCAGGTTTAAATTTTGGCCAGACAAAATAAATAAGCTAACTAAAAAACCTGTATGATGTGGAAATAACCATTATCATAACATCTGACAATACAAATGTTTATTGCATGAAATATGAAACACTAAGGCAGCAACAATGACTTAGTAGAGATAGCACAGATATCATATACAGTATTTTGTATTTGACTTTTAGCTATCGTTTATTTTCAGTTTTAAAATATTCAGCTACAACTTCTGAGTATAAAAAAATGCCAGATATGAATTAATGATATGAGAGACCCTGGTTATGATATCTTTACTCTCTATATTAATTCACAATTATGTTGTATGCTAAAATTGACATAACGTGTCTGAAATTGGTCTCTAGAAGTGTATATAATTTCTCATAGGATACCTTAAAAACAATCAAAAAGCAAACAAAAAAACAATTAAACAATATTAAATTTGAATACGCTTTTATCTACATAAACTGTCTATGACACTTCAAACCTACTTTCTTTATTAAAGAGCAATAGCATTGTTAAAATGAGATGACGGACTTACCAGAGGCCGCCGTTTCATTCATTTTTTCTTCCCGTTTGCTATCGGGCTTACAGCCACCCTTCTCCTCAGCTTCTTCATCCCCCCACCAGGCCGGCTGTCCGTAGAGAGGAGTACCACGCGGCATGGCAGAAAGGTCTAGAAAAGAGCCCAGAGCACACAGAGCCTTTTCCGTTTTGTTGCAATAGATTCAATGGGTTCAAACGACAACAAGAGAAAGCGATTTGCTCGGATCTTTTCTCCTGGAAGCTTGAGGAGCTCAAGCCTTTGCTCAAACACAAAACCAACTCAGAGGCTTGGATAAGTGATCTGGGTTCTAAATATAAAAGCTTACTAATGACCTGATCAAAACTACTGGCATAAACATTTATGCAAAGGCAGCTGACATTTCTTATGGTTATCCTGAAATATCCGTAAACATTATTTTCTGATTTCAGCCCCAAGTTATCAGAAGAGAAGCACATTCCGAAAAGCTCTCTGCTGCTGTTTCTGCGAAAAGATTTTCTCTTTTACCCACATTGACCTTTCACTGAAATCTGAACTCACCACTAGAAACAACTGATCAAATTTTGCAAGGCTGCCAAGATTCCAAATGGCTGACAGCTATTACAGAGCACCACAAGTTACCTACTGTAAAACATTAGTTACCACAACCACTCCTCTTGGTAGGCAACACCTCAATTACACACAATTAAAAATAATGCACAACTGTTATTTACAGAGCTTATACACGATTAAACACATTAAATGCAAAGGTTAAAGAAGAGAAGGAAAAAAGGAAAAGCTTTCCATCTAGAGGACAGATTGTCTGGATTGGTCCTGACCTGACCTAACACAATTCTTTTATTCTACTAATATTTAGCTATTTTAACATAACACAGGTCTTCTGAAGAGTCCTTAGGCAACCCTAAGTGATAATGTGCTCCAGTTGAATTCAGATAGCAGCTCATCTATTGCTTTGACTATTATTAATGCTAACATGTTTATTCACAATTATTTGCTCCTTGAAATTCAAAAGATTCCATGAAACTTGATACTTCAAAAGTTTCAGTGCATGATTTGAAGATATCAGTTTTATCTATTTTTTTCAACTACTACTTTAGTCAATACTGAACTGTTTTTTAAAATTGATGGCTGATGCTTGTGCACTGGCTGACAGCGTGAGCCACGCGGCAATGCTTGGGCAATGGCTGAGGCTTGAGCAATATGCAGCAACAGGGAGAAAACTCAAACCCCAGCAAGCATCTGTGGCAAGTGGCAAAGAGAAACCCCTCACATTAACTGTGATTGCTATTTGTTTTTTTAGAGGAGCAAAGACACAAGAAAAGCTGAAGAGAGAAGTGGGCTATGTTACAAAAATTTAAGAGGAACTGAATGCTGCAGGGGCACATTGAGCAGGAATACTGAAGTACTGGATAAGCTTTATAGGATGCTAGATTAGTCAACAAATGAAAAGGTTAATTATTTAAAACATGCAATCCTACAGATTCCTAAAGGTGGAGAGAGAGAGAGAATCTATTGAAGCAAGCATTCCAAAAGAATAGATTAAGGCCAAGCAATCATACACTCTTAGACTAAGGGTTGGGCCCAGTCAATTGGGTCCATCTGAAAAATGTACTTGATTCATGCCTCATTCTTGGAATTATTTCCTGTAGCCAATAACACAACAAACTTTTATGATCAACTAATACAGAAATAACTTTATCAAGTCTCATCCTGGAATTAAGGCAACCATTACAAAGCCAGCATTACATGTCACATAAATTCAAAAGATCATTTCAAAGCAAGACCAAAACTATAGCGCGTGCATGTGCGCACGCACGCACACACACACACACGCACACACACACGTACACAAGAGTATGTAGTAAAGAAGAAAAAAAAAGAAAAAAAAAACCCTACTTGTACTATACTTCTATCGTTTTTAAACATAAGAACATCTAGGTTTTACTGAATGCATCCAACTATGAATGCTAATAGCTACAAAAGAGAAAACAATAAAGCTCCTCAGAAACAAAATCATAAGAATGGAATGGGAAGCGAATGTGTGAGTCCTAGAGGAAAATTCTGAAAATTGCATACCAACAAGAATTTTCAATTAAACAACCATTAGCATCACTTTATTGCCATAAAAATGCAATTTCAGGAAGAGAGAGAATAGAAATACAAAACTCTGAGAGGCTACTAAAAGGTTTACTATTGAGTTTTTCTCTAATATTTAGATGCTAACCAAAGTTAGGAATTCAATTCATAAAATTAATTACACTTAAATATTTTTAAAGTCTCACTTATATTATTTTTTTGCATCTATACAATTTAAGAAAAACTCTAGAAAAGCAAATAAACATTCTTTACATGTTTGTGTGCTTTTGCAGCAAATAAACATCTTACCCATTGCTTTCTCTTCAGTTTTCACTGCTTCTGCAGCTTTGTGGTGCACTTCAGCTGGGGAGTCAGTTACCTTGGACTCAGAATTTTTGGAGCTGGCCGACTTTGATCCTTCTGCCTCTGAAGATTTTTGGGACAACTGGAGCTGACTTGTAAATTTTTCATGCTACATAAACAAAAGGAAAAAAAAAATCAAAGAAATGAAAAAAAATGTGTAAATGTTAACAATAATTACATTACATTACAGAGGAGGGTAGATGAGTATCTTATAACACGTTACCTTAAGTGCTTCTTCAGGGACTCTCATTTCCCCTCTGACGACAGTAAAAAGATTAGTATGTAGGATATGCTAAGGAAGATACTTAGAAGATTTCTCAGTTTACAAGAGAATTATATGGCAAGATAATAGTTTGCAGTCAGGTTCTACATATTTAGTACAAGAATGTGCCTTTTTGCCTAAAAGGAAAGTAATAATTCATTGCAACACAGAGGTTATAATAAGTTAGGTATAATAAACTAGGTACAGCAAGGTGTGAACAAAGGTTTGAAACAGCAACTGGAATCAAGCTATTGTGTTGAAAGACAATGAAATATAGTGATTTCTAATCAAGGCATACAACAGATGCACAAGAACCTTATTCTTTTTTTCATTTCATATATTTAAAAAACAGAAATTTAGTTCATCTTATGAGCTTAATATTTTATGGATCACCGAATAGTAAAAGATGGAAAGGGTCTCTGGAGATTGTCTAGACCAATCCCCCTGCTCAAAGCAACGTCACCTCGAGCAGGTTGTTCATTCAGTTGGCTTTTAAATATCTCCAAGGATGATTTTATGTCCAGCTGGTTCCACTAATCAACCACTCTCACCATAAAAAACAAGTTTTTTGTTGTTTTTGTTGTTGTCTAAATAGAATTCTTTTTCAATATGTATCCACCACACAGAAGAGTCTAGACTGCAAGGATATAGCAGAGCTCCAGGCATAACTGACTTATCACTGCCATACAGATTATGAAACTCACACTATTCCTCAAACACAGGAATGGAAAATGCAGCTAGTTTCATTATTATCTGCTTGTCTCCTTCATAGGATTTTTTAAAGGGTAATTCCAGATACATATTTAAATAGTCAATGTTACTTCTGAAAAAACAAATAGCACTGCTTTTAGAATGAACACTTAGACATTATGAAATATTGTTCCAATTACAGTATTTTCTTGAGTTCTACTGATCTTCTCCGAACTTCCTTCAACATGTCTCTCAGATGACTATAATTGCCTATTGTATACTAGCATATAGTAGGGCAGTTGCACAGCATATGAAGGTGTGTAAAGAATGGCAAGCTAACACCTTACTCCAAACTTTGTACTTGTAACATCCAAATATTTAAAATTCGTACTGTTCTCTTTTCCTGATGATTCCTTTCCTTGCAAGATTCTTTTGTCCCTTCTTTTTAGTTTCTGACTATAGTATTCTAAAAATTGCAATTTTCTCTAGTACAAGCATTTTGGTAGTAAAATAAAAACAAACACTTCTGAGTTCCTTCTCATGTAAAAGTAAGTATGAAAGTATGAAAAAAGTATGAAAAATTTCCATTTACTGCAACTATACTTTGAACAAGAAGAGCATGTCCAAGCACATTAGGTGTTTTTATGACAAGGATATCATATCCAAATCTCAGTTTGTCTTCTAACTTCAGAGTGATGTATGTCTGTTCTGGAATCCTCACATCATTCACAAATGTCTACAAAAATAAATGAAGACAGAAAAAGACACTGTTAAACTCCAAAATAATAAAATGACAATCACTAATTTTAGAAGAAAGTTTTAAGCAATGTGTATTTACTGCCAGTGGTTCTCTGAGATATTCAATTATTATTTCAAAATATTACCTGTTTCACAAAATATCTCAAAAGGAAGTTAAGATTCCCATCAGTTAAAATGATTGCAGGGATCACACTGGCCTTGAAAGCTTCTTACCAATGTAATATTTGAAAGGGTATTTACTGGAATTGTAGCTTCCTGCTCGCTTTATTTAGTCTGTTGCCCATTATTCTTCTTGCAATTTTATTTTTCAATCACAATTGAGTCTCTCATATAGCATTTAACACTGGACATCTGAATAGCAAGGCAGTTCAAAGTTTGCAAACATTTAATAAGTCATATAGGAAAGCAACATGGACCTCATCATTGCACGCAGATAACTCCAGATAGCACTAATTAACTGTGACAAAACTGGCAAAGTAGGCGAGAAGTGTTCTTGGAGAGGTCATTAAATTCATTTAAAATATATATATATTTTCTGTTACTGTGATGGCCTGAGAACATAGGCAGAAATAAAAGGGTTTATATACCAGGTAGTAGCAAAGAAGGGCGAACTTCCCAGTTCTGACAACACCTCCTGAAAATTCAGTTACTATCATGGGTAAATACTCATTCTCTTTTTATATCACTACTGAAAATAGTTGAAAACAATCAGGGAAGCACTCAGCAGTCTGAAGATTTATAAACCTCAAAGCTTGCTCAATTTCCAGCTGTAGCAATTAGTTATCTAAGGCAATAAAAATCACCAACCATTCAGATTTGAAAGTCCAGATAAATCCTAACAGATAAAACTGACAGAAAACTTGCAAAGAAAGCAAACAAACAAAAAAACCCTAGCAGAAACTTTGAGAGCACACTTGAAATACAGACAATGACTGGTTACCAAAGAAAGAGGAGAAACAGAATAACATTTTCAAATCGAAATGGATCTCTGAAAGATAATTAGGGAAACTTAGAAAATTATAACTCTGAAGGAAAAAAATAAAGAGTTAAAAATGAGCTTGAAGTTAGGTTATTGAAACATCAAGTCTTTCTCATAAAAATGCTGAAAGTGACATAGGCCTCAGTAACAGCTGGCAGGGAAAAAGCCATATTCTTGCATCTTTAAGGTTCGATTTACACTTTTAGGAAGGACGGTGGCTTTCATTGCCAAGTAAATCTTTCACTAACATCAGCTTCATAACCTGACAGCTTATCTAGTGACTGGAAACATTAGAAATCAGAAATGGTTGTAAAGGGACAAGGTAGGAGCTGCAGGAACAGTCAGGAGCACGTTCCTCTTGCAGTCTGCCCTTTCCCACTGGAAGCAGGGCTGCAACCCTCAAGGAGGGGATTTTTCCAGAATCATCTCCTGATAAGGGCTGTCAAACTAACCCTTATGCTCACGCTGAGTCATACTCTGATATTAGGGCTCACCAGACTAGGCTGAACATCTAAGAGGGAAATGTATTGTTTCTTAAACTGACTTTGTTACCTTCAGAAAAAGTCTCATCTGAATTTGCTCAGTCATAAGGAGATTTAAAGGGTCACCACATGGTAAGTTTTTCTTTAGCAGAACAAGATCTTAAGCTCTCAGTACAAAAATTGAAACCAGGCTACAGAGAAACACAAACAGTAAATGCAACGTGAAGCAACATTTGATCTTCTTTTAAAGCTGTGAATCTTTTATGAATCTGTGCACACAGTACAAGCTGAAAAGAACTCAGCGCGTCAGCACATTGCCTCAAATTATTTCTTAAGGGCAAATTCAAATCTGCATTAAGGAGCTAAAATTTACACTTTAAGCTCCTCTCCTACATTTGCACATGACTGTATTGAAGCCTCCCCTCTCTGCTTATGGCTGTAGAATGTAGCATGTAAAGTTACATGAACACAGCATATTCCTTTTTTTTTTTTAAAAAAAAAGGAATATTCAATTATATGTGACCAGTCTCCTCTTGTTTGTTGTTATTGCCTTCATTCTGTTTAAAAGACTAAGGCAAAGCTGGGGTTTAGGGTAAATTCAAAGCAAATAAATTATTTATGGCTTGGATGGCATGAGATTTTTACGTTATTTCATGCATTATTTATCAGAGGTAGTATTCCTTGTACATTAAAAACTACAGCTTCTTGCTCATTTTCTCTTTTCAAGAGACTACACATTAATGCTATAGATAGGAGATTAAATATTTAGAGTGCCTTTCTGAAAGACATCTGCTACCTTTGGTGCCTGTCTTTGCGACTAAGTATCACAATCCTACAGGATCCCGCTACTTCAAACTTGTACATTGCACAGCCTTTACATTTTCCTAGGGAATTGCACAGCACTTCGAAATTTGGAGCACATACACACCAAAATCTTTAACAATTAAGCCAATCAGCAATGAGAATCTTTGAAGGCTTGTTTTTGTTCACCTAAATCCAGTGCTGGATGAAGTCTGGAAAGGCCAAAATGCAATCCTGACCCAAAAGTGTAATGGGATCTTCTGTGTGTGTGGTTTTCTTTTTCTTCCTTAACTTAAAAAAGTGTTTCTCCATCTTGTTATTTATAACGGTGCTTACCTGCATCATAGAAAATACATCCCACAAAAAAATAAGAATTACAGAAATAGCTATATACTGGCATGGCAATTTCAAGGATTCTTTAGATATCTCTGACGCTAAGTCAGTGAAATCCCGAGCAAAATTTATTAAAAGAATCCAGACAATCACCAAGTCTGAATTTTGTTGAACCATGGAAAAATATATATATATGTTTTTTTATTTCTGGACACTGAGTTCTGAAATTCATAGAAACTGATGTAAAAATGCTCATGCCTGCATTCAGGGAGAGCTTATTTTATGGTATCACTGAGGTTCAGTAAAATTATGGACTCTTCTCTACCTTCTCTGCCACAGCTTTATAGAATAATGAATATCTCTACCTGACCACTATGAAACAAGAATTTGTGCTCACATTAACAACTAAAATATTTTTACAACAAACTAAAAGCTGACCCTCAGTTCCTACAGAAGAATATATTCTACATTCTACTTTGACCTCGTCTATTTTGCAGCCTCCGACTTAGAGAGGAAGGAAAAAAAAAAAGAAAAAGGATTCAAGTCCTTTTTTTTTTTTTCTTTTGAATCCTTGACAGAAAAATCGGTGTAGTTCTCTACCTTCCCCGAGAACAAGTATAAGGGTATTTACCAAAGGAGCCTGGCTGGACTAATAAATAAAGAAGAGAACACACCCAACAAGGTGTCATACACTTGCAACTCTGCATGTAGAACTGGTGACCAAGGAGAGAAATGACCATGCAATGCTGACTTCAAAACACTCCAACATTCAAAGAACGTGCCAGGTAAATATAAGAATGAACAAACTACCATGTGTATGTACTCTGCAAAGTACATACTCCTTCCCCCTCTGGAGGCAAGGGGGAAGTAGAATGCCTTCAAAAGCAGAATGTCACTTTATCATAGATTTTTTCAAAAAGAAGCAAACACAGTAGTTAGTAAACACAGAAAAGGAGGAGCTGACAATTTTAGATCTTATTTGTGTTGCAAGATAATCTAACATAGTGAAAAAAGTTCTTGGTCCAAGAAAACATTTGTAGAGTTCAGTTATTTTCCTTGGGAAGATAGCAATTAATTCTCCATCAAACAACTAAGGCTTTAGAGTCACAGCAGAAACCAAGCTTCCTCATTAACTTATCTGTTTGTTTTTGGTTTGCACAGATATGTCTAGATGCAGTAGCTCTCTCCGTGACATCAACATCAGATATCCCTTTCCAGAAGTGGCTTCCAGCCCACAGAAGCTGCCCAAACTGCACTATGAGGTAAGCATGGCAAGATAACCATCCAAGAAAAAAAAAAAAGTAAAAATAAACCTCAGACCAGGTTTCTGGGGCTTTGTTTGCTTGCGTGCTTCCCCCTCTTGTTTTTCTTCCTCCTGGCCTAATGTCATTTCATATCCCAGTGGTTTTGAATGCATCTTTTTCCTGCTTCAGAATAAGTTAGCTCTTTAGGGCACTTTATTTCTGTATCACAGTATACATGATACGATTAACACTGAACTTCAGTAGGATTGCAAAACATTACCACCCAGCTACGAGCTTGTGGAGTACAAGGATCCTGCCTATATTATTCTCCTGCACAAGCTGAAGTATGAGGCTACAAAATTAGGTGCTTCCCCATTAGACATGGGATCAGACACCCTGAAATAAGAGAAACTTGGAAGGAAGCAGATAGTAATGGAAGCACTGAAAATACAAAGAGCAAGGACTACAGTCCTAGGACTTAATATTCCCTATGCCAAAACTGTGGGAAAGAAACAGAGTTCCTTTGAAGTTTCTGGCTAAACAGCTACAGAGCAACTGAAACATCAAACATGGAGAGGAATTCAATTAAGTGAAATAACTGAAAGCTCCTTAATAGAGAAAAATGAAGGAGTCAAATGAAGTCCTTGCAATATATATTTTTATTAAGTTCAAGTTTCAGAGCAAGGCAAAGAGTATGAGAAGGAGTGCCTACTGGGACAGGAGTAACAGAATCAGAGGACAAAATAAAGGGGCTCAGCAAGAAATTACTTCGAGCTGAATTTATTTTTGATCGTTCTATTGACATAATGCATTCATTGACTTACAAAACACAAGGTCTACTAAATATTTAAGCACCAAAGTTCTCGTATGTACACAATGACACAAAGGATAGAACCCTTCTGGTTTCAGATACTTGGGACTATCAGTCTTCTGGAAGGCTGAGCTGCACACATCTTAAGGTTCAGATCTTAAAATACTGAAATGTAAATGAGGGCAGGCTACTGACTTAAAAACCAACCAAACAAAAAACACACCTTAAGATCAAACACCAAAACAGAAGTTAGTGCTAACAGACAGAAACTTGAGATTTCTTCTTTATTTTGTATTTTTTAAACATGTGGCAGTACTGATGTATACTTCTAATTAGAAAGTCACATGCAGAGAATAAGTATTAGATTAACTGTCAATTTTATCCCATACATATTTATGACATAGCCAAACATTTAAAAGCTATATAAAACATAGATCATAACTACTAATCTATAAACAGCTCATGAAGCAGCATCTAAAGGGCTACTAAAATATGACAAATTTGCTAAGTTTTTAATACTCTAATATTTAAAACATTTATAAAAGGTGACGCTTACCCAGGATGTTTCATATGCAATCCCTAGAAAAGCCTTAAAATGTAAAATACCATATGAAACTTTATTTTGCTATGGGAATTTCACATTTTTTTCTTATAGCACATTGTTTGTAGTACCCCAACATTTACACTGCATTCATAGACATTTTGATAAAAAGAATAGTGAGGTAAAAGCAGAATAAGCAGAAGAGCAGAATAATTCTTGACACACAACATGGTTATTGCATGTTTAAACTGGTTCTCACCTACAAAGTACTATTCAACACTGTATGAAGGAGAAAAATGATTACGCATATGAATTAATAAAAATGCATACCTTACTGTGTTATACTCTTTCCACTATCAAATTTTAGACATTGAGATATTAAAAAACCATCTGTTACCATATTAGCATTTACTAATTTTTTTTGGTTTCTACATCTCTGAAAGAATAACTTTTAATTCCTCAGACTTTTCTATTGCCAAGGTTTCTCTTATTATGCAATCTTTTATGTCAGCCCTTTAATTAATGACCAGTGAAAAAACTTCAAGAAACCCAGTTTTCCTTTAAATGTCCTCCCAATTGTAACGCATGGGTTGAAATAATGAAAACTAATTAAAATCACTCTGCTCTTACTCAAAGAAAACTAAACAAAAAAAAAAAAAGAAAAGAAAAAGAAAAGATGATGAGGAGCTACCTTGTATTATTAACTTACCCCATTTAAGCTGCCCAAATCCTTCACCAAGTGTTCATCTGTAGAGGCATCATAGTTAAGAACAGCATGTTGCTTGTCCACACTCCGCGACTAGAATATTTAAGAGAGTAAAATCAATGCAAAATAAGATAAGGTCTTTCCAAGACTGGCAAAATATTGTCAAAGGTGACATTTCTTACAGTCACATGACTAGATATTTTCCTCATAACACATTTTTCAAGGTATATCCAAAAAATTAATCCACATATGGAGAAGAAAAAAGTCTCTAGTCAGTTCTGGTCTTGGATACCCATAACAGAATCAGATTAGTTCAGAAGAATTATTTTCTTATTTTCTTAATGCTTTCCCAAATCTCATTATAAATTAAGTCTAGTGATATTTTACCTTCCCCTCTTTTTTTATTGCAGCGGGCTGTAATACCACTGAAATTTTATTCAGCATCGATTTTACCTTTATTTCTAGCTTTTCTTAGCTACCTTTTAAAATATAGATATTATTCCATTGTGCTGTTGTTCTCTCTGAAATATCTAGTTTTCTGATATGCATCAGTGAATCTTGCAGGTTAGTTAGTGGGATTCTCAGCATATGTACATGGAAATAAACTGTCTCAAATTTCCTACACAAATCAGCTACATCATCATCACTAAACGCTTGACTGTTCCCTGAAATACTATTCCCATCAGTTCTCACTTTTTCTTTTTGCTAGTCCTTCCTCAAGCCCTTCAGCACCTTTTCATTCTTGCTATGCAAGTCATCGCTCACGACTCGGCATGGCCCTGAGGTGGGTCCCAGGCCCGCACAGCACTGAGAGGAGCCAATTTCTGCCCGAGGTTACGAGTGCACCAGCCAGTTCAATGCATCAGACCATGCAACTCTAATTCTTGAGGGAAATTTCTCCCATTCCTCTTCTCTTGCCCCCACACTTAGTTCTGAAAAGCTCTCTGCCATGTATTTTCAGTGACAGAACGCAGAGAATCTGCTTGTTGCTATTAGCATATCTTTCACATTTGCATCCTTTTGTTTGCAGGTTATCCTGCCTTCCCAGGACCCACATTTATCACCTCATTCCAATATTATCTCATGAGGCTTGCTCCTACTATTCTCCTCCTTACATTTACTTTGCTTCCTTAATCTTCCTCACTATAATATCTTCTGACTGCTTCTCTCTTTTTATTCCTTTAAATAGTAAAATGAGTCCTCTTCTGCTTAGGCTTACTATGTTTTTGCTAGACTTCTCCTTTCAGCTAATACACTGCTTGGTCTTGAAGAGCATAGGGTGAGGAGGGGGAATATGGTGGCGGGGGCAGAAATTGAGGAAGAGACAGACAAGTGAACAAGCTCCACGTCATTAAAAGCTCTCCTAGTACAGCACATCAGTGAAGTTTAACTGTGGATGTTGATAGACGAGCAAAGCTCATTTGGTTCTGATCTAACAACCTTCCTCAAGTGAAAACAACCTATCACAGCAAAATCAGAGTTGCTGATTTGGGTGCTCTTCTGAGCCTACAACATCAAATAGATGTCATAGCCTTTCACATTTGAGTAATGCAACTGTGCAAGCACAAGGGTTAGCCTACCTTTACCTAGGTTATGAGAAGAATTTTGGAATATTTTTCAAGCATGTTATGATATTCAAAGACGTATTAATTTAGTAATTAATTATGTTCATATACCTTTTCCTATTTAAAACAAGTGAAAATGACAAAAGCAAAAAATAAAACCTAATGCCTGTGAGTATTTTATCACACCTTCTGAAAAGGTAAAAACGATTACTCAAGTCTGCAGTTTTAAAAATGTCATTTGAAATTCTGCAGAACATTACAGGTCCCCTGTCTGAAGATGTGCCAGGCTTAAAATATTCACGTACAGTTGGGCAAATTTTTATTCATCACATATGGTCTTCACAAGTCTAAATATTGAGAGTATCTTTGAAATGGCATTTCTCTTTCTGATAGATTATTGCAGCCTTCGATTCAAAATGAGTACTACCAAGATTACCCTTTAAAAGAGGCATAATTGACTACATGAATAATTAAAATTGCAGAATAGCTGTGCTAAGAGCTGTACCAATATCAAGGGAAAAACCACAATCCTCAGTTAAAATCAATTTGTAGCTGGCATTACATCAGATGAAGACTCTCAATCTAATCCAGATTACTGCTAAAAATGCTCAAAATGGAGAAAATAAAGAGTAGTCTTTCTTTCTCTCTGAAATTTTGGTATTATTAATATGTGGATTATTTCATCACAATTCATAATCCACTAAGATTCAGAAAGTTTTCTAAGTGGAACAGTGGAAGGAGGGAGGGAAGAGGCGGTGGAAGGAGGGAGGTATCCACGAGCAAAGTTACACTTTGCTTCAACGGCAGCTAGCTAAACAAGAAGATTGCTTTTTTGGAGGATATTTATATAAAACCCCAGTTAAAAGCAAATCTGTATCACTGGACTTGAGCAAAACCACTATTAAAATAAGTATGGTTAGGTGCACAGATGTATATAGGTCTATATACAGAAGTATATAAACCTATGAAACACACTGGTGGAAATATTTTTTTTTAATATGACACTTCTATAAAAATGCATAATGTCTTAACAGAAGGAGATGGGTTTTCCCACTTTCTTTATTCCGTGCTGTCCACATGCTTTGCGCTAAGAGAACAACCAAGCTGTCAAGGGTGGGGTGGAAGGTCTCCCACAAAGGCCACTATACAGGCAGAACAAGGAGGCTTTATCAGCTTTGCCTTTGGCGGGCTGCTCCCCCTTCAGCTCTTTGGGAGGTTGTAGCCATGCTGGAATGCAGGCCTAGCACAGGCCAAACGGAACAGGCCTCACAAGTCATGAGGACTGGACCCTTGACTCTTTGCCATCTCTGAAGTCAATTAACCACAAAGCACTTTTATGAACAACAGGATTGTTTTCAAAATATTAAAGAGGCAGCTACTTCTGAAGGTGATGATGAGTGAACTACAGCAAGACTGAACAGTAAACGCTTCAAGTGTTGAGCTTCACTGAAGGCTGATGAACCGCAGCCACCAACCATTTATACCCAATTGATTAATGAGACAACTGAAGAACAACAGTCATATGTGCATATATAGCCTAAGGAAAAAAAAACACTAACACAAATGCACTAGCTGTGACAAAATCTGGTAAAAGACATTCGGCAAGGAATATGATCCAGGTGCAAACATTTAAATAAACACATATACACAAGAAAAGCTTCCTAGGCCATTTCAAAACTCCCCTTAAGACTTTTTCAAATCTTCCACTTAGGTAGGATTAAGTAGAAAACCATATTGGACAAAACTCAGGTCATTAGTTATAGTTATCCTTTCTGGAAGCCACGTACATATCTGACAGTATTTTCTCCTCAGCTAAGTTAGACTCCGCTGCAACGCATATCAAGGGATATCAACGCTGCAAAGGACTGCCTAGTTATGATTTTGTTGAAAGGAAACTTTAGTGGATCCAAGGTTGGCCTGGTACTAGCAGGCAGC
>JAUBOD010001075.1:5644594-5657629 GCA_032353885.1 Nothura maculosa | reverse complement strand
AAAATAACAACACAAACACGAAGTGGCAACAGTGACCTCTTAAAATCAAGCTGTAATGAAGAGGCAGCACTGCAAAGAACAGAGACATAGAAAGAGGCATCAACCAAGTCCAACCCACATGTGACAAGGCCACAGCAGAGCCTCCCGAGCCAGGCGCACGCCGTGGCCATGCGGGCCTAAGGCTGTCGCATTCAATGTTGGTTTCTTGGCTGGGCTTAGAGCTCTGCTGCTTCAAATTAAAAATATAAATAGGATATAATGTGCTAAGGATCTACATAATAAAGACATAATATGCATTTGTAATATATAAGAATTTGCATATTACTTGTATATTTGCATGTACATAAGTATTTGTCATATACATATGACATATGTATATACATAAATATATAAGTATGTCATATACAAGAATATCCACACTAGAATTATCTTTCCACAGCTGTATCACAACAGATATTCTTAAAATAAAACTTATTTTCAGTGAAATGTTCACCAGTTCAGTGTAAGAAATGGCGTAGCTAAAGTACCTTACTTCATAGGAAGTATGAATAAGGATCTTCAAGGTAAAAAATTACATGTGCAATAATAACTTACAGAAATCAAATTTAAATGTATCTAATTATCAAAGAAGTGTTTAATTAAAACAGTTTATTCAGCAGCTTTGAAGGAAATTAACCTCCCAATTTTTAATTTAACCTAATTTGAAGCCTGGAAAATAAATTATGTCTATCAAATCACAACTTTCCATTGCTTTTTTATGGAAGGGAAAAAAGAATCAAAAATTACCAATCTGAATTCTCTCTTTTAACAAGTAAATTAAATGGCACTTTTGACAGCACACTGTTTAATATTAAGACTCCTCAATCGGTTTATATTTTACTGCCTTTTAAAGCATCCCTGTGCTTATCATAACATTTACATTGTTAGGTCTTCCTACAGTAATTGGAGTCTCACACGAAAATTCAAACAGGATATAAGTTACTTGGAAAAAGTTCTTATGCAAAGACAGTGGTTTCGTTTGCATAGCTAGATAACATCTACAGTGGAGAAAAACTATTTTGATTTTTTATAACACACAAGTAGGTCAAGAATTATGGAGCGAGGAAAAGTAGAATAACCCAAACTTCTGACAAATGATAAAGCCTGACAACAAACGGACTAAATTAGGCTATCTGTAAATTAGTTTAAAAATGTATTGCGCAGAGCAATCGTTGCCACACAGCTTGGCAGTATAGTCGCAGTTAAAAGCCCGTCACCCCTCCTATCAAACTTAATACTGCTGTTCTTTTCAAACAGTGCTGTTTCAGCTGTGACAAATCATCAACCTAGATACATAATTTACTTAAAAATATTCTTTAGAGTAAACCAGTGTCTTTGATCAGCAATGCTACGCTGAAATTCTGCAAAGCAAAACTGGCAGAAAATATAACATACAGTAGCAACAGTTGCTTAATGTAAGAGCAGAAATAGGCACCTAGAAGTTCGATGGCATCCTGCACACTTTTCACTGACTATCGAGATAGTATATGGACAATTACATTATCTCCTGAAAACTTTGGGGAAACAATCAACACTTATTATGTATTAAGCACTCTGTCTATAGTCAGGAGTTTCTGGACAATGGAGAAGACGAGCAAAGTTGAGACCGAGTTTATCCAAAAAACACTAATGTTAAGCATTCATGGAAGAAAGAATAAAACTCCCTATGAAATGCCTCTGAAATGCAACGATGCTGCTTCTGGTGCTGGAGGGTGAGAGCACCTGGAGAGACCACCCTGTGCATCGTCCTTGCTCACCTGCTGCTCTCCCCACGCAGGGAGAACAGGGCACGGCCTCAGAAACATCTGAGTGCTCAACTCTTGCTACAACAGAGCCTCTACTTTTTATACTAAGTTTTTACCAAAATGAAAAAAAAAATCATTTTTCTCTCTACCAGAATAAATTTTAAGCAATATATCAAAGCACTGTTTTATTAGTCATTGTACTAATCTGGCATTGTACTATCATCTTTAAACAAACCAGCAAGTGTTTCATCATTAAGGAACGATCTTTGGAGGAAATACTTCATTTCAGATGCTGGGCAAGCCAGAATTTCACCCTTTCACTGCAATTGTGAAGTCTCCTTGTCTGCAATGAAAGAACATTTTATGGTGTACAAGCGTGAATCTCAAAAGGCAATAATCAGCACATATGAACGAACATACTGGTAGGAGTCATTTTAAACAGATGATGCAGCAGCTGGGTAATTGGCCACCTCATCCCTGCAAATGCAGTTCAGTCCTAAGAACTAAAGCTCTGCAATATGTAGCCAAAGGATGGGTGTAACCTATCTCAAATATGTCTATGTGAAACACGGCCAAGATTATAATTTTGATACAGGAATATGTCATTGCTAGCAAAAATCCTTGGTAAATAATCATCTCATATTAGAGCAATCTGCAGCCTACATTTTTGTATTTGCCCGTAACTGAAAACAGCCAACTGTTTTCTCCAAGTAGAATATTAGTCAGTACCGAGATGCAAATCCTCCTAAAACAAAATAGTATTTAAAGTTTAAACTAAGCCCAATATAAATCCCAAATCCAGACTTTTAAGCTCCTCATCCTCCATATTAATCTTGAACATAGTGCAGTCTTTATTTTACAAGAGGATTATTATTTACTATTCATTTACTATTCATCAATGCAGATTTTGCATTAAGCAATCAAGGAAGGAAAATAAGAAGTTAAAGACACAACAAGGGAAAAATCAGAACCACGACAGCACCAACAAAATCAGTAATGTTTAAAAAACACCTTCTGGAATGGAAGCTCATTCCCAAGTCACAAAATTGTTGTCAGCAAGCACTGTGCACTGGAAAAGTACCTACCTTGCCTACTTTACATTTGCTCAGTGCAATGAAGATTGCTTTTGCTAGCAGTTTTATTTCTGACTGAAATGGAGAGGTTTGAGGTACATACAAAACAGAAAGGCAAAGTGAAGGTAATTAAATGTAACACTCATTATGATGGTAAACTTCCAAGATTACTGACTTCAAGTCAGGAAGTTACCAGCAAGAAGTTAAATTTGCTCTGTCAAACTCTCACACATAAGACAGTATTGGAAAGCAGTGTTCCAAAAGAAAACCTAATTAACCTACTTAAACATACATGGAAGTAAATAACCTCTAGATACATCACCATACAGTATTTTAACCAGGATTTCTATCTTAGAATGTTAGAGGAAAGCTTAAGAGCTGTTTAACTAGTATGTTTTTTTCTTCTCCTCATCATCCATTCTTTGATTTATTGCACATTCCTAGATTCAGTCTGAAATTTATTAATTTTTCTACTGAATTTATTTACTATGTGTAGAATTTATTATCATAAAAAGGGTTTATTATGATTTGGAAAGTGCACTGAGCAATTTTTCATACTAAATACTAACGTTCTTAATCTTGACTACCTAAATTCTAACCCCAAAAGTGTTTCATCTCAAAATACTTATTTTTTTGTAACATTAGAGCTTTCATTTGTTTCTGCTAGAAGTTTGAATGACTAATTCTTTTGCAACTGCAATGCAACGTTCAGCCATGGATAGATAGCTAGCAGATCACTGGAAAGTACAGGCAGACAGGCTGCTTGTGACTCACAGTGACTCTAATGTCAAGAAAAGAATTCCTATTCCAAGGTATTTTACAAATGCTTTAGTTATGAAATTATCTTTGAAATTATGGCCCTCAGTTACTTCCTGACTCACATTGCTACCTCCTCCAGTAGGGAAATAGAGAGCTCTCCTCAAGCAACAGCTCCCTTGATGTAACCATTCTCACTGATTCCTAGATATAACCATTATACACATTTGCCAAGAGAATGGATATCTTGTACAGGAGAATCAATAAATAAAAAGATAAGAAGTACGGATATGTGGCTGAAGAACCTTTCATAAAGCAAGGAACAGGAACTGAGGCAGCACACACTTTTTTACTGTAGCTTCTAGTGTTGAGTGAACTATGTTCCAACTCCATCCCTGTAAATATATAATAATCTAAATTAGTGTTTTCTTCTATTGATAGATGAAAATACATCTTGAAGAACATACAGGCCTTTGTAATTCACAGATAGCAGACTTCAAGAGGGGCAAAAAGAAAACTTCCAGCCTGGCCCTTGCAATAGCTGACACCTACAGAATGCAGTGTAAAGGCACCTGAAAGCGCTGGCTGCAACTCTGTGCCAAGTGGAAAGACCAAGTGGAGTCTCAAAGTGAAACCAAGTGCCACAACAGCATCCACAATGATTAATAAAAAAGCAGTAAAAAGAGTGGAAGTGACAAGATAGGCAGTGGAGAAGGTAAGAAACGCTTAAAAACACTGGAACTCTTCTGTAACATACACAGAAAGGACGTGCTCATTTACGTAGTTAAACTTTTTGCTTACAGATAGAAGAATAAGCAAATGCCTATAGAAAGCATATAAAGATCAAGGTGAACCATGACCCTTTCTCCCCATCGCCCCTCATCTTTATTATTATTATTATTATGAGATGCAAGATAAAATACAGCAGCAAGAGTTAGGAGACAGCACAAAGTCAGCAGAGCAACAGCAGGGCACCAGCAGCTCCGGGACTCTGGCAGGAGAGAAGGGAAGTGACAGACACACAGACACAGAGGCAGAACCTGCGGCTTTCCACGGACGAAGCTCCCATGCGCGGCCGGTGCAGCTGCTCCTCAGCAGCATTTCCTGCAAGAAGATGAGTTGCTTCCCCATATTCCGAGCTAAGCCAGGCTGCGTAAGCCTTCCAGCCAGCGGGGCTGCTGAAGAGAGGCAGCAGGTTTTATCCTGCATTCACAGAGCTGGAGGTCCCTGTAGAAGAGGCCGGGACACCCCTGGGGATGTCTGGGCAAAAGGAGCAGAGGGCAGGGCAGGGGCTGCTGCCAGCCTCCCGCAGGAAGGTGCTCCCTGGCCTCCACGGGACTTCCCAAGGAGCCTCTTTCCCCGGGCCAGCCCACACTGCATCTGACAGAGAGGAAGAGCTGTCAGAAGAGGGACTGAATTCGGATTCTAAGGGACTAGTTGCGGATTCTGAGGGATGGGGGAAAAGATTTAAAAGGCTGTGCTGTACTCCAATTGTCTTCTGATAATTACTTGAAAAAGGGAATCCCCCTATATATATATTTAAATATACACATACACATACACACACACACACACACACATATATATATATATATATATATATATATATATGTTTAAGAAATGCACAGTTGAGACTCCAGGAATAGGTAGGCTTGTTTTAGCACATTAATGGCTATATAAAGACCAAAGCATGACTGTTTAGGGGGAAAAGTCCTTTGCTACTTTATCAACTTACAAATATTGTAAGAAAAGAAGCAAATCACACAAATCATCAGGCTTGATTGATGGTTATGGATTGCTTGATGGTCACAGCATGCAAAAGGCTATCACTCGCAGGAATAAAAAGGATGTTGACCACAACTGTGAGGTCTAATATTATGACTTTTTACTAAGTTTAAGCAAAATCACAAACTAAATCACAATCTCCCATTTAAAACATATGAGAAAGAGGAGTTAAACTTTACAAAAAATGATTAGAATAGGCATGCCTTTATATACCGCAACAGTGCCCATTTCAAGAAAAAGAGGATTCAGAAAAACACCAAGCTAAAAAGAGCAACTACAAGGAAAAGGAGTAAAATAGTATTTAATACAGCTTATCCTAACAAAGGTGATATAAGCACACTGAAAAACTAGTTTGCCAAAAAAAAAGGTTATTTTTACTAGGTATACTAGCAAATATAGACATTTTTAAGAGTCTGATTAGAAATAAACTGTACAAATTCTGTATCGTATATGGTTAGACTCACACAATGGTGATAAGCCTTTTATTCAGACTGCTATCGTAATTGAGACATCCAAATGTAAAACATATATATAATACAATTCGACAGGACTCTGTTTAAGCATTAGGTTTTGAACTGTTAAAAAGCAGACTCAGTTGTTAATCACCAAAATAAAGTCATCTGGACTTTTTAAAATGCTGTTTGCCCATGAGGTCATTTTGCAATTATTAAAGAAAACTGCAATTCTCTAATTATTAAAGAAAAGTGATGGCTGATTTTCTATCCCCAATCTTCACGAGCAAGAAATCAGTTCTCATCAACACTGTTCCCTGCAACTTTCTCACACCAAAAGGCAACACCTTTCAGAGGCTGCAGTTCCAAACACAGGTGAAATACAGGGGGAAGACTCCTTGTGAAAGTAGCTTAGAGCTAGGACAAAGCAATTAAGTGTCTGTACTTGCTCCATCATCCTTTTTAACTTTTCCCCCTTACCAGGCCAGGGTTGTCTATGCAGAGACTAACAAGGCCATGGCCAACAGGTTGATAAACCACCTGCTTTTACTAATGACTCCTTTAATGAATAACCCCTCCCACCAACCCTGCCCACCTCCCCCTCAAAACATACATATAGACAGGCAAACCTGTCAGGAAATCCACAAGATCCACCAGGACAGGCAAACAGGAGCAATAAATCCTGCCCTGCATTCAGGGCGAATGTACTTCTAAGGATGGAGTCAAATCCTCTTCTTGCTGCCTCCATCCTGGCACATTCCAAGTTATCTTGTGGGGTCTTGTTTGCATTGGCCAAGCAACTGCTTGTAGTCCCGAGCACTATGGACAAAACAAATACTGCTCTGCAAGCAAAACTGGACCTTCTAACTTCCCAAGGGGGGTGATTTCACTTTCCTCAAAATTGTGAAATACATGGTTATTTTTTTTTCTTCTTCCTTGTCCCCATGATACCAAGCAAAGTTAAATTGCATTCAAAGCAATGAAAGTTTTTCTTCTTTAGCACAGGGAATGATTTACCTTGTGAGTGAAAAGAACTATAGTCTCCCAAGAAAAGTATATATTTAAATAACTTTAACATCTATCTTGCAGTTTGCAATTTGATTTTACTGCTTGTTACAAAATGTAAGTACGGGGAGCATGGAAACAAAAGCAGTAATTAAAGGACAATTTTTGAAATCAACCTTAATGATCTCCCCATTTGCTCACAGTATGATATATATACAACTTGAAACAATCAATTATTATTCTATATTATACCTCAACTGTTACATGTGAAAAGCAATATATATATTTAAGCGCTCCAAGGTAGTCTTCATGCAAAATATTTGTTACATTTTACCCCCTCCCTTATGGAATGATTTGGAGCTTTTAAAAATTATTCTCAACAGCCAAGTCCACAGATGTATTTTTCTTGGAAAGGCACAAAGTTGTTTGTTCCAAGATGTACTAACACGGAGCCTACAGTTAAAAAAAAAAAAAAAAGTTGGATGTCCTTATTTTACAAAATAACCAGAGGCTCAAACTTCTGCCTCATTAAAATGATAAGCAGTGTTTGCTCCAGGCAGTCTTTGCTGTCTGAAGATGGGTAGGCATGGGGGGTGTGGAAAATAAGAGCTCATTTATTCTATGTCATAATTATGCTGAAGTGCTACATGGGGATTCCACAAGGCATCGCTCCACCACGTCCTGTAGAGTGCCTCGAATTATTTTTGAAAGACTGCCAAGTAATTCTTTATCTGTTATATTTTTTTCCTATCTAATGTAATGACAAGCTTAAGCCAGACTTCTTTAGGTCACAGCTACTATGTTAATTTTTAAAGAATGCATAGTTTACACTAATCATTTTGCAGTCTCTGACAGTAAGAGAGGGCCACATTACACAGGGAATTTTAACAATGTTCCTTGGTGGGGAGTCCTCCTGCTAAAGATTTACCCCCTCCTCCTCCAAAAAAAAAAAAAAGTATAAGAGGGCTTAAAGCATTTTTATTTGTGCAGTCCCTTAGCCACATCCAAAAAATCACTCAACAGGAATTCAGCCTTGCATTTTGGGCTTTAATACTTACGTTAAGTGTCTGTGCTCTTTCCAGCTCCCTCCCTCCCCATGCAATGAAACTGTTAGGTAACAAATCCCACACACTTTCTCAGGGTGTGAACATGCAAAAACAACTGCCCAAAGGACAGTACTAATAATTAAACAAAATCTGAAGGGAGAAAAGACAGTCACATAGACGATAAGAATACAGTTTTTATCAGAAATATTACCTATTGAAATATTTTAAATCAGTGTAGATTACAGTCCTGATTTGGAACAATCTGTAATTATTTTACAGGAAATGCTTTCCTTGCAGAGAAGCTCTTCCACAGCTGAAGCACCACCCACCCCTGCTCTTCTTTGCCTGTGTCCGATCCAAATAGAATCACAGCACCTGGACTACAAGAGGGTTGAAGCTTCCTTCTAGTTTTGACTTTCTCTTATTCACAACAGGTTGTGAGTTATGTATAGTCACTGTAATATTAATTGTCAGTGTAATATTAACTTTTTAGTTTAAAACAATGACAACAGAGCCCAACTCTAACCTTTTTCTGCAAGGATCTGTTTGCACAAATATATTACAACCCCACAACTAAACCCCCATCATGACCCTCACTTCCATGTAGGTAGGAAACTTTCAGCTGGACCTTTATAGGCTGTTTGAAGAACAGCAATAATTTGGTGTAAAGTTGCTTCTGTGCAGCATTAGTGCATGTTTTCTGGAATAATACAATGGAGAAACAGTCACCTCTGGGATGTTTGGAGACTACTGGAAAGTGTTTTTATTAGCATACTAAAACAAATATTTT
The DNA here is from genome assembly GCA_032353885.1 of Nothura maculosa. Lineage (NCBI taxonomy): Eukaryota > Metazoa > Chordata > Aves > Tinamiformes > Tinamidae > Nothura > Nothura maculosa. Next base: position 5,648,938 of record JAUBOD010001075.1, on the reverse strand, counting down.
TGAAAGCTATGGAATGCATGCAAATGTGGACTTCAAAAAGCATTAATCTGGAATTCTAGTAGCATTCCTGGGAGGAAATCTAGGTGCACTCTTTCTTTGCAAGTCCAACAATTGGCACCCTCAGTTCTCTAATTTTGTTGCCAAAAAGGAGGGAGTTAAGGAGGAGAGTGAAAAGAAAGGTTAAATGGGAAGAGAGCTCCAAGCTCCAACCATGCAGGTGCAGGCGCAGAACCAACACAAGAGGAAGCTGCTCTGTAACCACATCCACACCAGGGGCTGAGTCAGGCCTTACATCAGTGAACATGTTTGTGTGTGTTTGTTTATCCAAAAATCACGCCTCAAGTCAAGTAAGATTCAAGTCTTACTTTATGCCTCTCCTCAAAAAAAAAAAAAAAAACTTACTGGGAATTGAGCAGAGTTCAGGCACACACAAAGTAGGAGAGCGCTACATTAAGCAGCCTTGACCACAGGCTGCAATATATTCTGCTGGTTGACCAAAACTATTCTAACACCAAATTGAATACAGACAAGAGCATACGGAGTTCATTAAGGCAGATCCTCCTCAATTCCCTATTTTAAGGCTGGAACAATCCACATCCTCTGTTCTTTAAATTACTCCAGGTTTCCACGGTCTAACAGGCATTTTAATAACGGTGCTTACAGATCAGCACTCTGTACAGTTTAACGAATTGCAAGAGCTAACAGCTTGCAGTAAACCTGGGCAGCATTCCTATAGTTGCTTATTTTGCTCTTGCTCTTCCTGAATTTTTTGCATCTTCCTATTAAGAAGATGGTAAATATTTAGTACATCTGTTATATTAAAAAATAATAAACATTTTCTTATGCTTATCCCTAAAATTCCAAAGTTACAGCCTTTTTCTTCTTTGTGCACAGACAGGGAGCCCATTTCCTCCACCTAGCCAAAGCATGAATTTTTTAGAAGAAATTACATATTTCTTTTTTAAACACCTTCTTATTCTCCTTCTGCCACACAACTGCCATTTCAAGCTCCTCCTGAGACCATCTCTTAGGCGCCTAAGGAATGAGTGCTTCAGCATCCCCTCCGTTCTGCATCCCACACTCCCTGCCCACAGCGAGGAGACCGTGCGGGGCTGCAGAGCTGCCACCTGGCCCGCCAGGCACGAGCCAAGGGCAGCAGGACCCAGCGCCTGCCCATCCCGCGGGCCCCGAGCTGGCTGCCCCACGGGGCTCTGCCCCCTGCAGCACTGGCTGCCCCCCACCCAGCAGGAGGCCGCGTGAAGCCACCTGAAGGGTCCAGATCCTGCAAGGGCCAGGAAAAAGGCTCAGCTGCCCTTGGGATGCAGGCCACGGCCTTAGGAACCTGCGTGTTGTTGTGTCTCCCGCACAACATCTTCCTCTCGCTTTTGCCTCCCGGATTGCTCTGCTGTGAGTCACAAACAAGCTGTTTTCACAGCTGTCAAAGTACTCTATTTTTCCTTTAACCTTTGATGTATATGCCACATATTATAAGAAATTAGAGAAAGGAGGGAGAAGGGGAAGAAACAAATACCTATTTACTGTACTTGGTCCACAACCTGAACAGGTTGAGTGTGATCTACAGTCTGGACATACAAACACTTTAAAGAGAATACATGCATTTTTAGGGTGTTTCAAGTATCCACATTCAAGTATCATTATGGAACTAAAAAGAAAAGTTTTCATGTAAAAGTTAAATTACAGTTAAGAGCAGGTGCTCTATAATAGATAAGTAACTATCCATCTGCCAACTTTTGTAAACAAATGCAGCTAAGATTAAAGAAATTGAAAAATCATGATAGAAAAAAACCCTGTGGTATTTGCACATTAACTATAAGTAGTAAGAACACTAGCAACCCTGCCACTTCAAAGACTCTGGCTTTTATTCTTTTTAAGTTCAAAATGGTTTCCAGATGCTCTCACAAGTTGAATTTAGAGGGGAAAAAATGCATTGTCTTAAAATACTTCCACAGATGCCAATATCTGAAGAGATTATAAATTCCTAGGCAGAACTTGCAGTGATATTGGAACAATTTATGCCCAAATTGGTACCAGCTCCAATGCAGGATTCTTTAGTAACCTCATTAAATCTACCCAGTTAAGGACAGAAGCACAGGAAGAGTTTACTGTGGAAAAAGAGGGGAAGAGAACATACAAAGTGACATCTCTTCTACCAAAACTGCTCACACCTCCGTCCTTGCACTGCAGCAAATCTCAGACAACCTACTGGCAGAGTGAACTACCTCGAGGTTGCACAGGCCACACAACAGGAGAAAAAAAAGTTGGTAAGAACTTGGTAAGAAGTTGGTATTGAGGTGGTAAGCAGTCTGTATTTAGCTGGTCCTGCTGCGAGTTGCTCGCATGCCCAGAACTTCACTCGATTGACTTCACTCCGTTATTTCCAACTTCATTGGCACCAGCTGAACTGAGAGGCAAAGGAATGGCTATAAGCCAGGCTAGTGGGCAGTATGAAATGCAGCTGCAAGTTCACGCCAGCCTAGGTCGGGCTCAATTTCCCAGCACTGTCACCCGGCCCCAGCCACAAGGTCCTGAGCACTCTGTTTGCCCCAGCACTCACGTTGCACCCTGGAGAGGGCAGCGAGAGGGATGGCTGGAAAGGGAAGACAGAGCAGGAGCAGGGCAGCTGGCAGCTCTGCTTAGGCTGCAATGGGATCTCTGCAGAACTGCTAACATTTGGGTCTATTTTAATACTAACAAATTACTGACAAATTTAAACATAATCACTGTTGTTCACATAGTGTGCAGAGGGGTTGGACTAGATCCTCTCTAAAGGTCCCTTCCAACCTTAAGGATTCCATGATTCTATATAAACTGGTTTTACAACTTTGACTTTGTTGCAGTTTAAAAAACGTGTTCTTTTTAAAAGATGTAACGCATATCTTCATTTTTTCTTTCACCTGGGCTGTTTCTGGAGATTGGAGATTCCCAAGTACTTCTCAGAAGTCAGATCTTTTAAACAGTAGCCTGTTTTCTTAAAATAGAGAAGGTAAATGAAGTTTTCCCTGGTTTAGTTTTGATTATTGAGTGGCCAAGGAAAGTATTATCAGATGTAATAGGAGGAAAGGAGACAGAAAAAGAAACAAGATATTAAGATTCAATATTAAACAGTGTGGCAAACTAAAATCAATAGAAACAAGATATTTTCCAGGATTTCATTTTAAATGGTTCAACTGTTGTAATTCTCAGCCAGTGATGGTGTTTGTTTGCTTCTTGTGACATCTCAGGACTCTCTAGCCATTCTTTCTCTTAAGTCATGCCAAAGCTTCAGTTCAACGTTACATTTTTTAAAAAATAATGTTTTACATGAAATTCATTTTTTGCACATGAATTTATATATTTCTTCTTTTTTTCTTTTTCTCCTCTGAATACACCTACTACTCCATCCAACGACTGCTCTTCAACAGGATCACTTCTGTGTCAGTAACATTATCTTTCTCACTGTTCTCGATATGGAAAGAAAGCTGAGAAGAACAAAGCCATGCAGCACCATCTACAGAACAAAAGAATCTCCTAATCAGAAATAATTAAAAGCAGCCTACATTAAGCCAAATACATTCATTCTTCAATTGTCATTTTTGCCCTGTAGGAACTTGCATCTCTTTCTGATATGCTGCCCAAGTTGCCTATATAGGATGAATATTAGGCAGGCCACCTCTCGAAAGACCCTGGGCAGACAAAACAGACATGTACAAGACTCCTCACAACACAGCAGGACTGCAAAGGATCTATAAGAGCTTGCAGGACATATGCAAAAGACAATGAAACGAAGCCCAATGGATTAAAAATATTTTGTAGTTAGCAACAACCAAGCTGTAATAGCTAAACCTGAACACACTGTTTTTAATTGACAGACTTAAAAGCTAATTAGTTTCACTAATGTTGCCAAAGGTTCAAGTTAGTGTAGACATTAGCCAAAATAAATACATTACCCAATTATCTCCAATATGGCCACAGCAAAGAGTGTTCTATTTTAAGGACTATTAAGAAGATAACTGGACAGCATGTAGAATAAAAATATTATTTGAGCAAGACATTTTATATGTTTATCAGTAAGGATTATAATAAAACAAATATGAAATGACAACAAATGGCAATAAAATCTATTTTGTGAAAACATGGTCATAGGCTCCTAATTTTTGGGTCAATTAGTTCTCATAATTTTTCAAAACTCCCTGCCAATCCAAAAGCCAAATGAAAAGTAGCTGTGGGTTCTCAATCATTTCTTGACGGTTTCCTAAATAGCATCTGCTCAGTGTCAGAAAAGAAAAAGAAAAAGAAAAAGAAAAAGAAAAAGAAAAAGAAAAAGAAAAAGAAAAAGAAAAAGAA
>JAUBOD010001075.1:5615730-5633251 GCA_032353885.1 Nothura maculosa | reverse complement strand
CAGAGCAGTGGAACAGGCTGTCCAGGGAGGTTGTGGAGTCTCCTTCTCTGGAGGTCTTCAAAACCCACCTGGATGCCGCCCTGAGCCACCTGCTCTAGGTGCCTGCTGGAGCAGGAAGGTTGGACCAGGTGATCTCTAGAGGTCCCTTCCAACCTTGAAGATTCTATGATATATAAAGACAATTTTCTGCTATTGGATGACTGATCACTTAAACACCTTAATCGATATCAATCAGCTTTTGGCTTCAACTAGTTGCAACATAGTTTGATAAATATGTAAGCTATTGCATGAGAGAGAGACTTGCAACATTTCTTGGTTAACTCTCCCACTCCAAGAGTGTCCAAGAAAACTCAAGATTGGATGAACTTCAGGATGTTGATTAGTCAGCAGGGGTGGTTGAGCTAAAAGTTTCTTTATTTCTTTCAGGAGTCATTCCTTCTTGAAATATATTAATGACTTTGATGTAATAAATATTTAACATGCTTTTTTATGCAAGTTCAGTTAAATGATAGAGTAGCTGAAAAGCAAAGAAGTTATGCCAGTTTTAAGATGACTGGCCTTTAAGATTGGGTATTGAAGTTTAATACAACATAACAAGTATGACAGGGTTTGGTTAAAATCTAATATCACTAAAAATAGAGAGAGAGAGAGAGAGAGAGAGAGAGAGAGATGGCATTCTGGACTGAACACCGTAGTCTTAAATTTTATTTCTTTGAGGCAGGATACTTATTTTTTTCTAAGCTATTGAAGAGATGTAACCAATCAGAGAAAAAGAATGAGAAAGACTGTTAAATCCCACAGAAGGGAGGAAAAATAAATATTTTCCCAACTTGAGTAGAAATTATGTGAAATTCCAAAGGGCAGATAAAGTGAGGGCCCAAATACCTGCCTAACTTTTGTTCCTTGCCTTGAGCTGCTACTCCTCTTTCCAAGTGTGAAAAAGGGAACTGTTGTTATTTTTAGGCCTCAGTCTAACATCTGCTTCTGGTTGTCTTCTGAGTTCTGGCTAGCAAATGCATAACTCATTTTTCACTTTCTTTTTTTCTCTGTGAGAAAAAAATTTTTTAGTTATTTGCTATTTATACATAATTATAAATATACAGATCACAGACGCGTAAGAATAAATGAAGGACTTGTATGCTATAAAAAATTTGCTGTGTTTCCCAACTGTGGCAGTTGCTCCAGTAACAGATTGGACATCTGTTAACATTAACATCTCTCCCTACAAACCTTGTCTCATGAGTGATATTTCTGTTCTGTGGGGATTTGCACCTGAATGTTTCATATACAGTAGTCTTGAGGTAGAATAAGCCTGCAAAGAATTGGATGTTAATTTAAGGAAACACTTTAGAAGTTGAGGCATGGGTATTTTGTTTTAATTATTGCTAAGTGTTCACAAAACTTTCTAACTGAAAAGTCACAAATGACTAACTTTACATAGAAGGAATGTTGTTTTAGGTTCCTGATGAAGAGGCTGTGAATTGTGATGGGGCACTGTCTATCTGAGAATTTATGCTCCTTGACTAATACACGGATTATTTTCTTAGGTCACTTGGCATTACAGTAGAATTTCAAAATCCTGCTTTGCTAAACGTTGCCTAAAGCCATATATGTTCTGTAGTAATGCAGTCACTGCTCTAAGTCTGTCCTAGTCTAGTCAGTATTTTAGCTGCTTAAAGGAGAGAAGAATTAAATACTTGTCTTCCAACTTCTTATGTATAAGTAGAGATGAGTAATGAGTGAATTGCCTCTGGAGTGAACTGCGTTCATTATTTTCTAAAACTGAGCCCATATTTTCAGACTCCCAATTCACTTGTTATCTCTCAGCTGCAGATTTTTCAAGTGTCTTCCTTTTTACGTCAGCTGCATCAGGGTGATCCAGCATTTATATCTCTGCATTTGCGGTTAGAAAGTTTCCCGTTCTTCCATGAATGAAATGAAAATAAAGAAGTATATATGAAAGGATTACAATAACAGTTTTTCCTCATTTTCCGTGCGTCACTTCCGAGTTACTTTGAGTTCTTGAAAGACTTTCAGAAGTCTTCTAGATTTCAATCTATCAGGGAGGGGTTTTGTTTTGCTAGATGAATTTATGCAAAGTGTTCTTATTTAATTTTTATACTAGTTCAAAATTCATGTTTTTTTTTTCCTGTAGTAAATAGTGACAAATCAGTTTGCTGAGAATTTTATTTTCAATTACTCTTTTTTTTTTTTTTTTTTTTTTTTTTTTTTGGTGGATTGCTTTGTGATGACATTCTTATTAGAACTCAGAAATGCTGCCCATCCCACACTCCAAACTAAATATATCAAAAGCTAGATAGATGCTGAAAAATATATATATATATCTTCAGCATATATATATAGACATACATATTATATATATACTCATCCAATTTCAATGTATTTAAATTATCTATTAGTAAATACTTTCTTTTTTTTTTTGTCTTTTCTTGTGGCAAATGATGTGCAGAGCGTGCTAGTGAAAGTATCCATCAACTGAAATACGCCTTAGAGGAAAGACAGTTTGCAACGGGTGAGAGTGACGCTGGATTTGATCAGTCCTCTCTGGACAGAGGAGATGAGAGAGAGAATTCAGCGTGGCAGGAGCTGCAGCACAGTCATGCAGGTAAGATTATTCTAAAAGCAAATAGTTTCAGGAATGCTATAAATAATATTATTTCCATTCAAACAAGGAAGACTTTTGATTATTAATTAGATTTTCTTTTTTAACTCTCTTCATAGTTAATCAACTTAAAGCTTTGCTGCAAAATCAGGAAAGACTGGAGAGTGAAGCCTCCCCGTTGAGGAAGATGTCCCTCTCTGTATGTATTTCTGCCTCATTTATTTGTGTTATTTGAATGAACAGCATATATGCTGCTCTCTGAAGTATGAAAGTGAAGAATGAGATTATTTTAATCTCCCTGAATGCAGGAGTTCCTCAAGGAGGTAGCCGGACCTGAATATGCTTATGACCACAGCAGAAGAATGGAGTGTTCCTCAGTACAGGGTTTAGACTTGTCTTCTGGATGGAAGATGAGAAGATCACATTAGTTTCCTCCCTCTCATCTTCTCTCGCCCAAAGTCCATCCTTTTGATTTTGGAAACATTTGAGACCGACTGCAAAGACAGATCTGTGTATGATTAGCCTCTCTCTGCTGATCTTTGCCACTCTACTTTGAGGATGCAGAAGGGCTTTCTTTACACTGTAACATGCCTTTTCTCCATAGGATTGGAGAGGTCTCTATAACAACAGTTTCTGTAGCTTTTTACTAAAATGCAGCGGTTCTCTGGCAAAATTAATTACGTGGGAGGGACACCCTTACACAGACTTCTCAAATCTATCTTTCTTGCAGAGGATCTGAGCCAAAGTAGACCAAGGAAGAGTAACGGAACTGTCCAATCTGGTAGTTGTTCTGTATCTCTCTAGGAAAAAGAATTGAAGACATTGTTCTCAAGGCCTCCATTTACTACTTTGGTTTATACTAAGCAGTGCCAGTGACTCTTTCCTGCCAAATGTGAGCTAGTGGTAGAGCAATTTGAAGCCCACGTCCCCAAGTGGATTTCAGCTAACTTAAGTGCACCCAGCATAGGGTCCCCACACCATCAGTCCATGCAGAGCCCTTGTGACTACCTCTTGTTGGGTCTTGCTAGTTTGTAGGCAAGACTGCCTGCTTGAAAATGTCCTCAGTTCCTGGGGTTTAGAGGTTTTGAATTGAGAGGCACTCTGAAATGCAGTTTATTTGTAGTGGCAAAAACATTTGTTGCTGTGTAGAAGACAAACTTCTAAAGCTGCCAAGCATTTGCATTTCATAAAACCCCATGTTTACATGGGAAACTTCTGGATATTAGGAATGCAAATGTGAACAGTGTTCCTGAAACTTCTGCTCATATTTCATGTTTCATATTTATTGGGTGTGCTTTTCAGTTCTGAAATTTGGTTCTTTAAAACTTGGTTTGCCTTAAATATTTCCCTCTCTAGCCTTTTACTATTTCACCCTCTAATGCATGTTATTTTGAGCTGTAATTGGAATATTAAGCAGCTGTTCCCTAATTAAGAGACAACAATTGTGTACTGAAAATAAGACAACAAATAATCTAACTGTCATTTTCCCTATCAAAGGGCAAATGTAGACATTTTAAATAAGGATGTATCATCGTGGTAGCGTTATAAATTGTCTTAAGTCTTCCTTTCTTCTTCTGTCAAGAAAATATACATTACTTGATTTCCTTTAGAGAAATCATTTCTCTTTATCACTCCTGGTGTATGTTACACCAATAGAAAGGTTCTCACGTTAAATGTTTGTTCTGTTCTTTGGTGAAGTATTATTTGAATATAATTGGAGTTTTTCCCCATTTTGACTGCCTTTTTCCCCTCTCCCACCCCTCCTTTTTTTTTTTTTTTTTTTTTTTTTTTTTTTTTTTTTTTTTTGGTCAATGACTAGTTGGAGCTGCTAGCCACTTTCAGAAAGCAGTGAGGAGTAAGGGAGCTCGAGGAAGAGAATACAAATACTTTGTTTGACATGTACACTAACAAGTATGTTCTGCTTCTTAAAACTGTGTGTAAACTAGTGGAGATTAATATTCACTAAAGCAGGGTGAATTCTGATTTGATGGAGCTTGGAGTTTACACGCCGTGGGCTGTGGTGGGGTTCACTGAAAAGTCAGAATCAATTCTAGGACTGCTTTTCTGGATAGTCCTAAATATCTACTCGGCTGTCTCAGACAGCAGCACAGATAGTTATGTCAAATGTAGAGCTAAGAGCGAGAATGTGTTTTTGTTTCTTTGCTGCTTTCTTCTGGGTTTTGAACAAGTGTAGTTGTTGAATGGGTTTCCTTGTCTGTCAGCATGGAAAATAATTCCTATTTCAGTGGTAGTTTTACACTAAATACAAAAGTTTGATTAGAAGTGATTAAATAATTACTTCCAACTGCCTTGTTTGTTTACTGTGTTTGTCTTCATTTTTTTTTGCTATTTTGAGAATTTTCTTAGGGTTTTGGTTCAATACAAAAATATATCTTGAATTGATCATAAAATAACAATGCATCTACGTAGTCAAAATTTATATGTGATAGAATATGGTAGGTTTGTATTGGTTTCAAACTAGTACCAAGAGGTTTGTCTCTTCATTCAGAATAGCAAACTAATATTAGAAATATAACTGTTTTGTGAGAGGCCCTTATTATCAAACTTTCTATGCATTTCATACCTTCATTAGTGGTTAATATGAAGAATGGCACTTCAACCTATGACAAATGTCTGACAAACCAATAAAATAGTGGAAATATATATATATTTATATATATATTTATGTGTGTGTGTGTGTGTATATATATATATATATATATATATGTATATAATCAACTTTTAAATGTGTCCCAATTCCACTATCTCAATTCACTGTTGTCGGTTTTGTTGTTGTTTCTTTGTTTTTTAACAGAGAGGGAGACTTGAGGGTTTGCATTGATCAGCTTTCTTTAGCTTTGGGAATCAAAGCAATTCAAATATGTCAACAAGCATTAGGCTGCACCTTCAGGGTTCTTTTAGTGGATGAAGTCTGCCATGCTGGAATATCAAACTAGGGTATAAAACAATGCTGAAAGAAATAGTTAGGCTTTGATGGGAACTTTTTAATTGATTCTAAAGGTATAATATCCATTAAATGTCTTTTGTTATTCGAAGATGGGTTCATTGTAGATCGGCATATTTATGCTTTATATTGTTACTATATTAGAATTATTGTATGTCACTTGTATCTAACCAATTTATTATAATATAATAAATTATATATTATAGTATATTTATACACCTTATATGTGACTGTGTGTATATATATATATATATACACAAATAGATATACAAATAATACTTTTAGTATTTACTCTGAGTCCTTTCTATTAGACTAAGAAAGGCTTTTATTATTCTAATCGAAGAGAGGCTGTAGTTTTTCTGAGACCATTTGAATTGAGATTTTTAAGGATAGATTTATTTTTATTCTTATTTCATTTTTACTATGTTCTTAGGAGTAAACACTTATTGAGATAGTGTTTTGACTGAATTTGGTGACAAGTTTAATCTCTGTTAAATCCTATTTAACAAAATAGGAATTTTGCCTAAATCTGCTTAAATCCTATTTAACAGGGGGAAAAAAAAAAGGCAGAGGATTAGTTCTTTATCTTGATCAACCTCTACTGGGGACTTTCTTCAAGATCTGCCTTCTATTAAAGCTTTTTACCTTTTGGTAGAGTCTTCAGGAATAAAGTCAGGAAGAAAATGAGAGTTTTTCAGAAGTGCCTTTTAAAATACAATTTTCTTTAATAAGCCCAGTCTATAGTAAAATGTGTGCATTTTTATACTGGTATTAAAATGGCAGTTATGGTTGTGTTTCTGTGGCAATTATGAATTAGTATTTGCAGCTATATTCCCTGATGCATACCCACAACACTAATATAAAATTAAGTAGATTTTTTTAAAGGAAATTTTTATTTTCTGTAACCAAAAATGCCCTGCTATGTTTGTCTAAAATAAATCATCTCCTTAAATAATGGTATGAATATCATTTACAAATGAGTTGCTGATTTAATCTTGTTTAATTGATTTGTTTAATCAAGTGATTGTATATTTTTGCCAAAAGTGATACTTTATTGGAGATTTAAAAATCTTACTCTCTTCACAACAATCAGGTACTTGATGCCTTTTTGTAAACTGTAAATAACATTTTGTGTGCAATCAAAATCTTATTGCAAAAAATGGAGAAAAAAAAAACCCAGAAAATAACACACTGTTTTTTGCTTCCTTCAGAATCTCGCCGAAGCTGCAAATGAAGATTTACCTGCCCTTGCTGATCTTGTTCCTATAATTAATGATCAGTCCCAGTACATAAACCACCTAGAAGCAGAAGTGAAGTTCTGCAAGGTATTTTGCAACATTTTGATCTTTACCTACTAAAACTGATTGCCTAAATATGAAGAATTATTTTTAAAATGGCTTACACTTTGTCTTGAAATTGTGGTGGTTGTAATGTACAAAACTGAGCTCAATGCAGTGTAGTAGATACTGAACCTTACTGTGCATCTTGGTTTCCTCTGTACTGCTCCATGGTATCCAAAGATGTGCAAGTGCATACTTCTTTTTAAAGAAGTATTTTCATTCACATCTAACAGATTTCATTTTTAAAAGGGTTAAGGTAATTGCATTTTCAAATATCTAGAATAAGTTTCCTGTTCTCAACATATATTTAAATGCCTGATGATACAGTCTCAAGGAGTCTTTTACTTGGGTTCCTTTATCTTATAGGAGGAATTATGTGGGATGAAAGATCGAATACGAGTAGTTGTTCTTGAAAATGAGGAACTCCATCAGAAACTGAAATTCTTAACTGCAGAACACACGCTGAGAGAACAAACTCTCCTAGATGCCTCAGTAAGTTCTTATTTTTGTGTTGCCTTAATCAAGGCCCAGGGACCTGATTCTGCCAGTGTAAATAGTTCTCTGGTAACTGAACTTCAGTCATAATTTTATGACACTTTCAAAGCTTGGATTACTGATGATAACATTGTTCTCAGAGGTTACCGACCAAATTAGTTTCTTTATTGGTTCTTATATGTTACTGTAAAGAATATTAGAATATTTAATACTTATGTAATTCTTGTTAATAAGCAGATTACATAATTAAACTGAATAATATTTTTATTGTAGGCAAATACTCAAAACTCCTGGCCTGTCGATGGCAATGACTGTAGTGTGCATCAGCCCATCACCTCGTCCCCTGTACATAACAGAAAACAGGCTTTGGCCTCGGCAGCAGTTGGAGAAAAATGGCACTCAGAACTGGTTAGTATTGATTTTCATTGAAGGGTCATACCTTTAAAAAAGCTTTCAGTGCGTCTTTGCTGCTGCCGTTCTGATGATTAATTTTCTGACAGCCTTATGGGATGAGTTTTGGTTGGCTGAATTGTAATCTGAGGTCAAATCTTTTCCCTCGAAGCTCATCCTCTCATTATCCCATCATCATTATTATTATCCAGTTAGACACAGATGGTAGGCTGTCTCTGCAAATGTTGGCCTCTCAGAGGTAAGACTTGGTTTAAGGGGGTCATGTCAGTGATAGCTGCACAATCTATAGTGCTCATGAGATTCCTGGCAGTAACAGTACCCACAGGCAGGTGGGAACTGGCACTGTAATTTAGCTGCAGTGAGTCATCTGCTCCTGGAGCAGGGCAGGATCAGCAAGATGCAAAAGTGACTTTGTCCAATTAATCTTCCCTGACCTGAGTAACATATGCTGTGCTTTGAGAGACAGAAGATCCCGTTGTGATTCAAAGGCGATTGTTTTCTGTCTTACTGGTTTTTCTTTTTTTGAGGAGGGGGAGATGTGGAAGGGAGAAGACAGCAGAGGCAGACAGTTTTAATTCTTTGGCTGTATACCGATGGTTAGCATTGCCATCTGTTGGGGAAAAAATACGATTAACCTCAGATTTTGTGTGTATTATCCAGGTGCATGCATGCACTGTGGAATTTAGAGGACATTTCAAAATGAAATTAGAAATTATTTGATTTTTCCCAGTAATATATATTTTTGTTATTTTGTGTTTATTCTGAAGTAGAAAACATCTTCTGTAACTCTTAACATCTTTAGTTATTTGAAAGCTAGTTTTTTGCACTATGTCCCTTAGTCTGTCCTGTTTGGATTAGGAGAATCATTGGCTCACTTTAGCACAGAAAGAGATGTAACTTCTTGGAGTTTTCTCTGGTTCATCATCACTGCTTTATTTAACATTATAGTTAATTTATCTATCTATATATAAAAAAAAAATATATATATATATAGTCCTTTGTCAGGTAATAGATTTATAAAAAAACAGATTTACATTAAGTTCTTCAGAATAGTATGATTTCTTCTAATTCTACTGACTTCAGGGAAGGGAAAGGCAAACCCAACAAACAAGATCAGGTTTGTAAATTACTGTAGACTTTTGAAATAAGTGGAGCTAGTACAATGGACACCCTGTAAAGATCAGGCAAATTGTGTGGAAATAAGAAAAATGGAGGCTCATTCCTTCTGCAGACTTTCAGAAAAGTACAAAATACTTGTTTTTCTCCAAAACACTAGTCAAGGGAAATCGGTGAAGTGGCTGCTGTCTAGGTTTGTTTATAAAGACAGGATATGAAGAAAACAAAATGTACCATTTTTTTCCCCCCCTGTCTTTCCTATAGGAAAAATTGAAACTTCTTTATCAAGAAAGAGTTGATATCCTTGATGCTCAAGTACAGTCTCTGAGGTAAAATGACTTTTTTGTTCAAACAATTGCTAAAAATATTATTGACTTTTAACAATGTGAGCCACTGTTAAGTTGAATTTAAGTAAGAAAATGAATAATGACTGAATATTGTGTACAGCTTCCCTGGAAGGTAATTTGACATATATTCAATTTTACCTTTAGATTTGAGAGAATTCCAGTTATGTGGCAATATCAGCAATATATACTATGCATCCTATAAATTCCGTTGATTTATTGTGTTTAGGGAAATGACTGAGTCGCAGAACATGATATAAAATGTCTTTCTCCTTTTTATTTTTACTTACTTTAAAGAAAGTTAAAAAAAAAACAAAAAGAAAAAAAAAATCCTGTGAAAATGTTAAGATAGCTTCTTTTTGGTTTTGATTGGACTAAAATCCCACCTCATATAACTTGTAATATTTTGTATTATAGACTTTACAAATGTAGCTTTGAAGAATTGAATCCATATAGTCCTCCATGTAGCATATAGTCCTCCATGTAGCATATAGTCCTCCATGTAGCATATAGTCCTTCAAACACAGGAATAGCTGAAAATGAGTCTATATATCAGCTGTTTGAATAGAGAGCGCAGACTATGGAGAACCAGAGCTATAGGGAGTCACCTTAGTACTTTGTTATTCTGGAGTGGACTTCTACCTTTTCTAAAAGTATAAGACGAACTTGTATACTAGACCTTCATGCTTTCCCCAGAGGAACTTAGACTTTCTGAGTTTAAGCTCAGAAAAACAGCTTCCACGTTTGTTGAATTTTATTCAAGTCAGAAATTCTAGTGCTTTCAGTGTTTTTAAGTTAAGCAGTAAGCTTGCATAGGACTTGTGGATCTCTGTCTGAGATTTCCAAACAATAGGTCTGTTTTACCCTAACCATCTAAGAAACTGTACAGAACAAATTCTTTTCACCTTATAGTATATATTGTGTATAGAATTGCTACTAAAATGGGAAAAGGCGCACAGAAGATTTCCCAGATGGAAATGTACATGCATGCAGTGTATATATCATGAGCACAGTAAATGCAATGCAACCAGAATGTGTCAGACTTACTATATGTAAGCTGCCCAGATGGCCTGCATAACAAACCCAAATCTTTGGACTCATTGCACAATTTGTCAAATTGATCTATATGTGCACAGTGTGCATTTGTCTGGAACTTCCTGATGTCAGCATTCCTTCTGCTTGTGCTCTGCCTGGGCTGTCAGATCCTTGGAAATTTTGGAGAAACTGCTTCAGAGCACCTGGTGAGAAGAAGAAAAAAATCAGGAGAAATTAAGGAAAAAACATGTTTTTCTGGAGAAGTGATTGATCTGAACTTATATGTATTGCTGGATCAGTGCGAGTGTGCTAAATATATCTGGAATTTTTTGAGGAAGCACATGGGACTTTTATGTTGGTGATTTACAGTTAATTTGAAAGTAGACAATACATGTGGAGGTACTAAGACAGCAATTTTTTTTTCTTAGAATACTGATGTCTTTACACTGCTGGTAGTTTTTCTTGATATTAGACTAATTACTCAGTTAAAAAAAATATGGAGAACTATTTCATCTAGTAATTTTCTGAATAACAACTATTTTCTGAGTTTACAGAAGGAAAGAACAAATTAGTGTCATTCTGGCTCAGTTTTGTTTGGTTTGTTCAATTATTATTTCTCTGACAAGATCTTATATTGTTGACATCTGTAAAACACACAACAATACAAAATATACATTAGAGGGACTATTGCTGTTATTATGTCATATCTGTAGTTGTATATTACCTGTAAATATAACCTATAGAAATATTTGATTGCTGTTCAGATGGCATTTTTGATTCTTCTTTTCCAGAAAAGACCTTTCAGAATCTCAGAAGACCTGCCAAGATTTGGAAGGAAGACTAAAACACCACAAGTCACTCACTTCAACCACAAATGCCGCTCGGGTTGGTGGTCTGTGTCTGAAATGTGCACAACACGAGGCTGTTCTTGCACAGACTCATTCTAATGTACACATGCAGACCATTGAGAGGCTAACAAAGTAGGTTTGGGGCTGTATTTTCCTACTAATGTAAAGCACAGCTGATTACATGAAATTGTGCCAACTTGTAGTTGCATCTTGTTGCATTAATAGAGATGGATTTTTACAGAACAATTGAGTCCTGAGTTGTTATAACGCCCATGTCTGTGGCAGACTATGGGATTAGTTCCTTGGTATTTTGAAAACCTTGATAGTTTGATGTTTCTTTCAACAGGGAAAGAAAGTCATGTTCTGTAATTATAATACCTAATCTGAAGAGCCTTATTGCTATGTTAATAGCCTGTGTTTCCTGTGCTTTTTCTGCCAGAAACCCCTCACTGTGTCAGGACAAGAACAAGAGAGACCATATATTTCAGTTGATCATTTTCTACAGAAATTTGCTATCCTTCTGTAGTTGGGAGTGTTTCAAATTTTGCTTTATTTTCCTTCTCTTTGGGGACTTTTAGAAACGAACAAACAATGTCCTCCTCTTATTTCCTTGGATTTACTTGGATCAGTGGGTTTGGTTCAGCATATGCTGCTCCACTGAATTAGAATATTTTCAGGGAGAAATTTCATTTAGATGATAAAATTATTTGCAGATTGAGACAATTATATCATCTTAATATCCTTAAGCTTTCCACATGTGAAACAATTAAGATAAAATGTTATTTTATATATTTAATTTTAGTTATTTAGTTGAGGGGGAGTGTAGAATACATATGCCTTATTTAGTTTATTCTCAGTATTTTACTTACAGTAGTCAAAGGGCTGTTGATTTTTCATTTGATTGATATGTTTACTGATCTGAACACTTTTCTAAACATTTAATCTGTAAGATTTTTTTCCCCTCTCTCTATTTTACATTAGCTTTTTCTCCCCACTGTATCTGCCAAGCAGACTTTTTAGAAGCACTTTGAATTTCAAATTTAACTCATGCCCAGTCATACCTTATCACCTGAGTTTGTTAATCATTTTTATAATTTATATACCTGTTTTTCTGCTGTAGAAAGATACAAAAGAAACATTTTTCTTCTTTTATATGCAGAGAAAGAGATGATTTAATGGATGCACTTGTTTCAGTGAGACGGAACCTGAGAGACATGCAGCAAAGAGAGGCTAATGCTTATGAACAAGTAAAGCAAGCTGTGCAAATGGCAGAGGAGACAAATTTGGAAAAAACAAAGGTAAATGTATCATGTGAAAGCTTTTCGATATTCAGAACTACTATAATATTACCTAATGCTCATGAGACAATACGTTTGTGAGACCTTTACCACATGCTGCTGCACTGTTGTAAATTCCAAAAGAAAGGAGTGTTCAAAGAGCATTGTGAGTAATTCTTCTAAGCAGTTACATGAGAAAACATTAACTGAACACTGAACATTTGGGTTTTTAAATTATAATCTGTGGCTGTATGATGTGTGCTGTATCCTCAGGCCATTGTTTAATTTTTGATAAAGATTCACAGCAAGATGATAAAAAATTAAAGGTAGAATTTTGAAAGGTATTCGTGACATGTAGATGATTATGTTACTGAGCTACTGCTGAAAGAATACTTAAAACATCTGCAATTTTTTTTCTTCAAAGACTACTGTCCACGGATTAATTAGCTCTTTGAAGATAACTGCTGTATGAATGTTATCTATATGAAACATTTGGGTACTATGTAAATAATAATGATAAAATCAGTTTTGATCTAATGCTTGTATTAGTACTAATTACTGTACATAATCTACAGATAGGGAGCTGAATTATTTTCTTGATATTTAGTGACATCTACTGTATAACTTGTGAAATTACAGTGGGCTCAGAGAACTTATTTTTAATGAAATGACATTGTTTTTAATAAAATAATTGTCCTGTGGTCTCATTAAGCAGCAGTACTAGGTACTATTTATGCAATGCTATAAGCATGTGTGTATTTGACTGGGGTCTTTTTATGGGGGAAAATATGAAAGAATTGAAAATTCTACATACTTATTAACTTTAACTTCAGAGTACTAGAACTTTTTTTTTCGAGAGAGATAAAGACTCCTTCAGAACTCACCATTTACTTGTAGTTATGTGTTTCATTCTGCGTGATTAAATTTGTATATAGCTTATTAGGTTTACTTTTTTTTAGATATTTGATGTTATTAGCTTGCTATCACTTAAAACTGCTCAACCTCCCATTTTTTTTCATCCATGCAATAAAATTAATGTATCATACTCTCTGTCACATCTTGCTGTTGGAAGTTAGAATTGTAATATTGAAAAAATCCATTCAAAGCCATATTCAGTACTGATTATATCAGAATAATGACCAAGTAATGAAACTTGCTTAGAGAAATCAACCTTTAATGAGATGGGAATTCATTGCTATACTGTTTATTTTCTGTAATAAAAAGAAAGCCACTCAGTAGGGTCTCTATTAACCACACTATTCAGTGCAGCAGAGAGATATGAAGTTCTGTATACAAGTCCAGATCGTGACCAGTTTCCATGTTCAAAAGCTATTTTTTTATGAAAAGGGAAAAAAATATTTTACTTTTTGCATGAATGAAGTTTTCTTACAAGTACAGGTATTTCTCTTGAAAACTATAAACAATCCTTTCCCTCCCTTCCCCATGCTTCATTCTAGCTCTTAAGGCCAAAGCTGTTTTTCTTCTGTACATCTTAGGGCATCCAATAGAACAAGGCACAAGTAGAACAAGTAGAAGAGTAAGGAATTGACATTTGGAAGCCCTCAGTCTTGAAACAATTGCCACTTCATCATTCGTTAGACATCAAGTCTGACTCGAGGACTGACTATGTAAAAATATATTCTTTGCTTCTGTCTTTTGGCTGTCTGTAGCTTTTGGTCTCTTTCTTCCCTATTAAACTTAGGGCCCGGAGGTGATCTGATAAGGTTAAATGTGCATAATTCAAGCAAATCCAGGAATGTATTTTCAACCTAGGCTTTACAGAAGAATAGTTATTCAAACTACTCATTTCAAACAGTAGGTCTAACAAAAATAAAAATTTCTTCTTGCAACTTTTCTTGTAGAGTTTCATTCTGTCTTGTGTGCTTGCCAACTGCAGCTGATCTTATGTTCCTACAGAAAAGGAATCATGGCCACTACCTAGACCTCTCCCCTATCAAGAGAGACTGCTGATATGAAAGAGACCCTGAGAAGTGTCCCAAAGAGCTGACATGAATGGAGGCTATTAGAGCATTCTGTAAAAAGGATGGTTTAATTTGTTTCCCCTATGAACAGCTCAGATATGAAAAATCAGTTTCAAAAAACTATTTCAAACAAAAATAAGGTAGTATTTCTAAACAGAGGTTACTTTAGCTTCCTTATCATGGGATGTGGTCAATATTGGTGAAATGAAATGAACTGAATTGCTCTTCATTTGGGAAATGTACTCTGCATAGCATTTTGTCTTCATGACTTCTAAACGCAATAGCGTTATAAATAACTGTAGGACAAGTATGTGCATACAGGCAGACCCATGCACTATCATTTTGTTAGTTCTATTCTAGATGGTAACACAGAGGGCATGCATAAATGTACCTTCCTTGAAAGTGTTAGGTAAATGTCATGTTGGTTTAAAACTCTAGATTTCTTTCACTTAAAAAAAAATAAAGATGTTTTTCTAGGCTTTAGTCCAGTGTGAGCAGCTGAAAAGCGAGATGGAACGACAGAAGAACCGTCTTGAAAGGGAATTAGTTGCCCAGCTAGATAAGAGGAATGATGAAAAAGAAGCTGTGCGGGAAGAAATGAAGAAAGAAAGGGAAGACTTGGCAGCTATGGTAAGAGTTCTTCTCAATTTGTGTATTATGAAGATTGTTCAGTCTTCTTCAAAGTTTCTCTTAGCTGGGCTTTCTAGCAGACATTTCATTTTTGACCTATATATCTCATTAATAACTTTTGTCTCGGCTTTAACGCACTGGTTCATAACTAAGTGATCCTTAGTCTGAATGACTGTGGTTATTGAATAACTGTGCCTTTTATGCTGTGTCATCTGTGCTATTTTTTTAGCATAAAAACACTTAGTTGTTTTTCAGTAATGCACTTTCTTTTTCGTTAGCATAGTATTTTCTGGTGTACTTTGTCAAAATAATGAATAGCTAAGCTATATATGATACAATATTCTTACACAGCTTCTTCCAAAGAATGTTATGTAAGTTGCCAAGTAAAGCATTCAGAAATCAGCGCATGCCAAAATTAGGAACCTATAACTTTGACACTAAATATATATTTATGTTATAATGTATTTTATATAATAATTTATATATTATGATCTAGTTGTATGCTTCAATTCTTGACCGGTAGAAATGTACCGTATTAGCTTTTTAAACTCTGTGAGACAGAATCTATCTCATCACTTATATCACAGCAATTACAACACAGTCTGATAACTATGTTTATTTAGGCTTCTAAATTCTTGGGTAATATGAATATCTAAAGCATGAAGTTCTCTTGTCCGGGGGAAGGGTACCAAGAAAACCTTATACTAACAGCAGAAACCTGTGAGATGTTGACAGAGAAGGTACTTACATAATGATTAGAGAAAAATGTAGGAAAAAGCATAGAGATAGAAAAGCTCCATGAAATAGTGTTTCTCATGCCTGAGGTGCAACTTAAATAACCATGTTTTGGTGGAAACAAAGTGAATTTCTCTGACTGCAGAATTTTTTTTTTAGTTATTTTTATTGTCTCCTTTTAGAAACAGACTCTGTAGTTTCAAAAATGATGTGAGCACGAGCTGAAAAGTCACTAGCCAAGGCAAATGATTAAACTGCTCAAGATAGAGGAGATACTTTGGTAGAGACAGTGGATGGCAACATTTGAAAGCTGCTGTGGTGTATGGGAAGTCAAAACCTTTGGCTGCAATTCCAGATAACAAAACAGGAATTAAGTAGAGTGATTAAGCAAGTGATACTACGCTAAAATAAGTGAATTGTTTCAAGTGATCATCAAAAATCCATTTCTAGGACAAAGTGAAATAGAAGATCAACATTGACCTGAAAACACCAGGATGTATTAAGCAATTTCTTGTTCAAATAATTCTAATACATTGAAAGTTGTATTTCTTAAAAGGTTCATTATTTAATTATGGGCTTACTTGAGAGGAGAGTATGTATTCCAGAATATGGACTATTCAGACAAATGTCTCGTATCTTTCACTATCACAACATGAAGTTCAGTTCTTTTTGTCACCACATATTCCATTACCCACAGGCTTGTAGTTTATTGGATTCCAGCTTGCAGGACTTAGTCTTTTATCTTTTAAAAATCCTATGTATAATGTAAGCAGTCTTTAGTGATAATGTCATACCTGGTAAATAGGAATGAGTATGGGATGACTTTGCAGAGATGATAAATTTTTACATGTGATCTACACCTATTTAAGCTTAAATCACAGTTTGGGAAATTCAAACTGCAGAAATGGTGCACTGTGCATTAAGTTAATCTCCATGTGAATATTTTATCAGTACCTTTATGGAGTGATTCATTTGAAGGTTAGAATTGGCTTGATGCATAAATTAGGTGCGTGTAGAATGGGTGAAAAATACTTAGGAATGTATCATCTTCCATGTTTCCATTTGAATTCTTATAAGTTAACCTAGAACTGTCAAAGGCCATTATTTCCACTTATATTAGTTAGCTTCAGGGCTAAATGGCTCCAGGATAAGTGTCTCTGTCTTATTGTTATATTTTGTCACCATCCAGCAAAATTTGATCTGAACCATGTTAGAATTTTTCATGTGCTACATCAGTCTTTGTTGTGCAGCTTCATGCTTTTATTTGCAGTTCTGAAATATTGCCTGAGCTTAAGAATTAATTTAAGATCAGCAGTTGCAGTGTGGTTGGAAGCTTGTAATTCTGGAAACACAGTTTTATTGAAATTAGTCCACAGAAGGTATTATGGATAGTGTTAATTGGTATTCTTGCTACTGTAAGAGTAATGGAACCTGCTACTACTGAAATTGTGTCTATACTAACGATTTCTGGAGACTACTCTGAGTTTCAAAAAAATTACTGTATGATAAATTAATACAAAATAATTAATCCACTTCTACAAACATTTAGCCACATTTTGCCATGTTCTTGCTTATAGTGTGTTCTTTGCAATTCAAGATATATTATTTATACATAGCTGCAGTTACAAGTAGAAAGTCCCACGGGGTTAGTTCAGTGGTTGGTTGAACTTCTTCATTCCAATATTTTTTGTTTGTTTTTGTTTCAAGGTGACAGCTATGT
>JAUBOD010001075.1:5601064-5615630 GCA_032353885.1 Nothura maculosa | reverse complement strand
GGGTTAGTTCAGTGGTTGGTTGAACTTCTTCATTCCAATATTTTTTGTTTGTTTTTGTTTCAAGGTGACAGCTATGTCTGAGAATGTGGCCACACTGGAGTCCCAGGTAGAGAGAATTACAAGGGAAAAGAACTCGCTAGCTAATCAGTTAGAAGAAACACAGCATCAGCTTTCATCTCGTGAAATGGAGATTAACAAGGTAGAACCATTTATACATAAGTATTGAGCTTGGTTTTGCTTATTGTGAGGAGTTTAAAGGTGAGTTAGGAATATCTATAAGATTTGTTTAACGGTTTCTGAAGTGTTAATTTTTTGTTTTTTTTTCAAGCTAGGTTCATAGTGCTGCAGCACTATTTTATTATTATTACTATTATTATTATTTTTATTCTTTATTTAAGGACAGTGGTACAAATAACCATCGGGCTGGAAAGAGCAGTTTCATAGCCTACTGATTGGAAGAAATCTCCTCGGACAGATGACACCAGTCTTCCAGTCCTTATTTCAATTAATATCAGCTAATATGAATCTTTTAATAGGAAAGATCAAGAGCAACCACTTCATAGTAGTCTATGCTGTGTTTTTAGTGCACTGTCCCACAAGCCTGGAAACCTGTGGTTGTGTCTGTGTTCTGAATTGAAAGGTCTCAATATCCTGGGGGAGTGTCCTACCTGTTGAGTTAGAAGATTTAAATGCATTGCTATAACCTATTTTTATTGGCTGTGTAAGCCAAGTTGTCTTGTCTTTCCAAATACCTGTTTCCAAATGCTGCTATTATTTAAAATAGTAAATATCAATATTTTTCAAATTGAAGTTTGTCTGAAATACTTTAATTCTTGTATGTACCAGAAGTCAGAGAAAAATATTTGAGGTAATAGATAATTTTTCCCTGTATTTTAAAATACAAGGTTCCTGAAAAATCAGTTATTAGCACAGCACCATCTGCTGATTCCTCTATGTTACTCGATTTGTGCTGGGTGTGCTGGAGCCGAAGGCAAGGAGAAGATGGCTGCGGGGTTTTTTTTTTTTTTTTTTTAATTTTTATTTATTTATTTTTAATTTTTATTTCCATATCACACAAAGAAAGGAGGAAGTGGAGAGAGAGAGTTGGCAATCCATGTACTTACGTCCTACATTTTTGTTGTTGTTTTGTTTTTAATTGATATTTTGGTATCATTTTTTTGCTTGTTTTGGTAGTGTTTGTTTTTTTTTAAGAACTTTTTCTTTGAAAACTTTACTACCTTCCATTCTTTAAACAAGGCTGAATTCACAGGCTGTTCTCTTTCCTCCTATGCTTTAATTTGTAAGTGATGCTGCTGATTAAAATTATAACATTTATTTTTCTTAATGTGATTTCTGTCCACTTATGCCACCTTTCTCAGAGAAAAAAATGTGAAAAGGAGCAGAGGTGGGAGCCTGAAAAATAGAAGTGAATTTGGGGTGGTGAATGTGTTAGAGAAGAAATTATTGAGGAATACAGAGGGAATATAGATGCAAATGAAAAGTACCTATAGAAGCACATTTGGGAAAGAGGTTTAGTTATAAGCACTTAAGTGGAACAAACAGGAGAGTGAGCTGGAAATAAAGTTCTCTAAGAGCAACTGTGACTTTTCTTTTTAGAGGGTCTGGAAAATAGTATCTTTTCGTGTATGTTATGCTTGATTAATATATAAGATGAAATGAACAGTCACAAATTAGAGGTGATTGCGGAGGATAAGGACAAAAAGATGACAGCTTTACCACTCACTTTCCTGTTCCCAGCAGATAAGATCAAATAATCTGTTAAAAGGCTTAGATTGAGAAATGAAAGACTAGTATTCCAGTACATCATTAGCGAAAGTTATTCTAATTTTATTTTTCTCTGAATTTCTCTACGTCTCAAACTAAGAGCTGGCTGTCATCACAGCATAGAAAGATGCTGTGGTGGAAGTGATCTTTAATTTCTTTAAATGTTGTTTTGACCTCTTTTTTCCTGGCCTATGCTTATACTGGAATTTGGTGTTTTCTGTGGGGGAAAAATGCCTTTAGTTTGTATTAAGAATATAGTGCTCTGCTCTAACTTGGAAAATTATTGCGTTAACATCTAAACACTTTCTGTTTTACCAGGGAAAATTGGCAAGACAAGAAACCATGCCCTTAAATAGGAATGTGATAGATCCTTTCCTTCTGGATTGTGAAAGTGTTGACACAGACTTCCCTGGGATTTTAAAGGAAATGAGAGAAGAATGTAAAACCAGCAACTGTAGTTTAACTGTATTTGTAGCACATATATTTACAACATAAATATTTTAGTTAGCAAAATCTTGTTCCAAATATCATTGAATCTAGAAGGCACTGCATATTTCAAAGTTAATGACTGTATAGGGAACCCAGATCCACCTTTTTATATAAAAACATTTACCATATGTAGTCTTAAAATATCTTTAAATTAAAAAATGTTGGATTTCAATGACCTCTAGAGGGCACCAAAAGATCTGCTTGCAAACCTTGGGCTATGGGTTCTTGAAGCTACAGATCATGTTGTCTGTATAATCTAACAGGTGTGTGGAGAAATGCGCTATCAGTTGAATCAAACCAAAATGAAGAAGGATGAGGCAGAAAAGGAGCTCAGAGAGTACAGAACAAAAACTATAAGGGAGCTTGAAATTAAGGACCAGGTAAGAGATAATACTGCTATAACTTTGCAGTTATTAGAAGCCTAAGTAGGGTTGTTTCGAAAGTTGCAATGATTGGTTTTCTAATCGTGGTCATTTATTAGTGTTAAGCGGTTTCTAAATTGATGGCAACAAGCCAGCTATTGCCTCGTCGGTATCTTATTCTTGTTTTCAGCCCTCGTATGTTCAGTTTTACATAATACTCATCCCATGCTTTCATATAGAATTACTCTATCATATGTCTATTCAAGGAATGTACTTAAATTTATGTACTGTATACATGTCTATACACCTTTTTCTCACAAATAAACCCACACGTTACAGAGTACCTACAATCTGGCAAAACATTAAGGAGTCTGAGTATAGCTTAACTGTGTCAGAAAAGATTATCATTTGCAGTTTCTTTAAAAATTCAACATTAATGAATTCAGGAATTCATAGAAAAGTCATTTGTTTAAAAAAAAAAAAAAAAAAATTTGACTGCGTAAAAATTCCCCTAAGCATTAATTGTTGATTCTCTAAGACTGCGTTCTATACGAGTAGAATAAGAGTATATGTCTTACAGGTGGCATGTGAGATAAGATCCCTCAATAAAAAAGATTATCAGGGTAACTTGCAACTTACTTGCCAAATAGCTTGAGCAGATGCAGTAACCTACATCTTTTGAAGTGCACTTTTGTTGAGGCTCTGTCAGTTTTTCCTCTACTCAAACTTTTAATTATCCCTCATAGGGTATGATTTTCACATGAAACTAATCATGTCTTCTGAATACCCATACAAATGGGTAAAGTGCACATAAGCATCATTTTTGTTATATGCACCTTGTAATTAGAGCAGCCTATCCAATAGATTTTAAAACATTTTCTGTTCTAGTAAATACGTGTACAAATCAGTCCGCTATAAGAACACATATGTAAAGAAAAATGCAGAATTTATGAAGTTATATTGTATTGACCAGCACCCAAAATTCTTTCTGTAGGATAGTTAGCTTATTAGCTTAATAACATTTCCAACCTAAGCTCTTAATTGATTAACTCAAATCATGATCAAAAGACACACGAAAAAAAGAGAAAAAAAAAATTTATCAGGTAAAATAATTCATTAATATATTGTGGAAATCATACAGTCCAGACAAATAGGGGCCTTTAAAAGTGTTTTGTTTTTAGAGTTGGCTTTTCTTTTCTTTTCTTTTTCTCTTTCCTCCGTCCTTCAGGCCTAGGGACACTTTAAAAAACAAAGCAGGCTTGTCGTCTGTGTCTTGACAGATATCACAGATAAAAGAGTTGGCATAATCTTGGCATACAAATAAAACAGGATGTGAAGAAGTATCTTGGATTTTAAATCCTGTTCTCCAACTTTTTTCAGGATTGCCTCTTGAACAAATTGCAAAATTTAACTAAATATTTTAACCTCGTGTATAGACATACTGCTATTTTATTCAGTCTGGGAATGCATACACCAAAACATGGTAATTTACAGAGTAATTTATAATTTGACCTAGTTAAGGAGAGGCAATCAGGCTGTTGTTCTTAACAGCAAAGATTATTAGTGTGATTAAATAATTACTTCAAGTAATGAATGGTTCAAAGGAGGGTATTGATTTCTTTAAAAAATATTTGGAAATACTCGGACCAAGTATTTAGCAGCCATTCAATAACTTTGACATTCAGAATACATGCTAATAAGAAAGTTCTTTATGATTCCTAATTTTATATTATTTAACATGTTAAAAAATATTAAAAGAAGCAAATTCTAACAAGTGATTGCATTGTTTTTAATAAAATGAAATTATCCTAATCACACTTAGCTTTGTATTTAAGAAAAAAAAAATGTTTCATCTTATATGGCACTGAATAGCAAACAGTAATTGTTCTTTGGTCTCTCAGCCATGACCTGACCTTCTGGCTAAGAAACAGAGTTGATACCTTCCTTGGCCACCATCTGTTCATAATAAATACATATTTATTTTTTCAGAGTAGAGGAACAATAGTGTTTAAACAGAGTTATTATATTGTTTTATATTTAGTACATTATTTCTTCATTAAAAGTATAGTGTTTCAAATTGCCTTTTAGTGAATTGAAAATATCTTATGTTGAGGAGTGACTGTATTTTTAATTTTGCTGTGGATAAATTTTGTGGATAAATTGTAGTTTTCAAGTATTTTAGTTTAATCCATTTTTAAAATCACGGTATAGAAGTTATTTACACGTGTCAGAATAGAAGTAAATGTCTGGGTATATTTTGGGATCATCTGGTGTGTGTATATATACTTTTACGAAAAGTCAGCATTTATTATATGTTTCAAAGATAAATTTGTATATTTTTTTAAATTAAATGTATATATCTTCTTGCTTCTTTTTATTATTTTTGTGATATCTTTTCCTATTTTATTACTCAATTGGGACTAATTACAAATATTGGCACCAATGAGTTACTACGTGTTATTAATGTTTGACATGGGTATATCTTAAAAATCAAGAAGCAGTGACTAGTGATACCATTTAAATTGAATAAGTGTTTTGTATTATCACCATCATGATTCTGCTTAGCCTTAGGATTATGGAGGAGAGAGACAAGAAGATGTACATACAGCACACAGCTTCTCCGCACAAAAACTGCATCTGTTCATCTGGCCCCGGCTACTACAAGGTGGCACAACCTCCTTGCCCGTTTTATTTCATTTCTCCCCCCTCTCCTAGCTCTCCTGTTGTGGATAGAGCTGTGCTGCAATAACAGTGCCTTACTTGATGCTTTTCCTTCTCAGGGACAAGCTTGTCAGGTGCTAGTGGCTTGAAGCCTCCCTAGCAGTAAGCGCTGTCCACACTAGGGGTTGTCCTAGCACAGTGGTATCGGCAAGAAGTCGCACCCTACCCCACATGGCTGTTAGCAGAACAACAAAAATGTGTGCCCTAATTTGACACAGCAGGACTTCACCTTTACAATGCTACTGTTGTGGGTTTGGAAGGTACCGCAAGGTATAACTTACAGTTTTTAAATAGAAATCATACTTTGACACACTAGGAAAATACTGTTTCCTCAGATTATCATCACTTATTCTTTGATTCTCTGTATCATAAAAAAATAAAAATCAAGTAAGCTGTTAATCGTTTGCTCCTTTTTGTTTCTTTTCCTGTAAATGTTTTTTTTATTCAGCCTATAAATTCTTGCAAGCTTCTGCATGCAGAAGTGAAAACAATTTGTAGTATTGGCTCATGTAGCCCATTCAATTTGAGCATCTTCCTTATTAGACAGCTCGCACTGTTAACATTACGCCCCTGGGAATTGTGGCCTCATTGTAATAGAGTCATAGGGGCCACTTCAGAAACTTACTGAAGCTTTTCAGTTTTATTGTACTGTGTTTTGGGAAATCAGATAAATATTTTGTTAGAAACAAATCCAAGCCCTTAATCCGAGCTTTTATAAAGTAATTCTGTTAATACAGTCTTTGAAATCAGACATGGTTTGAAATGGAGAATTACAGAATTCTGTTGAATATCTGGTAGGTGAATGAATAAAAAGCTCCAACACTATTTTACCAAAGAATACAGATTGCTGAGAGTTTCTTGTATTTAAGTTTCTGAGCCAAAATTGAAGTTGTAGGTCAATATGCATGACCTAAACAAATGGAAATAGCTGCATGTTAGATCATTTTTGTTTAAAGCAAAAGAATCTAAATGATGTCTCAATATACTATAGACTGAATGACAATTTTGCAGATAAATAGAAATCTGTCAAAACTGTAGTACAAAAGCATTTTGCCAAAAGGTATTTTGGGAATGTTTATCTCATTTGTCATAAATCCATGATTTATAGTAATCAAATTCAGAAATTATAAATTGAGAAATTACTGACTCTATCTTCATCAGGAATTATGTAGGCCAAATTTTGATCTGTATCCTGAAAATGCTGAAAGATATTCAGTACAATGCAAGACCAATAACCTTCTAAAGGCAAACTGGTTCATTGAAATGTTTTTTTTAAGAGTAGGTTTAGGGCTTCGGTGAGTCAGACTTTAAAAATATTAGATTCTTTTCATATATTTTCTTCTTTTAATTGCTAGAAGTCAAGGTTTCTAGATCGTTTTAGAGCCATGAGAACTCTGGTATTTTCTTTAAATGGAAACTGAGATTTTTCACAAGTTGGGACATTCAGAATAACACTAGATGTTTTGAAACTCAATAAAATTGTGAGATTTGGTGACCCTGATGAATATGGTTAGGTTTGTATTTTATATTTAAAAGTCTGTATTCCAGGAACAATTTTACTTAAGGTTTTGTGACCCAAATAATTGGAAAGATCCTCTTCATTTTTTTTAAGATAAATTCTTTGGAATAAAATTAGGATGATATTTAGTGGGAGGAAAAAAGCAAAACATGGTAGACAGCTTGAAATGCTTAGCACTTGATTTTCTTATATGGCCTGACCTTGAGTAATATGGCTTTAGAAATAGCAAGTCCAAACTGCTTTTGGACAAGAAAGCACAAGGAAAGAATATATGAATATATGGTAACTTTTCACTGAAACTGAACTCTTTTTTTTTTTTTTTTTAAAAAATGTAGTTTTTTATGGTTTGTTTTCAGCATTAAATGCACTAACTTGAAAATGGGTAAATAAGAAAGAAGTAATATATGAATATGGTTCACTTTGATGTGGATTTCCCGCCCCAATGAGCTTATTAGATCATATCAAAATCTAGGAGAAAGAACACTGATCTTGGACCCCAGAAAGCCTAATGAAAGGAATGCTTGGTTATAATTATGGTATGGCCGCTTTCCTCTGTCACCTATCTATTCATCAAGGATCTGTAGGACAAAGAACCTTCCTTAAATTCACTTAATTGTCTTTTTATATAGCAAATATCTGGGACTGCCATTTCTAGTAGCAGAGTTTTGTGCTATTCTACATTTGGAGATACTTTGCTGAAGCAGCTGGCCTGCTAAAAGGAGAAATATCTGTCAGTCCCACTTTGTAACCAGCATATTGTCTCTCGCAGGTACAGTTGGCCCATGTGACCTTCATCCATGATGTGTCATCCAGTGCCATCTTGCCCCATTAGTTTATGGGAAGATAAAATTATATGTGGGCATTAGGTATTATTCAAGATAGGAGTAAGAGTCCTTATGTATAATGTCTGTGTATGCAATATACTTGAAGAAATAGTTGTTTTAAGTATTTTTTACTTAGACTACAAAAATGGTTGCCTTATCAATAGTCGTTGTGCCAGTAGACTACTCAGGAGAAAAAAGTAAAAGGTTGGGATGATCATTTGTCTGTTGCAAGTATGTAGCTGTTCTTCCGAGATAGACCTTGATGCTGGTCAGGAAGAAAGAAAATCCCACATCAGTCAACTTGAATGTGTGTTGGGAAGGATGAAGGAAAGAAGTCCTGTCCTTTCTTGCTTCTTGATGATGATGAAGTAGAAGTAACCTACTCTCCGCCCCCATAAATGCAAACCATTAAAATAGTCTTGTTCTGCTGTAGTTCAGAACCACTCTCTTACCTGGTGGTGGCTGGTGGCTGCTGATAATCTCTAATCTCTGGTGCAGCTATGTTGACTGTTAAAATGTTATCGTGATTATCTCCTTGGGTTTGGAAGTTTTGTTCCTGTAGCAGTGCTGCAATTCAAATATTTTGGCAACCTGAAAGCAAATATTTTCAGGAAAATAATGAGATGAAATTCCAGCTACTTTTTAAACAGCCTTTTGCTCAATACCCTGCAAAAATTCCCTGTTGCTTTTACATGCCACATCTAAGAGTACTTGAATGACTATGCTGATGGCACTTCTTTGAAGACGTTTAATTATATCCTTGGTCCTATCCACTATCACTGATTTCATTGCCTTGAAGAGCTATTTTAGTAAATGAAAATAAGCACATGAGCATCAGGGCCTGTAAAATTTTACTACGTACTAAATTAATGTGTATGTGATTTTTGTAGATGTTGATTGCCTTTTAGACATGTACCTGTAAACACTAGAAAAAGAGTAAATATTTCATTTTTTATTACTTTCTTTGCTTTCTTTTCTAATTTTGATTCTCTTTTATGCTTCTTGAATTTTTATGATTGATATAGAATAAGGCTTAGGAAAAAAAAAGTAAACTCAAAAGTATCTTCCCATCCAGAGCTGTTTCCTGAATGTAGGTGATAATGATGTAACAGTCGGTGCAAAATTACTTTTTAGGTTGTATTGTGTGCTTTTTCTACTTGCTGTAAAAGGAGACAGGTATAACAGTGTATGTCATAAATGACTTTTTAATTCCTTTTTTTGTTTGTTTTAGTATATTTTTCTTTGTTTAAAAGGCTTCTAAAGTTGATTTTTTTTTCTTCATTTATTTTGGAGTATGAGTTCTTTTATCACCGCTTAATCATTCTCATTTGTAAAAGATGCGTTTGTCTTCTCTGTCAGCTTTGCTGCTATTTAAAATTCTATGAAAAACATCTGCTAGTTTGGAATTTAAAGTTGCATTTTTCAGCATACAATAGAATGAGCATCAGTATGAAAAGAATTAAATAATTATTTTAATCTTTAATTTGGCTCATTTTAAACAGAATGACTTTATTATTTTATTTTATCAAATTTTGTAGGGATAAAGAGATGTCTAGTTAATTAAATAGCTTTTTTTTTTAAACCACATACCTAAGCATTGTTAGGTGAAAGTAGTTTCAGATAATTCATGAAGTGACTGCTTAAAGATAGAGCTGGTATTTGAAAAATCATCTTTTACATTTTCCAATAAATTACATTTATTTCCCTGAATGATCAGCTCCTCAGTGTACTCACCTAAAAATGCCTTGTGAAATACAAATTATGATTAGATTAGAAATTACATCCTGTAGAATAAGGAAGACTTATTTTGAGTGTTACAAGAACAGAATCACCAAGGCTACTGTATGCTTCAAAACAGAGAACTTACAACCGACAAACATTTGCACTTTAATGCTGAAAAAAGAATAATTTTCACAGACTAAAATTGTATTGCGGTCCTATTTCACCAGTACTTTACTTTTTGTTTAGTACGACTTCTTTCCTTGCTTTCCAAGCTGAATTGGATATGCATAGGGAATGATGTTAACGTGTTGCAGTTCACTAATAGCCATGATTCTCTTATTGAGACTTAACCTGCCATCTTGCAACAGCAAAGGGCCTGTTGATATTCCTGGGAGTTTAGGCAGCTGCAATGCCAGCCACAGAATAATAATTTGAAAAAATAATGATAATTTTAAATTTGTATTCTTAAGTAAAAAGAATATTAAAGTTGCAGAGTTAAGCACCAGAAGTTGCCTGTTCCAACCTTAATGTAGTCTTGTTGTACATATACATTATGATAATTCTGTTCCTTGTTATACTGAAAATCTGTCTCAGATTTTCTTAAATGCAAGATTGTCATCTGTCTTTTTGCAGTTCTACACACTATTCCTTGTCTCTCACATACATTGAAAAGTTAAGTATCTTGAAGAAATACTATCTGATCATGTTGCAAAAAGCTGTATCACAAGTGATAGGCACTGAGGGATCAAATTAACACTGCATGAGAAGTGGAATTATCATCAAAATACTTTAGTTAGTGGTTTGTTTCTGTTTCTCCCTACAATTAAGCTGAGGCCCAGATAGCAATTCTAATGTAGAACTGTTTACAGCTTCCCAGGAGAAGAAATGGGAACTAAAAGTAATATGGAAAGTAGTTTGAATCTGCATAGTTTTGGAAAGATGTTGCCGGATATGGTTCCTTGCAGGAACAGTGAAGAGGACTTACTGATTCTGGAAATTTCTCTGTATTTTTAATTTCACTTATGCTGTGATGCTCTAGTGATGGTGTTGATTTGACATATTTTAGGATGTTCCCACATGTGTGGGATTTTTTCAGGAAAAAGATGAGTTTTTTGTTGCATGAGCTGTTCTAAAGTTCTGAGACTTTACATGTTTTAAACTATTATTTGAGTTATGAAAAGGAAGTAAGATGTAGCATTTAGAGCTTGGGGGTGGTGTTTTCACCATGATGATGCATGGCTCCTATTAAGTTATTTTTAGTTAACTGTGTCTGGTGTTTGGAGAAGAAAAATTTAGTTGGTATCCCTCAGCATTCCTGGGTTGGACATTTCTGATTTGAATTGTTAACATGTTCTCTTGGACAGCAATGCTTTTTCTCCATCTTTTTTTCTCATGAGTTGATTACTGTTTCTGCTACAGTCACTGCCAGACTTCTTTGGTAGAATTCTTGCTTTTCATACAGTGTGTGTCTTGGTGACCTCTAAAAGACGGCTGTTTTGAAATACACATACCCTTGTGTGTGTCTAAATACTGATATGTGTATGTATATATGTAAAATATGACACTGAATTTTGGGATTACTGATGAAAGTAACAGGAGTAAAATGGTTTATTGTTCAAGAGCTGGACTAGCTTGCGTAATTTGCTTTCATGGAAGTGTTAAGACTCCTGTTGATCTTTGCAGATTCTGTTATGGCATCATTGTTTGTGAATTATTTTTTGCACTTTCATGACAACTGAAATCAAAGGATTCATTCTTGGGTTCAAACCTGCAGGCTGAGCCTCTGATGAAGGCAGGACACTTTCACCAGAGGTTCTTGCACTTAGACCTACAGAATGAGGCCAATTCTGAGGCAGAACCTGAGCTTGTTTAACTCCAGGGAAAATGTATGGCCCATCTGTTCACTGAAACTTTTCCCGGAAGGAGAAATTGTAGAGTATTTATGCTCTCAGTTTTAGTTGTGCTTTTTAAAATATTTAGTTGATACTTTTCAACTAAATTGTGGTTTTGTTTTTCAAAGGTCTACTGAACGGATGTGTTCTTGAAACATATTTTGATAGTGTTACAAAACTTCTCTAACCTGTAAAGACAGGGAAGAACTCAAGTCTCACTTTACTAAGAATAGGAGATAAGATTAATGAACTGCTGCTCTGAAGCAGAATGTAGGGAATCCTCTGACACTTCTGTTCTACAAAACAGTATGCAAACCTCTGGGGTTATTCAGTTAAATTATTTATCTGAATACCATTGCATATCTGGTTTTAAAATAATCTTAACAGTGTAATAAGTTGTTACCTTGTCTTGAGGGGACTGTACTAATGGTTTTGCAATTAGTATCTCTGTCTTGCATTAGAACTTAAAATTATTGATTATGTTTGGTAGGTAATTTATGTAATAAAGCAAGGCAGCATTCAAATTTTAAAAAACATTTCCATTATGGATCTTCTCTAAAAGATCTGAAAAGAAAAATGCATGTAGATAATATTAGGTGATTAGAGAAGGAAAAAAGAAAGAATAAAATTTTTCTTTTTCTGGATGAGAAGGTTGTATTTTGTCTGAGATATCATGAATTACTGTAAAGTAGGTTAACATTTAGGCTAACATTTTTATGAGAAGAACAGATATAACAATTATGAAGGTGCTTCACGTGCAAGTATGGTTCAGGTGGAACCAAATTACATTTGTTTGATCTTTTAGGATGTTTAAATGAATATTATGTTAACTGAAGAAACTACTAGGGTTCCTCAATATGAGGAAGCTAACACAAAATAAGTTATGTTATGAATTTAAGTAAAATAGCTATTCAACCCCAACTCCTTAAGGAGTGCAAAACAGTTGTTATATTTAAAAAAAATGCATTGTAAGCTTATTCAGTGTTTCATTGGCCTAATTAAAAGTATGATTATGACAGAATTCAGTATCATGGTGCAAATGTGTTCTTAATAATACATCTGTTATAAATAGACTAAGAGCAAAATATATCCATTTAGAGTATTTATAAATAAATGTTTTTCATTCTTATAATGA
This sequence comes from Nothura maculosa, assembly GCA_032353885.1. NCBI lineage: Eukaryota > Metazoa > Chordata > Aves > Tinamiformes > Tinamidae > Nothura > Nothura maculosa. The sequence goes on along the minus strand of JAUBOD010001075.1, from coordinate 5,603,181 downwards.
TACAATTAGAGATAGTAAGTTTGCTACGTTTTCACTAGAAACAAAGGTGCTAGTCATTCAGATGCACTGATGGTTACATAGAATAAATTAGTAGACTCATTTACCTGGCTAGATTTACTTGACTTAGTTTAGTTGATATATAAGGCTAAAGAAGATGACAGGATTAACAAAGTCTGCTTTGTAGGATTTAGTCAAGTTATGTTCAGTGATATTAAGATTACCAAAAAAAAAAAAAAACCCTCATCTTCATTATCTTGTGTGATACTGAGTGATTATAACAAAATTCCTTTGTATTGTTGCTTATATAATAGGTGATACGAGAAAATGAAATGAACACAAGAGCTACTGTATGTCCAGTGACTTCTGAAGCTGGCTTCTGCTCTTCTGCTTATTGGCTTTCAAACACAGTGAAGTCTGGACACAAATATGCAAGCTGTTAGATGAGAAAATCAGAAAATCATTGAATACATGTATCTCTTAAGCCCTTAAGGAAATAACGTTGATTCTATATTAATGCATTTAAATATGAAACAGATTTTGACACTTCTTAAGATTGTAGTGTCAAATACTTTATTTTGCTTGTCTTCAGTTGGTATAACCTTCTAAAACAAAATGCTTTATTTTTCAGGATCCTTGATCACATTAAGATTTATTCTCTTAGAATGCCTTTAACTGTGTTTCTTAAATACACTTTCTTTGGTTATATGTCTTTCTAAGAAAATAGAAAAACTGGGATTAGAGCTACATGGAAACAAACAGCGTTTGGAACAAGCCCAGCAGGATGTGACAGGAGCCAGAGAGGAGTGTCTAAAACTGACAGAACTGCTGAGTAAATCTGAGCACCAACTGCACCTCACCAGGTACCCCTTATCCTATTACATGCTATAGTACCAATTTCATTCTGCTCATTTTTGCCACAGACTTCTCAACAGTTGTTATAGATACTTGCAGTAATTGTCTAGATGTGCAGCCCTCAACCATATTAAAAATGGAGATTTAAATAAATAAAGTAAATCTATGAACTGTAATCTCTGAAAGAGAATCATAGGGTTTAGCTACAGTGGTGTGGTAACATACTTTGGGGCAGAAAGGAGAGTGTGAAAGAGCATAGTGGTGTTTTTTCTGTTGTCGCCCTGTTTGGTACAACCAAGATATATTAAAATGCATTTTAGATCATATTGTATGGCACCTTTAAGCATAGGAACTCGTATAATGATAATGTGAAGCTGCAGCAAAACGACAAGAACATATCAATGTACGTGATTGTTCAGCTTCAAGAAACATTTCGCTGTCAAAAAGCATTAGTACAGTCAAGAATGTGACTACCCAAAGTCGAGATGTGGTAAACACTGTGAGACTTTCCATGAGTTTATCCCATCCAAGAATGGCATGAAAATGCCCCAAGGCATTTACTATACTACTTGGTATGCCTTGCTAGAAAACTTCAGAAGGTTAACTCACCAATAATCCTTTTGAGCTTCCATTTTAGCATCTGTAGGAATATTTCCTTTTGCCACAAACTCAACATTATTTTTGCTTGTGAGGCTTTTTTTGTCCAAAGGTGGCCATACAGAAACAATTTTGTAGCTTTTAATTCAGTCCTTAAGAAAAAAAATGATTTAGTTTAAATTTTATACAGCGGGGAGGGAGAGCTCAGATTTTTATCACTCAACAGACTGCCTGCATGTTTATCCAAGTCTTGTACTCTTCAGGCTTTGTGAGATTCTGCCATTGAGTAAATGGAAATAAAATAGTCTCATATAAACTATTAAATTCAATGAATCCCTTTTTTTATTCAGCTACATTTCTGTGCAATTCAGAGCACGGTAGTTTAACAGATGGAAGAAAGTACCACTCTGACAGCCTGTATTTAGAGAAAAAATATGCTAGAGGTTAATGAACTTGAAAAAAGTTTGGGGTGAGTTGTTAAGATTTCCAAAGTTTGGATTTAGCAGAACTTTATTAATAATGATTTGTTGTGATAGTTAACCAAATGGCTTACCAAACTGCTTTTAGCAAAAAGAAGATTATATGCAGTAGGGCTTTGGATATCTTGGAGCAAATTTGACTAGCCAATATATTTTTGTTAAAATGCAGAACTTGTAAAAATGAGGACT
>JAUBOD010001075.1:5581607-5599824 GCA_032353885.1 Nothura maculosa | reverse complement strand
TCCCTATTTTCAGGACAGAACCAGCTGGTCAAATCCAAGTCTCTTCACAAGAGCTGGACTTGCTTGCAGGAGGCCTGTATCACTGCTACACTGTGGACAGTCTTTCTGTTACCTTGCATGAACTAAGTTGTTCTGGCAAAAATTAGAGGTTGCTGAGGATCCTTTGCTTTGTATGAATTGGTATATTACTAAAGAGAAAGTTGATTCTGGATATTTTTAATAGAGTAATAAAATGTGCATGAAAACATTGGATTTAAATATGTTAAAAGCATACAATGAGTATTAAGGGAATTAATGAGAAAGAATATGCAATCCTTGCCTTAAAGAGAAAAAGAACATGCTCTGCGAAACTGTATTTTTTCTTCAGAACTTCCATTTATGTTGTATCCTTCTTTTCAAACATTGATGATATATACCTGCTAAACAACTTCTAAATTAAACGTGCCTGTGGAAAAAAAACAAGAAAGGTTATAGTTAAATATTCTAAAATATTTCCACAGAGTTTAGGTTTGCTTTTCCCTGTAACTTTTGTGATGGAGAATGTGTGGAGAGACTGTGTAGAACAATATGTGGCTTAGCAATCTTTGCTATTTAGTTAATGTGCATTTTCTGCTATTGAATCTCTTTAGTAATTCTAATTTGCATGTTTCAAATGACTGGGAAAATACAGACCTTTTGTGATATAGTCTCGATGAATCGATTGTCAGTCATGTTATTTTACAGTCTATGCTATGAGACTGACCATATTTGTTTTAAGCTCCATTTTAAGGTTTTAGACTCTCCTCCCCCTTTCTCTTTCTTTCATTCCCTCCTGGTGTTTCAGCTTTGTGAGTACTTATAAGAACGCTATCATAATGGAAGAATCTTCTGAAATTACTTCTCAAATCAATGTGATTGCTAAATGAAGCTTATCCAAGTCTATTTCAGAGGGTACAGGTCTGTTGTTCTTGGTTCATAAGAAAATAATCATGAAAAATCATGTTAGTGTGCTAGTGGAAAAGATTATACAGAAGATACAAGATACTTAATAATCTGCACAGATTTTAGCATCTAAACATTTTTCACTCTTTTTATGTAGTAGAATAATCATTAAGAATATTTCCTCTTTTTGTTACAAACCAAACCATTCCTTCTGGTTGCAATCAGATGTGGTTTCTATTTGCATATGCTCATGAAGTTGATAAAGTCTGAAGCAGTAGGAAATCATTGAACCCAAAATATGACTTGTTTGTGTGACACCTTTTTCTCATGCATGGAGGAGATATGAGATATTTATGATACGACAAAATTTGCTGGGAGACTTAATTGAAGCAGATTTATTTTGTTTGCTGGTATGCACCATCCTGAACAGTACTGAATGTCACCTTTTAAGTGAGGAAAAATTACTGAAACAATAGAAGAAGCCATGCTTCAAGGTCCACATAATCTGTATACTTCTGTGTGTGTCTCTTGAAACATTAAAAAAAAAATAGAGAGAAAATTGAGAAAGAGGAGATAAAGGTCCATATTATGGTGAGGACTGGCTCTTTCAGTTCTAGATGTTGCAGTTATGTGATTCTTTTTTCCTCATTCCTTCATTTTTAAAGATTAGATGATGGAATATCTCTAGAAAGTAGCATGTCCAAGAAAGTGGCCCTTTGGGTGCACAGTTGTTCGTAGCAATGCTGTAGCCTTTGTGGTTTCAGATAGCTACTGTGGATCAGTGCTTCTAGCAGCCTTGTTTCAGCAACTCCATTACATTAATTGTAATACATGTATAATAAATAAGGCACATCAATCTCTTATTCCACCTCCAGGTTCGGTTCTTGTGGCATTAGTTAATTACAGAGGCTCTGCTGTCGTGCTTTTGGATGTCCCCAGAATTCCTTGGTAGCATTGCGGTGTGCCTCGTGCATCGATTGATACATTTAAGCAGTTATATTCTAAAATATAAGCTAACTTCTCTGTTTACAGAAGGGGACTATACATAGCCGTCTATGTAATTGAACAGTACCTAGCATTATCTGTTGGGTTTTTCTAGTGGCATCTGTTAGCTAGCAGCATACTTACTGTGGTGCTTTTTCAACAATTTTAGCATGTCAGAAACAGACCATCATCTATGCTGGAAAGGAAAGAACATTCTAAGAAAAATGCTGTTACTAATATTAAATTGCTGCGATATGCTTCATGTTGCTAGACTGACTGATTATTGAAAGGACCAGTAACACTTCTTCTATAGGGGGAAGAGAATTGAGGTGTAAGCTGTGATTGATTTCTAATATTTTTGTTTAAATCGCGTTAATTTTGTGCAAAAGCATTATTTTAAAATGCAGGGAGGAGTGATAACACAAAACAACGCTTGATACCTAATAAACTTTTTAGATTCTGCTTCATATGTTTACTTTTCATTAAATTTAGGGATGGTTGTGACTAGGTTGTTGTGATTCAGTCAACATTTATTTCTATCTGTTTTTCATATACAAAGGCACTGGGCTGCCAGAAAATAAACTGTTAACGGAGAATTAACTTCTTTGGCATGCTTTCATACTTATCTTCCAAATTAAAGAAAATGAAATGGGCAGAAGCAGAGTGTAGATTACCTCCTTTTTGTCAAAAATGGTGGGAATTTGAAAATTAATAATAAAAAAGGGAACAGATGCAGTAACATGCCAGAGGGAGATTAATGTGGAGAGTAAAATCTGTGAGCAACAAAACTGAAGCAAACTGAATCAGTGGGAGGTGGTTGTACAATCAAAATCAGGATAAAAGAGAAATTACAAACAACCCTGCACTTGTCAAAGTAGTAGTAATGAAATCCTGACTCTGCCAGCAGCGCGAACCTGTGTTAGCACTTTGGGGTAAGGCCGGGAGCCGGGTGCCAGGTAGGAGGGCAGCGCGAGGTTGCTGGGCTGCAGCCATCGCGTGCCGAACAGATGGCCGCAAAAGCTGGCCGGGGAGGGGCTCCTTAGCAGAACTAATCAGACAGTAACAGATAGGGCAGCTGGGAGGACTGACCACGGCGCGCCGAGCGGCGGGGTGGCCGCAGCCCGCCCCGCTGTGTGCAGTGGTGTGCCCGGGGTGCCGCGGGAAGACCTTGCTGTGTCTTTCGAGGCCAGACTTCGCCGAGATGTGGGGCTTGCCGCCCTCGTGGCTCGTGCTGCCCGCGACCTGCCGAAACCCCATCGCGCTGGGCCCCGCGCGTGATAACGTTGCCCGTTTTCCTCCGTTGTGTTGGGTGTCGTGGCACGTGGGGCTGGTGGGGCTGGTGGCAGTGTGTGTGAAGGCTGCCCTGTCGCTGGGGAGGCCATGGAAAGGTGCAAGGCAGCCCTCCGGCATGGCTGCCCTGCCCGGCGCAGGGCCTCGCCATGGCCATGGCCGTGCTCGGCCAGAGGCGCTTTCCTCAGCGCCCATGAGGGCTTAGGAGGCGCAGGAGGGCTTCCCTCCACCAAGGAGGAAAAATGAGCAGGATTTCTGGTGCGAGCAAGGGGCACTCATGTGAGAGGCTTAGAGGGTCGTGCCCTGTGCTGACCACTGTCAGCTTGAAAGAGAAGCCAATACAAAAGTGTGTCAAGGAAAGAAGGGGGACTCTTCAATTGAAGCCCTTCCACGCACCTCGGTGTAAGAGGAGAAACCTTGCCTTGTTAGTGCCCCATTTGAATGATTGCAATAGGTGACACTTTTTAGACAATTCTAACAGAGAAATCTGCATCTCCTGCATCTGCTTTTGAACTTGTGTATCTCTCTCTTGCAGAAGTTTTATAGCTTGGCTCAATTATTCATTTTGAGCAGGGAGGGGAGGGAACATTACAGGGATTTGAAATAGGTGGTATAACACAGCCATATGCTATTTATGCAGCAGTTTCTGCAATAAATCTAATTTGGTGCTGTCAAAAAAAATTAGACTTATTTGATATAGCAGCACATTAGTAAATGATTGTGGTAGCTTTGAAAGTTGTCATTCACTCTGCTTTACTTGTAACAGAACCTTGCAAAGCTTTTTCATTTTTTTTCCTCTCCTTTTTTTTCCCCAAGAAACTCTGTGAAAAATCTCTCAGTTCTTTGTCCTGCAGCTGTAGAAACTACAAATATTTCTACAGCTGCAAAGAAGGTCTTCCTTTAAGGTAACTGATGAAGGAGATGGAAGAAAAAATAACCTCCATTATTAGCAATTAACTGAATGTATAGGCAGAAAAAAATCAATAGAGTGGAGGGGGGAAGAGATGCATTTCTCCCTTGCCTGCAGGTTTTTGTAGTGCAGCTGAAATTGTTTATCTCATTATATGGCATGTAGATAAATTAGCTGCTCTGCGTTATTATAGAAGGTAAAATATTTTACCTGCCATGGTAAGACCATATGCTGCTTTAGGAAGACTGATACTCGATGATTTGAAATAAATCGGGTCTCCTCTGGCAGTGACTTTTAGACATTTCTAAGCTTTGCTTCAAGATAACACACAATTATTTAAATATCTTTTTATTTAATCATTTAAACACTTAAGATGATTACGCACATTTAAAGGCCATTAATGAAGTTTTAAAGAGCAATACAAAAAATCTAAATACAGAAATAAAGGAGAAACCTAAAATCATCACTTAATTTGAAATATGCAAATCATTGTAAATCACCTTTTTCATTTTAAAAAAGTTTAAAAGCCTGTGAACAATTTAATTTCTTGTCCTACAATGCAAATTTCTGAAGGAAAAGGCAATAATACGTTTGCAGAGTTTGATCTTGGTTTTATCTAATTTTGTTTTTCTCCGTAGCATTTCAGCTGCAACTGGTCACATTGAATTTCTCTAATGATTTCATCCTTTCTACATCGCATCAGGTTGTTGAGGCAGCCAAATTGCTGCTGCGTGCAGAGTGCCGCTCAGGAGCAGCAACGATGCTCAAAGCACTTCCGAGCGAGCACCGAGTTCAGACGAGATACAGAAGAGACTGTAACTGCTGTAGAAAACAAGCATCTTATTCAAAAGGTCTTTGTTTGAGGCATTCATTATTCAGCACTAACAGTAATAAGTTTATGCGTGTATAGCAACTATTTACTTTGATCTCATTCATATTAGGTTTTCTGTTTGTATGTGACTAATGACAACAGGATAATGATTCTTTTTTAAAGCCTAAAAATATTTCAGACACATGTATTCAAGCCTGCTGGATTTTTGCTGAATATGCTGCTGGAGAAATGCTTCTGATTTGCCTGACTAATTGTAGGACTTTTCCTTCGAGTGCATTTGAAAGCTTATTTTTCAGTAAGCTAAAAAGCACTTTTTCTGTCAACATTTTTTTTAGTTAAGTCATTTTAAAAGATCCTTTATACTTTCACGAATGAAAGTTTATTTTAAAGTTTGTTTTGTTCACATGCAGTGATTTTTTTTTTTCCTTTTTTTCCTCTCCTATCTAGGATGTTGTTTCTGAAATTTTTACCTAGGGAAAAAACAAATCAACGGGGACTTTCAAACTTGACCTTTTAAGGACATTTGCTCCCAGCTGCCATCTCCGCAGCAGGTGTTTGGAGGGATGGAGGGAGGTGTGTGTGGGGGGCCACACAAGGGTACCCGGGCGCCAGCTCGGGCTGCCTTGCTGCCCCCCTCGCACTGCTGCTCGGTGCCGGGGAGCACTGGGAGCCCTGGGAAGCCTGTCCCGAGCGGGAGCAGCTCTGCGCCCGCTGCCGGCCGCTCCGCAGCGCTCACCTGCCTCCCGCGCCGCCAGCCGCGCCGGCCTCGCGCTCCTGCCACCACCGGCTCTCCCTCTGCTCCAGGGCAATTATCCCCTACCCTGCAGTTTGGTAGGGGCAGGAGCAACTGTTTTGGTTGTGCCCTCCTTGATGCTCACGGACCTTCTACAGGGCTTAAACCAAACTAAGGAATAAGGGTTGCCGTGTGGTCAGGTGGGCCACTGCTGCGTATTCCTGTTCCTAAGCTCCTCTTCTGTGCCTTTCCCGTGCTTTTTGTGCATTTTTGTGTCGTTCCCGAATGAAAAAGCTAATAGCCACAGAAAAACGTTCCCTTTAAAATGCAGGCACCAATCCCTACATAAAGGATGTATCGGTAACAAGTTCTATCAGTTTTACGTTGTCGTTCAGCTAAACTTCCGTGATCTCTGTCGGTGCAATTTTTATTAGCGTCAAATTCAAACCTAACATAAGTATAACTGTGTTTCTGCTAATGAGGTTGGATTACCTCCTGGATTTGCTCCCAGAAAGCTTTACTTTAAATTCCTTTTAGGTAGAAGGGTAATAAAATGGATGGTTCATTATAATTGTATATAAAACTTAAAAATATGTCTTTCATTTTTTGGTACCTTATTTTGTGAATTTCACCTCGGTTATTTTTTTATTTATTTTTTATTTTTTCTTTTTTCTTTTTTTTTCATTTTTCATTTTTTCCTTTTTTTCTTTTTAAAGGAAACCAAAATCTACATGGAGCAATTGAAAGGTATTTATTAGTTTAGAAGAATGAGACTGTTGAAGTCATTTAATAATTCAGGAGTTAGTGGTTATCAGAATCTATTTTCGAAAAGAAATATGGGCACAGGAATTGCTAAAAATAATGTATCCTGTTGACAATATGAATTTAGTTTCAGCTCTGACAAAAGAATCTTTGCAATTCATCTCAGCATGCAAAGCAGTATTTTAATACAGGTGCATGTGTGTGTTTTACAAGGTTTAAAAGCAGAAAAAAATCAGGATTATTTCATTTTTAAAGCATTGCATTTTAAACATCTGTATGTAAGTTTAAAAAAAAAAGCTGTTTGGCAGGTAAAAATAATTTAAAATGATTGATCAGTTTAGCTCTCTAAATTATTTTACTGTAATCTTATTCATTCTGTGGTTCCCATTTTACCTCTGTGTTTGTAGTAAATACCTTTGTTACGCAGCCTTAAATTGCCAATCAAGAGATTTTCATTTGTGATTTTATTTAGAGTGTTTTTATTAAGCATTGCCCACATCTTTGGATAGCTCTGAAAGTCTTTCCCACCGATTTTGTCAGTCTTTGCAGAGAGACACAGATATGCAGAGAAACGTATTAGCTGTTGGTGCTAGCAAACGATCATTAAAATGTATTATTTTTACTTTGGTGTGATTTCTTCTTATACCTCAGACCCATCCTCACAAATGCAGAACTGTAAAGAACTTTGTCTTCTGCTGGTTAGCAGAAGTGGATTTAAATCCACGCCGACAGTTCATTTGACAATGACCTTGAGGGGCTTTGCTTCTTGAAGAAGAAAGCAGAAGCTTGCGGTAAACAAAGTTCACTTCTGACAGATGGATTGAATGACAGAAAGGTTGCGAGTGCCAGAATAGCCCTGGCAGAGGAGGAAATGTTCAGTGGAATCCAACAGGAGAGGAGGTGTGAACAGGTGCAGGGTTGCTGACGGAAGGGGAACCAGATGGAAGGAGCCAGAGCCAGTTTATTTAAAGGAAAAGGCAGAAAACACTGAAAGGCTGTGCGATCAGCGGCTAAAAGTGTGCATGGGAGAAGGTAAAAATTCACAAAGCAAAACTGCACAGTGGGATATCTAGCACTTACCATAACGGTAGTAATTTGCGAGTTTAGTTTTAAAGTTGCTATTGAAGTATATTTTTCTCTTGCCCTTGACAGCATAAAGATGAGGGGTTTGTAAGCTGACCCTCAGAAAAGAAAAAGCTTGACTGCTCGTTATTGCTAATACTAATGTGCAGACAAAGTTCCAGTCAGGATAATGTTACTATTGTTCTATGGTTAACCAGAGCAATGAAGGGGTTGGAAAGCTGGATTTTTATTTTTAAATCACATGCTCAAATCTAGCTCCTGGGATATGCAGGCAGGTAAGTATGTCTTTTATTAGGATGTTCAGTAACACCTGAGCAAATCAAGAACAATCAGGTACACTGTGATGTTAGCCTAGTTCTTCTAGCCTGTCTTGCTTTTGATCACGATTTTGTCAGTATATGTGTTGTCTTGCTCTATGTTGGGAGAAAAGTCTGGCTTACCCTAGCTCAGATGCCACCCCCCACATGAAGTGTTTTCTGTGAGCTGGCCATCCTTCTGGAGAACACTTTGTTCCTGCTGCTGCTTCCCAGGCTCTTGGTGCAAGGCTGGGTCCTTTGCAGGCAGCGAATCTGTTCAGGTCACATCAACTTCCCTGACAGCTGGGCACAGCAGACACCTCGCAGGGATCGGGGCTACAGCTAGTGAGCTCAGACAGCAAGTTTCCTGCCTGTCCCAACAGGGTCTGCGAGGTGGGGACACAGCCGCCGCTTGCAGCACATCTGTGGGGCACTGGCTCCTTCAGCTCTGCCTGTTTGGTCCGGGTCAGGTGTGGCCTCATGGTCGCTTTCCGTGCGAGTTAGGCAGCGCCTGCCTTGACGGGCTCGTGCTGACTTCATGCCAGCTGCAGGACGACAGATGATACCTGATTCAGCATAAAGCTTGAGAGTGCAGAGTCAACCTACTAAAAATATTCTTTTTTGTTTTTGAATAAATTTGAAAGGGCTGAGTAAGTTCATAGCAGATGAGGTCTGTACATCACTGCATCATTTTTTTGATTCAATATTAGGAGCCTGATGGCTGGATTTACTGTATTAGCAAGCTGAGCCTTAGAGTGCAGTTCTGCAATCACTCTAAGCTGATCTAAGTCCATGCTGCAACTGAAAAGGCTAATCCCATCTTCCGCTACAGCCGTATTTCCAGCCCCTTGCTTATGCTGACAGTGGCAGGCAGACACCCATATGATCAGATGGTTTGAGGAGCTGATCAAATCAAAGAAGAAGCATTTGCTCTTGCTGGGCAGGTTGTACAAGTGCTAATTAATAGAGGATATATATAAAAAAGACTACACCTTGCACTGGCACTGTTGCCTTACACTGGCTTAAATCTGTCATGAAACCACATGCGAAGAGATTGCTGGTACTGAATTTGGGAATCACCATATGTCAGGAAAATACTCCTTTATTTTAAATATAGTGAAAATAATTTACACTAATTTACATAACTTTGTACATACAGAATGAATGCCCACAAAAATCTTTGCTAGGCAAACATTTCAACATTCAGCCATTTGTAAAAGTGGCTGGTGAAACAAGGAGAGCAAAGAGGAAAAGAATATTCTAGAGAAGAGGACACAGTGCTGTGAGATACTTAGACTATGTACTCAAACTCAAAACACAGAAACCACTGTGATGAGTCTTCTAATGCAATTCATATACTGTATTTGATTATTATTTTCTTTATGGTTGTCAGACAAAGAGTTCACAGTCTTACTATCATTGCCAGATGGGCATTTTCGTACAGAAGAGTCAAATCTTGGTTGCAGTTGGTATATTTGACCTAGTTACTGAGAGAGACCTTTTTTCCTTCTCCAGGAATGAAGTAGAGGGTTGTTAACAGTAATATTTAGCTGTGGCTTGGTATACTGAGAGCTGTTGCCTACTTAGAGGGGGTAGGTTTCAGTTTCTATGTTTTGAAGGCTCAATGCCAGAGGAATTAAATCATCTTATGGTTTAGATGTTGATGTTTTCCATTATTCTGAATTTATTTAAAGGCAGTAAGGAAATCCTCCTCTTCCATTTTGTTGCTTAAGCTACTTCATAGCAGTAGAGATAGAAAATGGAAACATCTATTAAGAATATGCTCGAGGTCACTATATTCAAACTTCCTTATACTGTGTAAGCTTTTGTAGGAATGTGGACCCTGTGTTCCTATCCCTATACCCTTTACACTTTTTTTGTGTGTACCAGAATCTCCAGGAAGTGGTAATTCTGACGTTATTTTCAAGTACAGCAAGTATTCAATAGGAGAATAAGAATTTTTTTCATGCTTTCTTTTTTTAAATGAGTAATATCTCCCAGTGCCTCAAGCAGGCTTTAAAGGGCAATGTCAAAGTCTGAGACTTTGTATTGTACTGTTTCTATAACCTGGTTATATTGTATTAAGTGCAAATATATTCAAAAGTTATAATATGGTTACAGTTGTTTAACAACATTCCAAATAGAGAAAACTAGAAATAAATTTCATCGGGGGCAATAAAGCACCCACTATCCATCTCAGCAAAATTGAAATTCTCAGGAAAAAAGGTATAATCTGGTGAAAAAAGTGGAATTCAGTGAAAGAAATCCATTACATGTTTTTTTTATTTATTTTATAATCTGTTTTGTGGGGAAATAGTTGTAAGCTAGTCTATAATCAGTCTACTGACAAAAATTGGAAATATGGACAGAGTTTAATCTTTTCTTGTGTTCTCCTGCAGATGTGGGGTGTTTTTGTGAAGTAATAGTACCCGGGACAGCTGTCTCTTCTGATCTTTAATTTCATGTATGAAGAGGTTATATATATAGATAGATTTAAAGTAGGTTTATTAACCCACTTTAAAAGGTATTTTATAACATCTTCTAACCTTTCAGATCTATATTTAGAGCAGTAGTAATCTGAATGTTTAATTTCTTAACAATTTCAAGTCTCTGACCTTTATTTAACTTCTGTCATTGCTTGCAGTAGTTTCTGCTTAACATGGTTTTGAGAAGAAAGCTCTGGCATTTCATTATGTTAGGATGCATTCTGTGTCTATAAACTAATGTAACTGAGCACCTTACATTGTCAAAGTAAATCAAAAAATCTTTTTTTAAACTTCAATTCCCAAGAATATGTGCCCTTAACAATGACACAGCCCTCTAACTCTACCAATAAAAGTACCACCTAAGTTGCTGCAAAATTTGAGCACAGAAATTGTGGACTGTACTGAAGCTCAGCAAGCACAGTGTGCTCATTGGGGTAAGTTCCAGCAACTTGAGCTTGCCATGGAGCAGACCTGGCAGTGCATTCCCAAATCGGCATCCGGTCACTTCCCACAAACACGCATAAAGAGCAGCTCAGTGGTTAGCTCCCCCAATGGGATACAGGAAGGGCGCTTTTTCAAACCTTGAAGAGGTTTGAAGAAATGACTTGATCGTGATCCTTTTACCAGTTATTGCCACGCAATTCTTGCATGTGTGTGTACATTTTCTGAGTTTATTTTTGGCCATAAGAAGGTTTGTTTCAGGTTCTTCCTTCTGCCCTGTGAAAGCACAGATAGCCACAGTATCCAGCCAGTTTTAAACATGCACTCAGAAAAAATAATGTCTTTATTAAAAATGATTGGGAGCAAATTCAGTGAAAGAAACACTAGAATTTTCTGCCAAATTTTCTACAGAAAATATTGTCTTTTTGGTTGTGTCCTTAGTCATACCTTTCTAGATATTAACAGGAAAGTATTAGATGAAAATACTTAACCCTGCAAGTAAGGCTGTGTTTCCTCTGGCAAAGAAAGGTGACCAAGACCACCAACACCAGACACAGAGTTCCTTGAAGCCTTCACATAAAGGGAAAGGGGGAAATCTTCTGAGACCTAATCTTGTTCCTGACTTGACCTTAAGCATTTGAGCAAGGTGTGTGCTGTAGAACTTTTCCACTGGTGTGGAAACTACTAATTTTCTATTATGGTTGCACTTGAAACCAACATTCACTTATTTGCCTACAGAACTTGGGGTCTTACTGTGTTGCACTTCATAATCTAAATATCTGAAAATATTGAAAGATTTCAGATAATATATAACCCTAGAAATCTGTTCTCCATTATAAATATGAATAGGTTACTGCACTGCTGTTAAATTGAATGGAAGAGAATTTGGACTTCAGTGTTAATGTAAAGAGAGAATGATTTAAGACCATGACCAAGAGAATGACTTCTGATTGTATGATATTTTCCTTTTTTACTTGAAAAACTGTCAGTCTTGTCCAGTCACCAGGAGAAACTGAGCCCTTATCCTTCTGTTTACAATTGAGCTAATATATGGAAACATGTATGAGGCTAGGGAAAAATTGTGAAGCCTTCTGCCCCAAAGTATATTTTTATGCTGTACCTTTTTTATCACCTTTATCATTGCAGTATTTTCTGATAATGCAGTTAGGGACTTTGAAAACCTTTTTCTGATGCTTCTCCTAACATGACTAGGACATTTTGTTTCCATTCCTGTTCATTTTTATTGTGATTGTTGCTTTGTGTCTTCTACCAGTTACTGGAGAGAAGAGCAAGGATGTGCTCTGATTTTCCATTATTTCCATGGCATTTATAGCTGAAATACCATTAACCTATGAAAAGATTGTTTGGAAAGCTAGCTCAAGCTTGCAGAGTGTACAGCACGGGCCATTGCTAAGCCATTGTACCCAAAGTTACTGGCCAAAATCTTGACTAGTTTCTAATAAAGATATGCTTTCGAGTCCTATTCTCAGAAGTGGCATTGTGCTGTAAATAAATGTAAGCTGTGAATAAAACACTGGTAGTTTCTCAGGACTAACCCAACCTCTTTTGCAGTTTGCCACAGAGAAGCTTATGCTACATGTTCATTTTCAAATACAGTAAAGGAGGGTCTCAGTTCCCTGGAGGTGCAGAAGGAGCCAAGAGCTGAGCACGTTCCCTCTTCTGGCAGGCCTTGCTGCTCGTGGTGCTGACCTGCCTGCCTGACACTTACCTGGGGGTGCTCTGGGCTCCCCCACCGAGGACATTGGACTCTATTGTGAGGACAGTATAGACTCTATCTAAAACTCATTTGTGTCTTGCTAGCCCAGTCAAGCTAGATTTAAAAGTCCTTCTAGACTTAGTCACACTTTTATCCGCTGCAGAAGATGATTTGTTTTCATCCACCATGTATACACTTCAGATGCAGGTTGCTCCCCACGGCTCGTTGTTTCTGAACCCTGACAGTTCACATTGCATACTGTGCAGTGCAGGAGAGTGGCTTTTTCAGCTGTGTCCCTTTGGCAGAGGGTTCCTGGTGGCAGTGCATTCTCCATTCGCTGTGAATATGCCCCTTGGCACGTGCCCTTTGTAGGCAAGAGGGACCCTAGCGGCGTGAAATGGCCGCTTGCAGGTTTGCCTCCGTGGTGGCTGCGTGAAATGGCCGCTCGCAGGTTTGCCTGTTCGGTGGCTTCTACGGCATGTCCTGGCGTTTGCCCACAACCACCCCTCACTGTGCACATCCGCTCGCCATGGTGCAGGTGCTGCTGAAGGAAACCCTGCCCTCCTGACACCCGCTGTAGCAAAGGGTGTCTGGCAGCTCTGCTAGGTGGAGGGGTGTTGGGTGGTGGGGTGTTTTGCTGAGCAGCCCAGTGCTCGTGACAACTGCCTGAATGTGAAAGATATCTGGAAGTGGGGAGAGGGGGTTGAGTGGAGGGATTTCCAGCAAATATGGAAAGATATTTTCTAGTAATGCTTTCCATGTTTTGAACTTGCACTCTGGAAGGGAGGCGTGCATCAGTCCCTAGGGTAGCCCCGGTTATAGTTTCAAAGTCATTTGAAGAATAGTGTGACAAAAGTGCAGTTTGTTGTATGAAGTTTTCTTGAAAAAAAAATACTTCTTTGTAGCTAGAATAGTCTCTGTATTTGTATTATCTGTGTCAAATCAGTCTCAGCTCTCTCTCTCTTGAAAAGGAAACATAAAAGGAAAAAAAATGGTAGTCTGTAATTTCAATGGGAGTTTTGCCTAAGGTAGAGCTTGCAACATCAGGACCAGGAATTAGTGTAATGTGACCCACCATTTGTGTTGCTTTCGGGTAAATATAAGAGAGAAGATTTAACATTGTGCATGTCATGCTGAGATATTGCAATATCTCGGATGGGTTATTAGGCACCAAGCCAAGGGTTAACTGTAGCAACCACATGAGATATGGCTTTGTCCTTACATGATCTATACTCATGTTTAATTTTGTTGTCCACTATTATGGGCATTATTGCTAAACTAAACATCTGTAGGACTTCCTGGAAACCTAAGCTTTTACATGTAGTTTCAACAGAACATTGTGTGCGTATCTAGGTCATTTGAAATCTAGAAATCCATCCCCATATGTGTGAACTCCCTGAAATTTTGAATCGAGATCCAAATGTGTGCCCAACATGAATATTTACAATCCTTGGGAAGGTCCAGATCTCAGTTTGTTGTCAAGACTTTTTTCTATTCTATGTGCCTATCTCTCTCTGCTTTTCTTGTTTTCCACACTGTTTTTGCTTGGCTTGCATTAAATAAAATGCTTCAATGGAGTGTGGTCGTCTGGCATTTGTTTTGCCTCAGGAATAGATTGCCCCATCTTGCATATCTGGTCAAGTAAATTGCTCTCTTGCCTGCATACTTCAGTAATAATACCAGGCTTTAGACCTTCCTGTACAACCCCCCAGTGAGCAGAACCACAAGCGGCTGTGCCTGTGCGATGCTAACAGTCTTCTGTATTGTAGTGGATGCATTCATCTCCTATTTACATAAATTAATAGTTAAAACTTGTTTGGTTGCTTAAATAAACTCATTAGGCTTTCAGAATAGCTGTATTATGAGCACTGTGGAGATCGCCTCTATTGACTTATCTCCTACTGATTCACTGGGAACTGGTCCATCTTGGGATCAGGTCCCTAAATTTCATTGCAAAATTAAATTTATTGCATATAAAAGCAAGATTGAATAATCTCTTTAATGCAAAGTGGATTCAGAGAAACTTCCCTATGAAAAAAGTTGTGTTTAAAATTTTTTAAAATGAAACATTTTTTGTCTGGAAGGGTAATTTTTACTCAGCAAATAGATCACATTTTTTATTCATTTTTACTAGTCGCTGGAGAATGCTTGACATTGCAAGAGAAAGGTCAGTTAGTGCAGCATGAGGTGGGAGGGAATGTTTCAAGCAAAAGGCTTGGCCAGATTTTCTTGCTGTTATTATCATTAATTGAATGATTTTGTTGCTTTACTCTTCATCTTCAATGCAGAATTTTTATTTGTATTTATTTCCTCTTTGGCTTTTATAGATTGGAGAAAGAGAGCATTCAGCACAGCATTAGCAATGAAGCAAAGGCCCGAGCCCTTCAGGCCCAGCAAAGAGAGCAGGAGCTGACACAGAAGATGCAGCAAATGGAGGCCCAGCATGAGAAAACTGGTAGGTGGTAGAGAAAGATTAGAGCCTGGGCACTCACTCACAAGCCAGGCCCACGCCTTACTGTGAAATGACATCAGGAACACCTGTAACCTTTGGCTGGCCGAAGGGAGCAGATGCTAACTACACCGGAGATTCCGAATTACATATTAGTTAGCGTTTAAAAGAGAAAATGGAAAGTATTGCCCACTGTCTGTTGATTTCAGAGTGCTGCTCTCACATCTGTTGCACCATCTGGATTATGAGTTTATTTACCTGTGTTCAAGAAACGTAAAGCTGAGAGAGACCACAACAAAGTAGAAAAACAAAGGGCTTGTTTTTGGCTGGATTTTCAGGCACACATGTTATATAAAGAAAATAGCATCAGAAGCTCTGCGGGAAATGCTCTGAGCTTACAGTTAAAGTCTCCTGAATAGCATTGAACAGTTCCCACAGTACACACATTATAGCTACTCTAAAAGCTTAATGAGTTTGCTTCGGCATCCAAACTGGAGAAAAGCTTTAGCCATTAATCGGTTCTTAATTCACTGTCGCAGCTGGATGTAATTCACTGGCTCCAAATTGATATGTTCCTTTATTTAATCTTTGCAGCCTCAAACATTTTTATCATTAGTGTGTCCCCCCTCACTCTCGATCTAGAAGAAAGATGTTTAATCCCTTGCATATTTCAGGTTCTCATATAAAGTGACTTCATTCCGTTGCTTTGGCTGATCAATAACTTTTCATCTTTAATCTGGAAGTAAAATGAATTTTGAAAAAAGTCCTTATTGCTACCTATGATGCCAAAAACATTAATAAAGGTCCAAGTTAGAAACAAAAGAATTTTTTTTAGAGAGAAAATCTCTAACCCCTGAGCATGGAAAGACTGATGAGCTTCAGATTTTATGGAACATGGTATATTCATATGTTTAATGAAATACCATTTTCATCCACCTGTCTCGCAACATCTTTAGAAAAATGTAGCTTGTGTTACTCCTAAACAGTGCCAGCTAATACCTGAGGTAGCAGACACATTTACATCTTCCATCTAATTTATTTTTGCCTTTTTTGAGGCATTATCACATTATGAGAGACCTTAGCTTGTGTTCAGAGTATGCAAACAAGTACATTATGACTGCTGTCTACACAGCAGGAGAAGAAAAGAAGTTCTCAGAATCATTTTCTCTTCTCTACCCAACACATCTGTATATGACCAAGTGTAATTTTGCGTAAGATGTGTAATTTACCCCTCTTGGTGTGTAAATTGTTGCAGTATACCGAAGTGAAACAACATTAAGACTGACTATGACTTTTTATATCTCTAATACAATTAGGAAGAGTTGCAAATAATGGTAGTTGTTTATTTTGTACATAAAGTAACCCATGTTTATTTTGAACTTATATATATGTAAGAAACTTGGATAACTTTTCTTCTGTGGATGTTTTCAAAAGCAGAAATAGGATTTTTTTTGCAATATCTTAATTTAGAAGTTGTAAAGAAGTGTGATTTCTAGGTTGTGATATTTGCTGTGGTCAAAGTGGTAGTATGTGAAAATATATTTATAGCATGGTTTTATTGTGCCTGCCACTTGACAGTAAGTCTAAAGCTCATCATTAAAAATAAATAAGTAAAATAATTTAAAAAATCATAGTGAGCACAGGGCATAGTAACCAAGGGAGATACTTTCTTAAAAAAGTCTATGATGTCTTGTATTTCTAGTATGTCTATCAGTGTCTACACCAACTGAGCATGGGAAGATCTGTTTGGCCATTGTTTCTCAGTCTTAGTCCTCTCAGAAATATACACCCCTGTGTATTTTTAAAGGAAGCTGCTTCACCTGCATTTTACTGGAAGGTGACAATAAGGACAGTGGGCTGCTAGGCTTGAAGTAACTGTGCAAAAATGGAGAACCTGCCACGCTATACACGATAATGTCAACGATAAGAATCAAAAAAAGAATTTGAAGAGTAGGAAGGGAGTGTGGGGACATGTGGATATTACTTGAGAAAAAACAAACATTTTACGTTTGTTTGTCCTGGCATATAGCTCATCTTTGGTAAATGCTGATTAATATTTTACTGCCTTCCCTAAGTAACCCAAGTTTAAAAAATATGCAAAGAATGGTAGGTCTAGAAGAAAGAAATTTAGAATATATTAAATTGTTTCTCTTTGAATTTTTACAAAATTTTGAAATCTATTTCCAACTTTATGGTTTCTAGTAAATGAACTGGATTCATTGCTGACCTCCCACAACACATTTGTAGCAAAATTAAAGGAAGAATGTTGTATGTTGGCAAGGAAATTGGAGCAAATATCAGAAAAGTACAGGTTAGTATTTTTTTTATCCTATTGCTTTTGTTATTAGACTATACGTTCTTATTTTTATTTGCATTTGCTATTCAGTTTCTCAATGTGGATGTAGAATACACCATTAAAGAAACATGGGTTTTTATCCAGGGAAATTGTGATTTTTCTCTTTTCAGATCTGACCACTAATTCAAATTACTTTTAATCCACAATACTGCGTACTAGATATTTATCTCTGGAAAAAAATGCTTGTCATTCTTTTCTTTTTTTTTGCCATTAGAG
This sequence comes from Nothura maculosa, assembly GCA_032353885.1. NCBI lineage: Eukaryota > Metazoa > Chordata > Aves > Tinamiformes > Tinamidae > Nothura > Nothura maculosa. Next base: position 5,582,348 of record JAUBOD010001075.1, on the reverse strand, counting down.
CTCTAATTCTTCCACCACTTTTTTTTTGTGACATGCTTGTTAAAATCAATAGTCGTTCTAAATGCAAAGCAATTTAAAAAACTGTTGTAAAACAAAAGCAGGAAGCAATAAATGGTTAAAATATATAAAAGAGTTAAAAGTATCTATTTTAACATTGCAGCTCATAGGACAAGACTATCATGTTTTGAATAATTGGGAATTTTGTAATTGCAGCCCCCATACTCCTGTTTTAATATATAGTTCTTTTTTCTTTTTTTAAAAATTTGATTTTCTATTTTTTTAAATAGATATTTCATCTTTTTATTGAAACTTTTCTCGAGGTTCATATTTAGGCTAGGAAACAGGAGTTACGTGGTGAGCTGGCATTCAGCAACTTATGCAAATTTCATGCAAAGTGAATTGGGTAGTTAGGGGTAGGATTCATCTTGCTGCACATAAGTTGACTAAAAATGCTTGACAGAGACAGAATTGGTCTTGAGGTTATGATGATTATTCTGGTGGGTGGATTTATTCACCCTGTTGAGGTAACATAAGGGGGCCACTCTCAGTCACTAGAGGTTTCTTTTAGCCCAGTATCTGATTTCCAAGAATGGTCTTAAGGGGCTAAGTAGATGGCAGGCATATAAGATGCTTCCCACATGTACTCCTTCCACTGCCCAGCCTACCTTCCACTGAATATAAAGTGTTGACTGGCTGAAGTGATAGGACAAGGGGGAATGGGTGTAAGCTTAAGCACAAGAG
>JAUBOD010001075.1:5556563-5581507 GCA_032353885.1 Nothura maculosa | reverse complement strand
TGCCCGCTGGAGCGGGAAGGTTGGACCAGATGATCTCTAGAGGTCCCTTCCAACCTTGTAGATTCTGTGATTCTGTGTGAAGTTGCGACGTGAATCCCATACAGAGTGTCTGGAGAAGGAATCAGAAACTCGAGGAAACGTAAGCACCCTTTCAATCCATTTCAGTGTTGTGATGGGTACTCTAGAGATAAGCAGATGGGATTTTCTCCTGAAAAAGCAAAGCTTCTCGGCTCAAGTAATATAAAATTAAATAGATTTTCAGTAATATTCAAATCATATTATTCCAGTAATAAAAACACACACAGACTTTGTTGCTAGAGCTCACCGTCACAGACTAGTAACTGTAAAAGGGTGGAGGAAAGGCAGAAAACATACTGTGAAAACACATTATTATCTGAAAATAAATAGCAGAGATTGCCAAGTGTTTTTCCACCTAGCAGCATTAGCTCACTGTGTCAAGAACCTGAAAAGGGGGCCCTAATATAGCTTGAGATTGCCTTCATGGGAGTGGGAGCAGCTGTAGCGAGATGCAGGAATGGGCCGACAGGAAGGGCAGAGCTGAGAAAACGCCTGAAAATGAGAACAGAGAGGAACGGGTGGTGGTGGAAAATGAATGGCAAGCCAAGAGATGGCTTCACGAGGTGATGTGGGCAGAAGGTCGGATGCAGAAAACGGCTTCAGCAAAGTTCTACATGAAGAACCGTGGTTAGTAGCATCTCTCCTAAAGGCAGTCTCCGTAGCTCACTGTCCCTGGTGGTAGCGGAAAACTACATTTCTGAGGTGGGATCCTCTATCTCTGTGTTTGGAGAAGTGCCATCCATGGAAGATCTTAAAACTTTGTGTGTACATCAGTAAATGCAGATAATGAAGCAGCAATTGTACAGAAAAGATTGTTTTGCCCTGTTTTTGGCATAGTGACTGTACCATAAATTGCAGTTACGGTGGAGGTCCTGACCTTAACACTAACACATTTTTATCCCAGGGCACAAGAAAGGATTAAGATAGAAATGTCATTTCTGGATATGAATGTTGAACCTAGTTATGCATTTTCTTGCTGTACTGCTGGGTTGTTTTGCACCTTAGTTTCCATGGGGTTAAGAAATAATTGCATAATATCAGCTGTGTTGTTTAATAGATAAAACACTCAAGTATTTTTGGTAAGAGATGTAATAGTGAGCTTATTTAAATTTTCTGTTTCTTTATTGCATTTCAAAAGTCCATTTTTAATAAGAGACATTTCCAATTTATCTGTGATAGTTATTTGCACAATGTAAGTGGGACATTTCTAAGCTGCATGGATGTTTTGATATTTCACACAGACTTTCTGAGAGATCTAAGCTGAAATGTTTGTTTATGTGTAAGGTGGAACCTATGTTTAGGATAAGAAGAGCTTCAGAAAGACAGTGTCAACAAATTATAGAGAGTGTCAACAAATTATAAAGCCCTGGAGTTGTACGGGAAGCAGATAGTGTCTGTGCAGGTTTTTGTATGCACAGGCATGTTGAAAAACACTCCTTTGTTGAATTCTTCTGTGCCATTTTGTTAATTTTTTTTCCTCTGATTGTCACTGTCTGAATTTCTGGGTTGTGGATTAATGCTTAGCACTGCCCACTGTGTATTTGTGATTTGCGTTTTGTAATTAAGGGGAACAATGGGAGTCCATTGGGTCTCGTTATATATAATGGTTGGTTTAATTTGTTTCACTTCTATCTTGTTAATTGTAAATTGATCATTAAGATTTGAATTCTAATCTGTCACCAGGGTTGTGAGTATTGAAGCTAGAGCAATGATCCTGGTTTTAATCACTGATGATGAGAAACAAATTTTATAATTTTGGTACATATTGCAGTTCATATATTTTAACACTGTATTTTATGGTGTTATAAATATTGTTAAATGACTTTTAGTGTAGTTTTACTGTTTGGACTATAATGTATAAATTATATTACTGTTTTGGCAACAGTAGGCATCCAACTGTGTGAGTTTAATTGAAGTAAAGAACACAGACTCAGCTGAACTATTTTTCTGCATGTTTGGTTGACTGCACTGCACTCAATACCACGAGTAAAGTGTTTGTTGAAGGTAGCAGGACAGCGATCTGGACCAGGATTCGTGTCCAGGATCAGTCGTAAAGGTTATATACAGTTTATCTGTAGAATTACTATCCTGATACTCATTGTATCGGCCAAAATATTTTGCAGCATGTATGTAATTGCAATGCAAGCAAATGATTTGAAGAGTAGGAAAAGACACTGCTTTAAAAAGACAACCTCTGTGGTGAGGCTCCAAGTGCTGTAATGTCAAAGACTGCTTGGAGGAGTAGAGGCGGCGCTGCCATCTTAGTGCTGAAAAATCAGCTCATTCCATCATCAATCACTTTGAACAATTACATGAGATTTGGCAAAGCTACAGCACTATTGCACATCTATTTAGAAGCAAGCATCCATTTTATATTTTAAAATCAATGTGAAGCTGCATCTATGCTCTGGGCAGTTTGAACTAACACTGATCTCATAGGAGTCCTCCTAGCCGCGCACTGCTACAGCGCCGTGCCCGTTCCACCTCTGGGAGCCCCTGCAGAGCACGGCTCGATGGGGATGCTCCAGAGGGCTGTGAGCCTCAGGTAGCTCTGGGAGCTTCTCCCTGCAGCAGCTTCTGCCGCCCCTGGCTCTCCTGCTGTGGTGGAGCCAGCGGGCACGTCCGCGCCGCGGCTGCTGCCCCAGCAGACCCAGCATCCCGCTTAGAGGCTTTCCTAGTTCGTGTCGCTCCCACATGGGAACCCCTTGGATTTTCAGGAATGTGCAATTTGGAGCTTGCTTCTTTCTCCCCTCTCCATGGCGTGTGATGGCTTGTGAGCAAAGCAGTGCAGCGGTGGTTGCCCTAACCCTGCCTGGGTGAGATTGCTGCTCGTGCTCTGGATGTGCGGTCGTGTTCCCTGCGGTTGTTCAGGCTCTTTGCAATTCTGTAGCTTTCTGTGTTAACGAACATTTTGAAGTTGTTTAAAAATTATTTCACAAAGAAATAATTCTCATATCCACCTTAGGGAAGTGAGCCAGGTAAGGGGTCTGTACAGAGCAACCTAAGGAATTTACGTCAAATGATAATGAAAACTCTTGGTCTGCATCCCTGTACTGAGACCAGTGTTCTCTGTCTTTTAAATGCCAGTGCATGTCCCTTGGTCACTGCCTGTTACCTTGCCTGAACTTTTTAATGTTGATTTTGGTAGGCATTCTGCCCTTCATATGTATTGTCAAAATTTCAATTAAATACGGAAAGGAATTATGGAATTAAATACTTGGATCCCAGTGATCAATCTCTGCGATATTAGACTTCTAAGGACTGTTGTGCAGATGCACTTTCTACTGATTTTTTTTTCTAAGAAGTCCTAGCAAAGAGGGATTTCAGGAGAAGACAGCAAGCCAAGTATAACATCTAAAGTATTAAGCATTTAAGTCTGTATTTTATCTATAAGAGATCATGCTACAGTCGTTTTCAATGAATTGAGCATATTTTTGTTTTCTTTAAGGGTAAATAACCCCTAAGTAAGTTTTTATCATTATTATTTTATTTAAGGGTAAATAACCACTTCTTTAAGGGCTTTTGGTAGCATATTATTTTGAGATACCTAAAGTTTGGATACCCTAATCCTTCCAGAAGGAAATCTGGAAGCACCTTTAAGGTGCTGGAGAGGAGTGAACAAGTCCCTTAAAACTTTTGAATTTTTACTGTTTTGAAAGTTACTTCTGCTGCTTCTGTGAATCAGTCAGCCACATGTAAAGGTAATTTAAAAAGCAGACTCCCACAAGTGGGAGATCCTATGAAAAGAAACATTTACAGTATCCCCACAGGCCACATCCTGAGGTTGCCTTTCACTGGCAGGAAAGGAAGCCAAGACAGCGGCTGAGTTTAACCCCTCTTGCTGCTGGGTTGAGGTGTGTGTGTGACCTCTCTGATGGGCTTGTGCTCTGTGAGGAACCTCTGTTCTTCTCCATCCATTGTTTTCTGGCAGTGTCAGTATCTGGTAAAGACCATGGTCATGCTGCTATGATCACTTGGTCCAAACGCTGACACTTTCCTAGCGCTGACCTTCCACACTGACCAGCACGTCTGTTAAGTGCTTGATGTAACCGCTGGGCTTCAGCTGCCTCCCTGCCACTTCCTCTGTGTTTCTATGTCAGCATCCAGGGCCCTCTCTTGCATAGGAGTTTAATGGGCTCGACTCTGTCTTATTTTTCAGTGATCCTCCTTGGTAGACCTGTAGCTGCAACGTGCAATTCACCACACACAGTTTTTCAAAGTTGCTCTTGTTCTTTTAGATTCACAGATGATATCTTGTATTGTTCCCTATTTAAATATGGAAAGATTATGTTGTCATTTCCAGACTTGACTTGTCAGTATAACAGCATGTTTTTGAAGGAAGAGTATTCCAGTCGCCCTGTACTTTGTTTTATTTTCTTTAAATGTCAGTGATTGTTTTATTCTGTAGCAGTCTACAAGGTAAAGGGTCTTTGTTCTGTAGCTGCAGCATATTTAATTTTATGATTTAAAGATATCTCTGGAGCTTTTTAACCTCAAGATCTGGAATGGCAGATGCCATAAAACAAATTTGCTTGCTTCTGATCCTTCCTTTCTGATGGTAGGATCAGATTCTGACATGTTCTCATTAACCTTTTCTGAAGAGTTAGACTGTACAAGTGCATAATGTATATTTTATCACAGTTTTATCTGATATCCTTTCCTGGTATTAAGAAACAGCTCATGCCTATTTTTTCATGGGCTGATGGTTGGAAATGTAGCAAGTAGCAGTTGTAGGTCATTCATAGATCTGCTCACTCGTGAAAAGTAAGAATTGCTAAAGTGTCTGATTTTCTTAAAGGATATGCAGAGATTAGTGTGTCTGCATGGCTTATACCTCATTTCTTAAGATTATATTCATTTTCCCTCCTAAAGTGATGCATCTCTACTCATATTTGGGGCCTATTATAGTAGCAAAATTTCTAAAACTATAGCAGTAGTGAGAGTTCAGGCGATTCAGTACAGTAGGATTTTGTATCCATTTTTTAAATTAGATGTTAGCTTTTGTGATTGAAGAGCTTGTGAAGTACATCCTCACAGTGCCGGCCAAATCGCTGCTTCACAACTATGAATTTGCATTTAGTGATCTTAACATCAGCACATGATATCAAATGGCAAGCTTGTTAGATTAGCCTCAAGTTAGCTGACCTGCAGCTGGGTAGTTGCCATTGGTGTCTTTACCAGCTGCCCTTCAGCATCGTGTCCTGCCTCCTTATTTGAATCCGTGCTTTGTTTCTGAGAGCTCTGATAATAGCCTGTTTATGCATTATATATACATGCTTGAAATTTTATAAATGCTGAAGTCACATATTGATGGCACGCTGCAGGATGAAATCTGACAACATCCATCATCACTGTTTTACTTCTGTAGATCTGAAGTCAACCAGCTTAGTCAGGAAAAAGAGTATCTTCATGGCAGATTGGAGAAGATGCAGAAAAGGAATGATGAATTGGAGCAACAATGTATCCAGCACGGGAGGATGCACGAGAGGATGAAGTCGAGGTAGGAGGTCCTGTTAATCTGTCAGTATATGGTATGATCTACCGTACCCGTTGTGGTGTGGAAACTGGAAAATGACACTGTGTTGTTGCAAGTAATATTCTTTCATGAAAAGGAGTGTGTCCCTATCCCGCCGTCCTTCTTTGGAGGTTTTTTATAACATCTTCTGCTTGTGCCATTTTGGACAAATAAAATGAAAGCTTGTACAATATAGTTTTCCAAAGAATTTAAACCTAGTACATATGTGTGTGGGCTGCTTATGCTGTTCTCTGCTCTAACTTGGATGAATTGTCTTACCATCCTCAAAAAAATACGGAGCGCAGAGGGTGGGAGGAGAGAGAAGGATATTCAGTAATGTGAATGTAGGCTACAGATGTGGATGCTATGGTGGCACATAATGGTTGTATTTTTCAGTATTGACATCTTAACTTTCTCAGAAATGTAAAACTTGAATAAATAGAAAAATCATATTAAATCATAGTATTCAGAGTACTATTAACAGCTTCTGGGTACAAGCAGCCTGTGGGTGAATCTGTGGCTTCCTGAGGATGAACTGGGAGCAGCTGCAGCAACGTGAGTGTGGAGCTAGGATACAGATAGTATGTTATATAAATCGCGCACACACACACACACACACACACACACACACACACACACTCACTCTGGTTTACCATATATCAGAGATAGTATGGTTGAAATTAACGGTGATTTGCTTTTAGGACAACCTTTCCTCTATGTCAGAATGGAATAGATCTGCTGGACCTGTGCTGTGCTGTACCAGCAGTGATTATACACTAGGAAAGATTGAAAGCATTAATCCAGAACAGAGAAGTGGTTTGAAAACAGCGTGGTCGTGCTGCAGGCAGTGCCTTACCTTCTGCTGCTGTTTTGATGACAGCAAGGAGAGAAAACAGGACAGTGATAGTGCTTCTCATGTTAAATATTGCAGAATATGTAAATATGGCAGAGATTAGTAGGTGTTTGAACCAGGGCCAATATACTTTACCAGCATTTTAAGGATGGGGGGGACTCTTTTAACATCCTTTTAATGATGATCTTGCACTGTATTTATTAAAAATCCAGGTAATTAGTCATGAAGCTGCTATAATAAACTGCTGTAAAATTTTAATACAATTTGATTTCTGTTCCTATGTCAAAACCTAAATAGATTTTTCATTATCAGTTCCCAAATGCCATAAATTTGCCTTGAACTACTTAGTTCCAAGTAAAGAAAAACAGCAAGTTTAACTAATAGTTCTTGTCTTTTTTGCTACCTGATCATATGCAGTAACTTCATGTCTATTTTTCTGTCTGTTGTTCTTCTAGCTCCCATTAGAAAATTAGATTATTTTTAAAATAAAATTATTTTAATTAATTCATCTGGGACATTTATAAAAGAAAATGTGGAATTTGTATTTAAGAAAAATCCCTATTATGGCTTGTGTTGTGCTATGAGACTACAATAGACCCTGAGGTAACCGTTTTGTGGAAGGCTGATCAGTCAACATTTCTTTTAGAATATGAAAGTTTTGGCAGCTGTCATACCTGCATGCCTGAAAATGTACAGGATAACTTTCTTCACATTCCTGTTTTTCTCTCCAAATATGTGCTGCATATCAATATTGTCTGAAATTATATAACAAGTTCTTTTTTTTGTTAAAGATTACTTTAAAATTGCAATCACCAAAGATGAGTTTTAATCAATATTTTGAATGTAATATGACTATCTGTCCCTTCCACTGTGCTTTTGCTCTGTAAATGCCATTAAAACAAGTAGATATCCAGGAACTTGAATTTAAAAATTTGCAGTTGCTGTGACTATGGAGACATGTTAATACTGCAGTGGAGCTTAAAAGGGGTTTTCATTTATTGTTATTAATCCAGCAACCTTGTGGATCTTTGCTTTCAAATGTATATCCTGTTAGCATCTTCCGCTCTTGATTTTTTGCTTTTCAGCTACGTGCTTTTAATTTTAGGCAGCAATCTGTGTGGCTAAGTATATTATCTCAGAGGTATTAGGTAACATGTGGCACGGAGTCACTGCTGTGCTGCTGGAGATGAGCAGGTCAGCACAGGGACTCCGTAGATCTGAGTCTGTGAGAAGAGAAATCTTGTCTGCGATGTGGCAGAGATCTTAAACTCTAAAGCAATTTTTATGCTTAAATTCTGCAAAATCCCAGTCTGTGGATGTGTGTGGAAATCACAGCTGAAAGCATGTATTTTTAATAACTGAGACAGAAGAACAGCAAAAATAAAAGCTTAAGCCACACTCCTTTTACCTTGCTGTGTCCCACGCTGCAAGAACAGATTCCAGAAGAACTAAAGTAAAAATCAAATAAATAATGGTGCCTAAAATGTTTGTTCATCCTCTCCAATTTTTATGTCTCCAAACCAAATTCTAGCTACTAGCAGTAGCATGTTCCACTGTCACCCCTGTAGTTAGGTCAGTGCTATAACTGCAGATCTGCTTCTTTCAAGCTCTGATCTCTTCCAATTTTGGAGTAAGAAGCAAAGGACAGAGATATGCTGAGATGCACCATCTATACATTCATTAATACATTCAAATTAATTTATTTGATCAAGCTGCCATGGACCAGAATTTTATCAGAATATTTTAAGCTTTCACTTAACTTGATTAACAGCTCTTGGGATGTACAGAGCCCAATTACAGCTCTACTTTTCTATTCTTTTCTGTTCTTCTCTTAGGGCAAGCATTTGATTGCACTTGATCTACTTAGGTATTTTCTTCTAAGGAACAGCCAATGTCTAAAATGTGAAGCATTTAATTTAATATAGCTAATTCTTCTCCATATATATTTTATTTTATTGGCCAGATAATGTGTAGAAGAAGATCCCATAACTTTCCTTTTTAAAAAATTGTTTACTTCAAATAAGATGGGCTGTCCATGCCTATCATTCATATCAGCTGAAAGAAATAAAGAGGGTATAGACAATTTTTATGAGCATGTGATGTCTCTAAAATGCTTTTTCCCAAAGATTGTTTAGCCCATGGAATCGGGCATGTTTTTTAAAACCTCTGTTTTGGTGAGCAGTTTTTTTTTTTTTCTCTCCTCTGATGTGTGTGTGATCACTGTTTAATCTGTATAACATTAACAATAACGATACATTTTAGGCAAATTTTTGAGGCTTTTTGTTGTGGTAGTCTCTTTTTTTGACATGTATTTCAACTGTATTTTTGGTAGCTAAAGTGAAAAAGAAGAGCCTACAGGACTGGCAATTTGGGGCAGATGTGTGTCTATTCCTCAGGCATCAGTGGTTGTAAGTTAACTACAAAAATGTTATAACCATCTGTGTAACAAGACGGCAGAGATCTGCTCTTGCCTGTTACTATAAATAAGAAGGAAATTTGTTTGACTTCATAGACATTGGATTTATAAAGACTCTATGTGTCAAATTGTGCTATGTGCCATGTTGCTGAGAAGTGTCTGCAGCCAACTACCTGGGGTGTCTTCCCCTTCAGACATTCTAGTGACGTGCAGCAACTGTGCAGAAATGTCTGTGTAGCACAACATGTGACAAATTATATTTGTTTTCTACCTATGGGGAAATGTATGATTCTCATGGATAACCTTATCTGGAAAAGTAGCTAAAATGGATTCTTAAATGGACCACTCGAGGAGCTGCGCAGAATACGTGACGTTTGGTTTGACACCGACTTTAAATGCGCTTTTGGGTTTTTTCCACCCTTTCTTTTTTGTTGTTGTTGTTGTTGCTAAAAGATCGTGCTTGATAGTGCATGTGTGAACGAATTGTGTTAATTTGAGATAGCTGATTTGCTTTCACTATTCCACTTTGATTACAAGTTTGGGATTTCTTTGACAAATCAGCTGATTAAAAAAAATCATAGCAATCATAGCACATTAAATATTTCACATGCTGCATTCAAGTATTTTTTATGTCTTCCAGAAATAATGATATGTAGAAAAAAATTTTGACAATTGCTGAAAAAACCCTTTCCCTACCCCATCCAACTCTTCTTAAAATATTGACAATCCTGCCTTCTTTATTTTTATTAATTGATAGATTACTGTTATTTTTAGGTGACAATGAAATAATTGTTGCTATTCAGTGACTAAAGCAAGTTTTGAAATATAATTATATACCTAAAAATGCTGTTTTAGTTGAGGATGCATTCATTTTTTCTGTTGAAAAGGGGGATAAGGATACATATCCAAGGCCCCTCCTGCCTTTCCCGAACATAGTTATTGCTGCCCCTGTGTCTCTGGTGGGGTTGCACTGGCGCAGGACCTCGCACCTCGTGTGGCCTCTCGTGCAAGGAGCTTGTTTGCAAAAGGCTCTCTGGGCGCCGGGTCCTGCCCTGTGTTGCAGACAGGGGAAACTCCCATCTCGGTCCAGAATTTGCTTACTTGATACTACTTTTAGTGCCCCTTGATATATTCATATTGTAGGCTGAGGACCGTAAACTCCAGACACACTATTAGGAAATAATCAAAGGATTTAACATGTATATTTTAATATATCTACATAATGTAGCAAATCCTGTCAGAATCTGAAAATGTATTTGGCTTTTGTTTAATGGGTTTGGCTGTTTGTGCAGAATACACATGGTCTGGAATAGAAACTGGATGCTTAAAATCTCTTCCTCCCTTTTCCTCTCCAGCTCAATATTCCTTTATCTATTTAATCTTCCATTATTCCCTCTCTTCCAACTTATGTGTGTAAATATATGTTTATATGCATATATTATTTAGGCTTTTACATGCATGTAATCTACATTAGTATTTCCATTTAAGCAGTTTAGCATTTGTATGAGACTGTACAAGCCCCTCAGACACTGTTTTTAAAGATGTGTTCCCCAACTACTCCAACAGCAAGTTCAAGTGTATAGAAAGATACAAAACGCAGAACATGAGCCTCCTTGTTACATAACATGAAAATATACACAGGGAGTGAACGGCAAGGTCTCCAGCAAATACAGGGAAATAACGTGCTGCTTGGTTTTTATCCTTCTTAACAGGCGGATACAAAGAGAAATACTGCTCACAATTTTCAGGTGCACATTTAGAGAATGTAATAACGCTTGGTAAGGTGTGTTCCAGGTCACTGAGTCCTGTATTCAACTGAAGTTAGCACTATATATTTTTTTCCTTTGGGAATATGTTCATCTCTGTTGTGGGAGTCATTGGGCCACACTAGTGCGATGTGGAAAGCGGCTGCCAGCGCTGCTGGTCTGCTCAGTTTGGTTCTTCTTGTTCTCAGCCTCCATTTATTTCTGGTAACTTGCACCTATTTGTCCTTGAGCAAAAACGGATGCAAGTAGCTCTTTGTTCCCTGTTTGGTTTTTTTGTTTTGTTTTGATTTTAATCTACACTGTATTTACAGAAAATGATTGTATCTCTCCAGCATTCTGATGATCTCTAAGTGAAACCTTGCTTTTTCTTTCTCATTACTCCAGTAAACTCTCCAGATAACGCCCAATTTTGTGGCTGTTGATTTTTTTTTGGGGGGAAGGGGAATATGGGCAATCAGATCTGTCCAGTGTGTTTTGGATGAGGATATTTCAGGGTCTTATATGGTGGAATTAATATATTTACTAGAAAATCTTGGCAGAGAGTTTCTATAATCTTTTTTTTTTAATTTTATTTTTAACTGCTACATAATAGTGGCTGCTGATAATCCTTCTGTATCAGAGAGGTGCATCCCGGACCTCTTCAACTCAAGTAATTTTAAATTCCTCGCAGAAGCTGGTGCTCTGAATTCCAAATGTACTGAGTCCTAGTTTAATACTTAGTACTGGCAAATTTCATCCTATTTCTGCTGTTCCACTGTTCTGAGTCATCTAGTCCTTTTAGTGCAGTATCCCAATCTTCTCTAAACTGATGCCTTCTCTTAATTTTATCAGCACACTCCCACTTTTTGTGCTGAGTCATTATTCAGAATAGTCAAAAATCTGTTTAAATTCAACTGGAAGAAATCCATTTTTAGTTCTTCCTCATCTTCTTGTGCACTCTATTTTACTTAGTTATCAATCTGACAGCTCCTTTATTTATCACCATCTTCTTCTTAGTTTAGTTAACATTTGCTTCTGTGGCACGGTTTTAAATGTTTTGTTGAAGCTAACGTGGGTAAGATTCATTGCATTTCCTTTATCAAAAAATCAGCTATCAGAGTACTTAGGACTTGTTACAGAATCTGTTTGGCTTAATTTATGTATCAGTTTCTCACATTTTTCATTTACCTTTATTTCCTCCTGTATTCCTCCTTCAGAGCTGTTGTAGGCCTTTCTTGCATATGAAGTTAGATTAACAGGCCAGTACTTGTCTGAATTATCTTCTTCAAAGGCTTAGCTAGCCGTGCAGCTGGGTGCATTGCCTGGCCATGTAGTCCATGTGAGGAGGGAGGTGCACAGGAGAAAAGGGCAGTGTCTGTGTTCACTTTGCACATCGAGACAGCTGGTCACCACAATTTCTGTGTTTTAGAAACTGGGGAATAAACCAGCGAAAGGGGTAGCTTCAACTGCAGGCGGGTCCCTGTCTCAAAGAGGAGGGTTTGCTGCTTCCCTGTTGAACCGCTGTCAGCACTCGCGCTCGCACCTCCTCTGCTCAGGGCCTGCTCCTTGTCCACTCCTGAGAATATCCCCACTCTGCTGCTTTGATGTACACAGTCTTTTCCAGTGCCTGCATGAGAGCAGTTCTTACCCATTCCAGCAGCTTCTAGGAGCAAAGCCTTCTGCTCACTACCAGCCAGCTCATGCGCTCATCAACCAGGGACATAAAAAGCCATAAAATGTGTGGGGGCATAGAACAGCATAACGAAAGGTTCTAGGATGTTGTTCCTTTTTTTTTTTTTAATATGTAGGGTAGTTGTTGAATCTTGAAATTAAACGTTAAAGTGGATAAAAGTTACAGCTTTGGGAGCCCAGTCCAGACCCTTCTTTGATACAGCAAGATCCTGGAATGGCTGATCTCATGTAGATCACCACGTTGGTCCTGGGAGACACTTGGATCTTAGGACAGAAGTGGGCTCATGACTCTCCAGTTAAACCCCATTTAATCCTTCTACATTTGCACCAACACACAACTGTCCTGATTTTGGTTGGAAGCTGCTTCAGATGATGGTGCACGATCCTTCACTGTTAATCAAACAATTACCCTTAACCGCTGCATCTCCTTCTTGAACCACTTTGCTTTCCTTTTCCCTAAGAGAACCTGCTCTGCCCTACTCCTGTGACCTCTTTCCTCGGCAGTGAATAAGAACAACCAAACTGGATCAAAGTACTGTGCTGGGAGCATCACAGAAACAAAATTCCTTAATGGTAAAGTATAGCATCAAAAACATGTCACAATTTCTTTAATGCATCTGCTAAAATGTGTCCAGAGCCACAGAATCAAAGTTTATACCCAGAGCTCTGGAAGATTTGGGAAGTCGTGATGACTTAGTCTAAAAAGTGAAAATCTTTAACTAATGTAATTATCTTATTTTCTTTCTTCCATATTGTGTTGCTTCTGTTTTATCTAATTTTCTGCACTGTGTTTCTGTTATATCCCTGTGATACTTAAGAACATCACATTTTTATGATTACCCATTCTGAGATTAACACTATGCAGTAGTTCAGTGGCAAATATTTAGTCAGATATTCACCAACAACTGGGATCTCTCTATTGGGTCTTCAGTAAGCTCATTTTACTAGTAAAATCCAACTATTAACCCATTTGGCAAAATGCTTTAGGCAGGAGCAAGTTTGCTGCTGCCTGTATCTCTCTGTAGCACTGAGATGTTTAGACGAAGGCTATTTAAAATCCTCCTTTTTCATATAATAGAGAACTTAAAATGAAGACAGATGAATAACATTTAAACAGCCTTGCAAGTGTGTCATGAAAATTTACCAGCTCCGTAACAAAATCTGTGCACCTGCCTACTTCCAGGGTTATTGTTGCAAGAAAAGGAGACCAAAATAATGACAATTTATGTGCTTAGTAGAATAAAGGTGTAGATTTTTGCAAGGTGAAGAGCAGGTGACTTTCTCCTGGTAACTTTAGTATTTTGATTGCATCTCCAGGGGGTCGGCCCAGCTCCTGTGGAAGTCACCACAACTGTGGATGCGCTCGTTTTCGGTATTAAAGTCTAACCTGCATTAAGTCTTGTTTTTGGACTTGATGTGTTTTGTGCCACTTTCTGCCGAATTCTAGAAGTGATGCTAGATTTAAAAACAAACAAACAAAAATTTCCTACTTTTATTTTCATATATATATATTCAATTTAATTTCAGTTTAATTAGAAATGCTTTTGGTTTTGAATTATGAGGCTGAAGACTTATTTTTGTATTCATGAAAACTGATTTTGCTGCTTTTTTATTTTTGTGCGTTTCTTGTTTAACTCATATTGTTCTCTGTAGCTTAGTAATATTTGTTATGCATTTTTGAGTGCTCACTAAAAAAAATGCCATACTAAAAATTTAAATATAAATGTAAACTGGTTGCGACAGTGCAAACTGGTGGTAGCCTAACAGTAACAGATCCTGTGTTAATCTTTAGAGATCCTAGCACAAATGTGTTGTCCTAGAACTGCTGAACACAGAAACTGCTCTGAAAGGGAGACTAAAAATGACTATAGGGACACTATGGTGGGAGCTGCATCTACATTTCTGGTGCCCTCAGGGCAGTTGCCTGTGCTCAGAGCTTCCAGTTTGGTTCTGAAATGAAGCTCTGATAATGGGAAAAAGATAATAAGGTAATTCTGTGTTTAATTTGTTCTTTGTAAGTAAATTCATATGTGAAAGTTGAGAAAGGAGAGAGTTTTTTTATTATTTTTTAACATGTTCTGTTAAACCTGGAGAGCCAGATTTTGCCCTAGCTCCAGCTACGTAACATGTGACATCTCATT
Source organism: Nothura maculosa (assembly GCA_032353885.1). Taxonomy (NCBI): domain Eukaryota; kingdom Metazoa; phylum Chordata; class Aves; order Tinamiformes; family Tinamidae; genus Nothura; species Nothura maculosa. The sequence goes on along the minus strand of JAUBOD010001075.1, from coordinate 5,567,067 downwards.
ATTTAGCACTTGATCCTGAAGGGTCTTTGCAGTTGTTTCAAGCTATGGTGGCCAAGTCATTCCAGGCCTCCAGTGTGAAGCCTGTCTCCATGCCATGGCTGAAATAGTAGTCTTCCCTCTCCTTATATAAAGGGGTGTAGCCCTCTTTTGAGTGCTACAGTTGCCATCAGGGATTTAGCCTTAGTCTAAGCTATGCGAATTACAAAGAGTCAAAAACAACTTTTTCCCCCCCCTTTTTTTTCCTTTCTTTTTTATTTTTATTTTTCTTTCCTTTTTTAAAATAGAACTGAAAAAGCTCATCTGTAAATTAACACCATGCATTGCAAGCCTGTGGCCCTAAAAGCCACGCAGCTTCAGCTTTTACCTTCATGACACTTCTTGTAGTCTGCTGTGCTGTATCACACGTGTCTATTAGACGATGCAAATACTTGTGCTTCCCAAATCGCTTTAATGAATAAAATACACAAACGAGTTGAGCTGAGGCATAACCCAGGCTTTCAAAAGCTGGGCGCGAATGGGATTTCTTCATTGGCTCCGTTTAATGTGAACCCATGTCAATAAAATGGACAGCAGTTGTGTCCGGCGTTCTATCCCTTTTAAATTTCCGTCTTTAATGGCAGTGAGGCACTGCAGGCAGTGCCTTTCTGGGGGATTGCTGCATTTCTCGGGTGGCTGAAGTCCCTCGCCCTTCAGCCTTGTGCCTCACAACACGCCCGAGAGGAGCAGCAATCCCCAGCAAGGCACTGCCTGTCTTATCTCGTTGCTTAATTATTATACCTATTTAATGCCGCCTAGAACATTGTCAGCTGTTGAGAAAAGGTAATTATCACTAGTCAAATGAAAAACACTTTTTTGGCTGCCTTACGGATACACATTTTACTGGTACCTTGATACATAATGAAGCCTGATAGCAAAACTTTTGCTTGTCTCTTCTTCAAGCCACAGCTGTTTCCCTGCTAAATTCATCCCATCTGTCTCCCCTTCCGTAAGGCTGTAGGCAGTATAGCATAAGTACAGAAGCAGTTCAGTGCTATTTTGGATAAACATAGCTGAAATTTGAATCTTTGCCATTTGCAATGCACACATTTTGTTTTACTGCTGTAAAGAGAGCTGTCAAAATAAAAACTACATGGATAATTTACTGAAATACAGTCAAATAAAAGGATGATCAAAAGGGGAAAATGAAGACATATTATAGGGTCAGTCCTACTTTCTGGGTATATTCTGTGCAATATAATTGTTGACCTCTTGACATTGCTGGATTCAAAGCTGTTGGTTTTGGAACAAGTAAAAAAAGCAGTTTCCATTGAATTAGAGAATAGCAAAAAGAAATGCCAACTTTGTGCCAAAAGGTTAATTGTGCCAGGTAGTTATTTGTGATAGGACCCTGTAAGATATCTGCCAAGCTGTAGTACTTTGTTCCTTCTATATAATTGTATAGCATGGCAGTTAAAACACAGATTTCTGTACGTGTCTTTTTGACTCTGAAAGTGGAAGGACACCATTATGATCATGAGGAAGCTTGACCAGCCTCATCTTCAGTGCCCATCTTCAGTGTCTGAGCTTTTACCTGGCATAGAAAAACACATGTTTTGTGTATAGCTGGCATGGAAAACACGCTTGATATATAGGTTTTTTCACTGTCTGTTGGAGTGTTCTTAATTGGAATGGCTAATTAGTGATCTAAGGCTTGTGTTAGAAATTCCAAGACTTTCTGGAGCACATTGCCCAAATTCTAGTAGGATCTACCCTGTAATTCACTTCTTATGATTTAAATAGAGTACTGTCCAATATATAATATTTGAGAATCTTTCAGAAACCCATTAAAGACAATTGTCTATTTTGCCTAAGTGTTAAAAATCCTATGGCACCTCTATGAAGAGAAGAGTTTGGGTCACAGTATCGTGGGTATATTTTCCTTCCACAATGTTGTGTACTCTGCCCATCTCATAGAGCACTGTATTTTGTCTGCTCTGTATCTGAATGGCATGGCTGGTGCATGGTTGTGAATCTTTTGTAGAGAATCCTGGAGGTTTTTCCTCAGTTCATGCTGATGTCTTTTGGAGAGATTTTCCTATAATTTCTAAAGTAGATTCTTGAACTGTAGGTTCCAAATTCTATATTATGTTAGGGAAGAAAAAGATGAACAAACAATGTTTGACCTACTCTAGAAGATGTTCTTCTTGAAATAAAAGAAAAAGGTAAGACAATGTTAGTGAACAGTGAAATGATGTCAGCATAAAACTAATTTAAATTAATTACAAGCAAAATGTTCCTTTTGGATAAAAAACCACTTTGTGTAATTGACTAATAGCAAAAATACAGTTTTCAGTGTTTTCTATTGGGTAGAGAAGGGGAAGAGAAAGGATGTTAGATCATTAAATTCTTCAGTACTTACGGGATTGTTTTCAAGCTGTATCAAAAGAAACAAAGCCTTTCATAATGTTATTGACAAAGGTAAGGCTAAGCTTACACAATGGATTTCTTCTAAATATATATAATCAATACTCAGGCTAAATTTAAGACTAGATCTAAAACTTTTGTGTTTACAGGAATATTGGAAACATATTCAAAGATTGTGAGGTATTGTAGTTTTGTTCAAAAATATGAGTACAGATAAGGATGACTTGAACTGAGAGACTGAATGTCAGTGTTTCATTCTCCTGTATCTAATCCAGGAGATGTTAACACAGCTCCTGCACCAGAACTACTGCTCTCATACTTCACCTTAAAAGAAAAGAGGCTCCACCACTTTTTTAAAGCAAGGCAAATTCTTGCAAGGCTCTGCCTAATAGTGCACCTGGTAGCCTATTTGTGGATCACATCCAGATGAGCAGCATCGCTTTTAAATTTAAGATTGCAAAAGCCCTACCACAGCTGAGGACTCTCCGTGCATGAAAGCTTACGCTGCAAGCTGCTAGCTGAACAGGAGCGTAGCCCGTTTTACCTTGGCAGCCTTGAAAAAGTTGCCACAGGTAGATGACGATGAAGAAACTGAAAGGAGTTTGAGCATTACACAGGGCTGTGTGTATTGGTATTGCTCCCTCTTGCCTCCGTCAGGTTTGGTTCAAAGAGCAGTTCTGTGGTTTTATCTGAAAAGGTGACCAAACACTGTGGTGTAGATGCAGGTACTAGGTCCATCTTGGAACAATTGCTTTTATAGTAAATACGTTGTAATATTCTTGAAAGCTCTGAGCTCACCTTTTAAAAATGGCATATATGAGATTGGTCATCTGGTTTTGCATGCAACTGTGCAAATCAATTGCAGTAAAATGCTGAACATGTGAGGGGATGTGTGCATGCACCAACTGCAGTGGTTCCAACAGGCTTTGTAAACTCTCCAAGATTGTACTGTGCTGTTGTCCATTGGAAATTGCTAGCAGCTACTTGAACCATTCAAGTACCCTGTTCCTTCATGTATAACAAATTCCAAAAAATCTGAAAAAAGCAAAACCCATAAAAGCCACCAAACAAAAATGTCCCAGAGTTTTATCCTCTTGTAGGGATTATCCAAAAGAGAATCAGAGATGGAGGAGATCCTAAGCAAAACAACCTACAGTGTCTGTAGATTTCTTTCCCATGTGCAAAGTATTAAGCAAACTGTCAGTCTCATGCTTTTCAGCTATTTATTACCTCATTTTTTGCTGTTAAAAATGCCGTGCTAGAAGCATATCCATTTGTTGATGATGTGATCAAAAATACAAGTTTATGTGAATTCCAGGTCATTTCTTCACTCACATTGTCAGGTGAGCTAATAAGGAGACTTCCTTCTGTTATGCAGTTAGGTCAAATTTACGTTTTACTTTTGTTTGTCCTGTTTTATTTGTGTCCTGGATTAGTTTTTGTGACTATATGTTCTTAGTTCAGATTGAAGGCCCTATATGTCATCCTTTTGCAGATTAGTATAAGGCAAATGGACAAAGGAAAAGGTCTGAGGGGTCACCTAGAACAACAACAACAAAAAAACCCTGAGTAAAAGACAACTGAAGGAAAACACTTCTCTACAATATCATTTTCTATTGTTACCTCTTTATTTTTTACCAGTTTTTTTGTTTCAAGGTAATTTTAAGAGATCCATCTCTACATGTCTACATGGGAGGATGTGTTTTCTGATAAAAATGCTTTTAATATTTCTGAATCTTCTGAAAAAATATTTCTGGAAGTTATGAAAACGTGCTCAAAATTCTTCATGCAACAGACTTGTGTGCTTGGGTTCCTTGCAAGTCATGACTTCAAAGCAAAAAGCCCATCAAATCTTTGCAGAGTATTGCTGCTTTTAATTCTGTTTTAGCTGTCTTCACTTTCAATTGTGCTTTTTCTTGCAATAATTAGATTGATAAATTAGTGGTTAGGAGGTCTATTTAGCATTTAGAACCTGCAAGATCCATTGTCTGAAAGTACATTTTTTGAATAGCAGCATGACTTAAACTAAACAATACATTCCATCTATGTGGCATATAATTTTTTTTTTTGCTTTTTGCCTGAGTTCCCTCAAAGAGCTAATAACTGTAGCACACAGTTCTAAGTGCTTGCAGGCCATCTGTACAACAACAAAAACCACTTTTATTCAGCAATAGTTCAGATTTTGCACATGTGCTGTTAATACAAAGAAAAGTTACCTTACACTGTTGTGCTAAAATGCTTCCCTCTGAATTTCTGCTCTCAACTAGAGTCAGCCCTGCTCATTTATTAGACCCACCTAAAGTACATAAATGGTTGGGATTGTTTGTGCAAGTTAGTTGCACTTTTACCAAAATTATTTTTATTTGGGGTTAAACTGATTTAGAGTCCTGATAGTTAAATTTCTTAACACAAGAAGTTTAACTGCTGTTAAATTAGTGTTGCAATGTAAATGAATAGCCTCCTTCCCAAACTATTGTTTTCAGTAATCAGTGGAACTTAATTTTTCCTGCAAGCTTCTGATTTTGTTCTGTTTTCCTGAAACAGGATGAGTAACTGCAATTGCAAAGGAGAGTTACCTGAGATGTTGGTGTTGTTTGTGTGAAAAAAACCTTATCAAAAATTCTGTCCCACTAAAAATTATTCTGCCCTCTAAATTGAATTTCTCTTTGTGTCTTCAAATAATACATATAGGAGATCTTTCCTTTACAAACTTTTTGAGGGGGAATTTTATCTAAACACTTCAGTGAGTTGCTGATTCAGATTGGAGAGTAATATTAGAGGCAGTAATGTTTACATAAACAAATATAAATTCAAATTAAATGTATTATTTAAATGGCATAATGGAAACACATGGTGCTTTGTAGTCATGTAATTAAGGAGGATCTGTGCCTCCAGGAGTTTATCATGTAAAGATTAAAACCAGTTCCACATGCAACAGACCTGTCCTAAATATTGGTGTACAACTTAGGGATTTTTGTCTTGTATCTATTTCAGCTTAAATTTTGCTCCTGAGCAGAGATTTCACCCAAGTCAGTATACAGGCTATACCTCATGTAAGTACAGTTTGAAATGTAAAGCATAAGTAGGGTATTTGATGCTTTTTACTGAGCAGTTCACTCTTAGCACAGAAAAGCCTAGAATCTTATTGTAAAGATTTATAGGTAGCATATATAGCAGTAACACTGTCGGCTTAGCTTTGTGGCTGGTAGTTTATTTGTTAGGGAAAAAATGCAAACCCTTTTCTGCTATAACAAGGAGCCTGACAAGCTGGGCCTCTTTTTCAGTGGTGCAAGTAATTTTGTTCAAAACTGCATTTGAGCCAAATTATTCACTTGTCCTGAGGCAGTAACCTGTGTTCCCTTTCCAGCTGAGCCAACTAAGGATATGGGAAGCAGACAAGCCTCGTACTCCATCATTGCCTTATATAATGTGGTGTTTTGGAAATGATGATGAAGGCCACCAGGATATTTCAAGGGTGAAATAGTAGACTCATAAGCTGAAAGCTTTGCTGGCTATTTGTAATAACGTTTTCCCCCTTCTTTCCAGAACGCTGGGCTCACAAATGAGCACAAGACACTGAATTAAGAGAATTTTTCATTTCTTTTGGATGTGGGAAGCCAAATGAAGCCCTGTCTGTGAACTCTCTGTGACTCCTAGGTAGCTGCAAAAGATTAAGCCCCCTTGACTCTCTAGTGATGCAGCTGCAAAGTAGTCGGGCAGCTCCGAGAAGAGGCAGCGTCTGCCTTCAGCCTCCTGGCTGAACCTTTCCCCAAGGGAAGGTCAGGCTGGGCAGCACCTGCAGTGCTGCCCCCCTTGGCTTCCTTACAACAAAACTTCTCAGTTGATGCTGTTGTCTGGGACTGCTCCCTTCGAAGGTGCCACTGTGTTTGTTTTTTTTGACAGTTATTTAAATCCGTAAAAGGTGGGATTCTCTGAAAGTTTTCTGTTATGGCAGCATCAGGGACTTTCAAGTATTTGGTTTCAACGTTACAGTTCGTGCTGTAGCAATCCAGCTGCATTTCCTGGTTTCTTATACCGAGGTGTACAAATTCCCGGCATTCCTGCTGTTTTAGGGGGTTCTGGATTCTGTGTAGACATAATGCTGCCCTGGTCTTTCCTGAAGCCTTCTAGGACCAAGCTGTGGAATGGCTGCATGGTTTGAGCATTAAACATTAATGAATGTCGGCACTTTTGTTCCAGATCAACCCGGAGCAAAATTTTTATTCTTCAGGTATGGTTAAATACGAGTCAGGGAAAAGTAATTGATTTACATCAGAACATGTGATAGTAAAACTATTTTCTGCATGTTGATAGCTGAATTTCCTGTCTACTGCATACTTTTTTCTTTTTGATTTTTCCCCCCTTTAGCTAAACTGCAGCTTTATGAGCAAAATGAGCCCGTAGATCATATGGTATGTGTCTTCACACAAACTTTTACCACATGGCAGGGCTAATTTAGCAACCAAAATTTGTTTTCTACTACTTCCTACTCCTTCCTTTTATCTTATGCTGCCATACAGGATTCTGTGCTGTGCAGAGGACACCCTAAATGACAGTTTTGTAGCTTTGCACTTGGGACCTGAGTATTTGGTACTCTTCTCAGATGAAGGACTTACTTAATCTCAAAATCATTCAGTGCTTAGCAATCTCAAATATGCAATTTTCTTCCCTAATAACTGCAAATAAATCTTTGATGATCTTAAAGTTCAAATGCAACATAAAACAAACAAACAAAAAGCCCTTTTGCAGTTCAGGTACCTTAATAAGTTCAGGATGCTGTGGATGGATAGAAGAATAAGCAGATAAATTTTCCAAGAGGATGTAGCCTTAGTCATTTTAAAAGAAGGGAAAAAATGCCCAAAGCAATGTACAGAGGTCCTATGAAAAGAGACAATAACTCTGGCATCAGGCAGTTAAATAACAGACTCTGATGCAGAAAACTGTCCCAGATTCCTGCATTCCTTTCAGATGACATTAGAAAACAAGGTAGACTTAGCATGAGAAATAGTGTCTTTATATGAAGAGATTGCTCTTGTTAGGCCCATATGTGAACCATATATCCAGATTCTCTCTACATCCGCTCACATGTCTCCCTGTCAGCATCTGAAGAGAGATCCCCAAATGTTCAAATGTACCTTTCAGAGCAGAGTTTAATTTTAGAAGACTATTTTGGCCTATTAATTTTGATTATTGTAGTGCTCTGATGGAGGAGACATCAGACTGCAAGTAGAATTTCAGAAGTCAGAATGCTACCAAGTTGAAATAAGAACACGTACAACATATGGTTCGTAAGTCACAATAGATGTATATACTAAAATATATATATCTACATAATATATATTCTTATTGAATGAGCAATAATACAAGCAGAAGATTTGTTCTTCACATGCAGTTTGTATGTTACAAACTGCTTTGTAGAGGCTCTATACCCTCATATCTACACATGTAGGCTGAAGGAGGGCAAATAAAGCTCACATAAGGGTAGTTCCAGGGCTGTGACACTGGTGTAAATTTGGCCTACAGAAGCTAAAATATTAAGTATTTTTAGATGTTTTTGCAGTCTGTGTTCTGTTATTCAACTTACCAAGGTTCTTTTCAATTACAAGCTTCTGAGTATACAAACCAACAAAATGCAAACTTGTGGAGCTCCTACTTAAAAAAACAAGTTAAAAAACTCCCAAATCCTGGTTGTTTTGAATCACTTAATACATATCAGTATCATAAGCACCTGGGAAATTCTGAAGAATCACCCTAATCATTAAGTATGATCAGATAATACCTAAGAGTTATAGTAGTAAAATCATTTTTATTGGAATGGTTCGAATACTAAATTTCTGAAAAAAAAGTTGTCTTAATTCTTTGAGATCTTTTATTGATTACCTCATTTCTCTGATTTTTTTTGATGGTGTCCTTAAAACTAAATACATGAATTCACCATCAAGTAGAAATGATTCCAAAACACTAATTCCCAAAGAAAATAAAAAATCCAGTTATTTTTCAGCATTATAGTTCTGTTATTTTGTTGTGATAGTGATAGCTGTAAGTGCATTCATTGTTGTGAGGGAAAAATCTTCTTGCTAATGTCCTTCCTTGCCCACCTTTCCAGATTTCCTCATCTTTCCAGATTCAGTTCTTTCCAGATCAAAGGGATGGTTTGCTTTCAAATCCCCATTTCTCTTTATTTATCCACACAGACTGGGGGGGAAAAAAAAGAAAGTGTTACTTCTACAAATTTCTGAAGTGCGCCGTAAGCCTGACTAGATTTTTAGTTGTTATTTTTATTAATATATCAGACATTTCAGATATGCCTTACAAGCACTGAATAAGCATAAGAACTATTTCTACTTTGGAAGTTAAAAGCTTTTCTTTCTGTTTTGCACTTACAGCTGTTTGTTCCAAAACAGCAATGAGTTCTCAGTAACGAATTCTTTGTCAGGATTATTCCATTTCTGAAATGGCTTAAACTGCAAAGCAGGGAGCTCATTGGAGCTTTGGACTGGAAGCCATGAGGAGGGAGCATCTGTAAGAAGCAGTGTAAGGACCCTGCAGTTGAGGGAGGAGCTCTGGATGGATCCAGAACCTTCTTGTTTTCCCCTGCTTGTTAAGTGTATTATTTTGTGTTATCTAGAAGAAGTAAAGAAGCAAACAGCAGTTCATATTGCTTCTACATTTATCAATCTGCACTTAGTCTTGACCACAATTTCACCTGTGGTTTCTATTAGCACATGGAGAATCATGAAGTTGGAATAATTCTTTTCCTGATTTCCCAGCCTCCCCAAAGAAGACTGGGAAAGGTGGCTGAGTCAGGGAGGGCATCAACAGCTGAAGTTAAAATTGATGCCTGACCAAGAATGAGGTTTGAGAGAGACTCATCCAAGAGGCCTAGGTTTGGTTGTTGGCTTTTTTTTCTCCTTTTTTTATAATTAAGTGCCTTCACAATTTTTAAATTTCAAACCATGTGCACGTAACTAACTAAAATCTTAACTCATAATCATTTAGGAACTTTTTTTTTAACTGTAGATACCTTTTATAGAGGATATTTATTATAGCTGATAAATCCAGCTCTCTAGCAATTTTAAGCTGAGCTAAATTGCTACATAACTGACAAATTTTATATTTTGAAATTCAAGTGTGTTTTGTACCTTTTTTTGTTTTTTATGGGTTCATGGGTGATTGTGGGAAGTCAGAGTTGCGTTTTTTTTTTTTTTTGGTTGTTGTTATAAATATCCAAAATACTTTGGTAAAATTTAAAATAACTTTGAGACAAAGTTGAAAAAATGAAAAATGCTAACCATAAAATAATCTTCTTGTGTCCTCAAAAATGCTGGTTAGAACCAAACCCTCAGCTCAGTATTGGTCTTTTTGTTTGTTTGGTTTGTTTTTGTTTTTATTTTTTAACTAATGGTAGCAAACAGTCTCCTCAGGATTTGCTGAGGAATTCTTGCTTTTGTGTTTCTTGGTTAAGAAGCAGCATTCCCATGTGATATCAATAGCTGTTTTTATTAAGATAGTGGAATATTATATGCTCTGTATGATGGAAAGTTGATGTGGGGAAGCTACTTGGAGAGAAATATAATTTCAATTCCTCCTCCTAAATACTGAACACACACATGTGCTTCATGTTTCCTTTTGTTGCGTTCTGCTTTTCTCTGCACAGTCGTATGAACAGTACATGTGAGCAACATTTGAGATAGAACTGTTATCTTTTATCCCTTTGAAGTCTTATTTTACTGAGGCATGAAAAGTTGAATGAGGAAATAGTGTTTCTGAACAAAAGGTGCTGCAAATCCTCAGCAGACAGAATTGCAAAATGCCGTCTGTCCTTACACATTTCCATCTCTGCTTGTCCTTCGTTGACTGAGATTGTTATTCATCACAGAGTGCTCGATGAGAGTTTTATAGGAGCATTTATCTACAATTTCCATGTTCTAGGGATTTTTATGTCTTTTTTTTTTTTCTTTTTTAATTTCAGGCTCCAAAGCGTGTATTTGCTTTACTGTGACGGTCAGTTTTATCGTAAGTGGTCCAGTGATAACTCGTCACAAACGCAACTCTTTTTGCAGCCTGTCTTGCCTAGCATCTAGCTTCTGAAAAGGCAGCC
>JAUBOD010001075.1:5543738-5556463 GCA_032353885.1 Nothura maculosa | reverse complement strand
TCCAGTGATAACTCGTCACAAACGCAACTCTTTTTGCAGCCTGTCTTGCCTAGCATCTAGCTTCTGAAAAGGCAGCCTGGGTGCTGTGTGCTAGTGCAGCCAGGGTTTCAACGGTGTCAATAATCTTTGCTCGTGATACGCAAGAAATTGGTGTATTCATGCAGAGCCATTAGCATACAGCCTCCCTCCGCGTGCTCACAAAGCCTGGCTTCGGGTGCCGCAGTTTCCTAGGGTGCTCCTCTCATTCACCTCGGACAAAAGCAGAGAGCAAATCCCGTGCCTTCTTCAGCAGCACGGCAGCCTAGGAAATAAATCTTAGGGCATAAGGTCTGGAATGGCAGTCGTTTAAATAATTCAAATGTAGCCATCATTTCGCCCATGTGCCTTTCCTTTCTTTGTTTTGCTTCCCTGTATTTGAAAAACGCTGATAGACGAATGGTCTGCGGTGATACGTATCTCTGTTTTGCAATATCTAGAGCTAAATAATTGCTGTCCTCTTTAAATGCAGTTTCACCAGTTACATGTTAAATAATTATTTGCTCGCTCTCTTTTGTGGTGTGGAGGGGGGAGTTGGAGGGGAGAAGTAACATACAAGCAGATGTGCTGCTAGATCTACAGGCTTCTGCCAACCATATGGCATCTTAAAGAAAGATGGTTGGAGCGTCTGGATTAGCAAAGAGTCGGGATGGAAAGCCATGTGTCGTGTTGGTACAGGCAGTTGTTTTAGCTCTCTGTAAAAGGCTTCAGGAGATTGTGTAATGGAACAAATGGTACTGCAAGCCTAGTAACAGCCTTACCGCTGCTGGAGAGGCAATTGGCCCCCAGGCGGGTACTGCTTCATCCTTGCTTGTTGGTTTTTTGTGAGGGATTTTTGTATCGTTATTCCGTGTGCTTCTTTTCACGTCCTGGAAACTTAGGGGATCAAACTCTGAACTTTATACATTGAAAAGAGGCATTATATCTTTAGGATTTTTTTTTCTCCACACCCTCATTTTTTTCTAATGAAAGCATCCAGTTTCCCTGTGTTTCAAATGAAAAGCTTGTGCTCTGCTGCAGATTTGCTGCATCCTTCGTGAACACTTTGCGACCTGATTCATTGCGTTCGTGGCGGCCGCCCAGATTTGTGGGGCAAACTGCTCTCCCTGGGCTCTGTTCTGCCCAAAGCAAGATGGGGGCTGTTCTGCTCATGGCCACAGTGCAGCAGCCTGGCGTTGGGATGCTGTGGGACACGTTGCTCTCTAGGCAAACAAGGGGCCTGCTCCTATCCAAGGCACAATCCCTTTTGTTTCTCGCAATATGGGATTGGGCCTTTTGTGTGTGCGCGTATGCCCTGGGATCACAGGAGCCTCCCTGCTTCCCATCCCTGCTCCTGGGAGCTGCAGGGATGCGGAGAGAAGCTTTTGTGTCTTGGCTCATGGTGGGAAGAGGTTGGAGCAGCCCCCTGTGCTGCAGAGCAGGCTGCAGATTCCACGGTGCCATGGGGCTGCTCCGTGGGCCTGCGAGCGCCTGCGTTGCACCCACGCCGTTTGCCTTGGTGTCCTCAGGACCAGTGTGTTTGAAGAGGCTTTAAGTGCCTTGTGATGCCACATTGTGGTTTTTATGTAAGGACATAATAGGAAGAAAATCCACATACTCTGCCACAGATAAATACTTACGGTATGGTTTCAGAGACATTAGAAACAAGCCATTAACTACAGAAGTATCTTCCCTACAGAGGATCTTTGCTGTAAAATATATTATCTTAAACTGAGAGGAATGCTGTTCTAATTTAGCCCAAAATCTCAATAATTTAGAAATAAAACTGCAACCAGTGCCTTTTTTCCTCCCCTCTTGATTTTTTCCCTTACTGTCCAGAAGGCTCCATATGTGGCGCGTAGGAAACCGCAGTCTTCAGCTCAACCTGCAGTGCAGTTACAGCAGCGCTCGCTTTCCTCCTGAGCTGCCTTCGTGCCCCTGCCCCAGCCTGCGCGTGTCCCTCAGCGCCCCCAACAGCAGCCCCTGCCGCCAGGAGCGAGCCCCGCATTCCTGCAGCTGAGCCGCTCGCTGCAGCGCGTCGGCTGCCGTGCTGTGTATGGGAGCCACGTTTGTGCACTAGGAGCTCTGCTCATGCCACCAGCACTTCCGGGGAGGAGGCTGGGGACGCCCTGTGGAGCCTCTGGTTCTCCTGGATCTCCTGCTAACCTGCCCAGTTCGCTCAGAAACTCGGTCTTTGTGCTGTTAGAGGCACATGCGTTTGCTAGCGCAGCGGTGGGCATTATCAGAAGTGCGCATTCCACTCGGAAAAGTGAGCTTCTCAGTGAAGGTTTCCTAAGAGGGAGTTACGAATAATGGCTTCTTTATGCTGAAGCGGTGTCACAGGGTCCAAAGAACAGTTGGTTTTAATAGTAGATGGATTAATAGTAGATGGATTTCTTGCACCTCATTTTGCCTATGTGTTCATCTGCTTTACTTAGCAAAGAAACCCTCATGTATCTTTTACTAAATACAGAGATGCAGCTTAATTTCTCTTAATTCACTCCTAATAATTTTAGGCTCTTAATTTTAATTTCCCAACTGCTTGACGTGAGTGGGAACAATCAGCAGTCAGAAATCAATACTTTTGAACTGTCTCCTGTTTGTGTTGTTTGTGGAACCTTAGCAGTGTTCAGCATAAAAGAATACAACAGGGGGACATAAAATACGGATAACTGACCTGACAAAGTTAAGCAAGAACTTTTCAGGTGAACTATGGAGAACTGTTCCTTCTTACGTACATGGGACTGTGTCAAGAAAATGAGTAATTTCTCTTGCAAGAGAAAAGACTAGTAGTTTTGCTGAACTTTGCCAATAACTAAAATAGCGTGGTGAGGAGCAGAGCAGGGTGTGTGTGTGTGTGTGTGTCCATGCCCGGTCGCCTCCAAATGGCCTCGCTGCAGGCGCATTCCTTCCTTACTGCAGAGGGTTTCCTGGCTATCTGGAAGCAGACTGTGGTTGTATTTGCCTTCAAAAGAGCAATGAAATTCCTCCATCTCGTAGTAATGATTGAGCTCGACATTTAGGCTTGATGCACTAAATGCCAAGAGAACCAAACTAGAATATGTACACCCCAAAATACTCTTACAAAGAATCATATTTTAAAAATGTATTTTCTCTGAAATGTTTTGCTCTTTGGCTGCAGTGCTCCTACATAACTGCGCTTTTCCCAGACTTCAGGTGCACATTCACCATTTTTAGCAGTGTAAATCAAAGCTGTGGGCGGTTCTGCGTATTCCAAGGGACGTAGTTCTGCGTATTCATAAAGGACACGGAAAGGCCTCAGTCCTCCTGCTTCCTCTGGTTCTGAACCCCGTTTTTTCAGGTGCGGTTCCTCTGCTCTCAGCTGGTCCCGCAGCAACCTTGGCCTTGGCTCCCTGCTCTCTGCCTGGCCTGTGGGCCCCCACGCTGCCGCAGGCCGGGCCCGCGAGCAGCCGCTGCCCGTGAGGCGGCAGCGCCGGCCTTCGCCAGCCAGCATGGAGACGCCCAGGCCGAAACCCCTGGTGCCTCCATGCGACCTGGAGCGCAGCTCCAAACCGCCCAGTGCCTCCGTGCGCCCCTGAGCGCAGCTCCCACTGCCCTCACGTACATCCTGTGGCTCCACTGCTCGCTGTAGCTCCCCAGCCCTGCTCCATATCCCCAGTCATTGTGTTCCCACCATTCCTGGGTTTTTGTCTTGCAAGGGCAATAAGCTTGGAAAATGGACATGTGAAATAGAACCGTATTTGAGGGGGATCCTCTGGCTTGGGGCACTCCACTGATAAATGGAGGCAATCTGGCCTGCATGGAGAGCAACAGCTCTGTGTATGGAAACGAGCTATTTCAATAGGCTTCACAGAAAAATCTGCTCTGTCACCAAGCTAACGTCATGTTCCTCCTCTTTTATGTCACAGGCATAAAAGCACAGTCCAGACAGAGTCTCCATCTATCATTGCTTTCACTGCAACTTATGGAAATCACAGTAACCCAGTGTGAAGCCTGAATATAAGTGAGTGTAGATACAGACAGCCAGAGTGAAATGACTTTTCTAAGATGCTGCTGAAAAAAGGGGCATGGATTGCACCGTATATTCTAACGCTTGGGGTTTTGTGTTTTTAGAATTTATTTTTATGGCAGTCATACTATAATGTGTAGCAGCCTTGTTTTTATGTTGAAGAACATTTTTAAGGGACTCTGGTACATAAATATTGAACTGCGAGGACTTGCAGGTAACCAACTCAGACCCAATTTACTATAAAGACTATACCTGGCATTACTGAGCTCCCATGTGCAGGGTCGTTAGTGGGAAACATTTAACCTTTCAAATGAAGGTACTGATAGCTATGGACATAAACAAGCACAGCCTTTATGTTCGGGGTAATGCAGTGCCTGTGGTCCTTTCTAATTGCACCTAGGGTCTGGGCTCAGACTGCAGGTCTGACCCAAAGCTGTTCTGTTAGCCTGTAATTGCCGCTGTCATTAACAACCGGAGCAGTTGTAGCTCAGCTGCACTATCCTAAATAGCAGTAGCATTTTTTAAATTAAGACAATGACTGAAAAAGTAAGTTAGCAGAAGCTGATGCTTTTATCAGTTTTCTTTCTTTATTTCTTTTTTTTTTTTTTTTTTTTGCTTTAAATGCCTGATGTCAACTTGGGCCACATGTACATTCTGCACATGCTGTAGGATAGAAGTAAAGACTTCTTTTTTGATTCTCTTGTCGCCTGCCCAAACACCACATGTACTGTCTGTTACATGTCGCTTCTGATGAGGTTCACGCTGGGAATTTCTTTTTAAAGGCAAAGTGTTTCTGAAAGAAGGAGTTCAGATTGTGCTAAAAAATGCTCCCAGTCTCTCCGAGTGACATAAATATGGTGATTGTTTTGGGTGGACATGCTCATGTTTGTCCAGGAACAAGAGATACAAGAGGAATTGTGTTAAATAGTATGGAAATACACATTTATAAAAAGCAAAACAGTTGCAAGAGCTGTTGTACCTAATAAGGCAAATACAGGTAAAATTACTTCAGTTGTCTATATATGTACCTTTGGAATGAGCCCTATTTACTAGAGGTCGTTTTAAAAACCTTGGTAAGATCTGCCTTCTCTTAATGTTATCACAGTTCGGATCCCTAAATGGAAAGTTGGCAGTCTCTATTGTGCTACACATGTAACAAAATCAGGGAGAGGTGAACACATGGGGGGGGGGGGGGAAGAAACCCTGACTAAAATATTTGTTATGTTTTATAGCATTATCTGCTACAAGCCCTGCCTCCCCGCCTCCTACTTTTTTTTTTCTCCAAGGTTTAAATGGAGAATAGCGTTTTAAATGAACAATCCATCTAAATGGTTTGGATAATCATTTTATTTTATATTTTCCAGCAGAAAGTAGTAACTAAAACTACTTTTTTCAAGAGCGAAGCTAATCGAGAGTTCTTACTATAGACTGAAATATTTTGAATTCCCTTAGAAGAAGAATATCCTCCTCTTCCACCTAGAGGTTCAAATACAATTAATGAAGCTTTCACCCATATCTTTTACAGCCTGCTGTCCCTTCTCTTTTAATTGTTTCCTTCCTGTCAAAACCCAGGAGTGCTAAAAGTGACTATCATATCAGCAAAGCCCAGCTGCTGCACCCCGCTACCAAGAGTGTGCTGCTAATGTTTCCACTTCAGCCCTCTTCTATTGGAAGCCCAGGAATACATCAGGACTCAGGTTTCCTTCACCATCTATTTGCTTAACCTGTTGGATGAGCTCTGGAAGTGAAAATGATTTTAATTTTTAATGACTTTAATAGAGATGACATCTAAAACAAAGGAGAAGCTACTATTGTTATGTCAGCTTCTAATTAAACCCTATTTATTTG
The DNA here is from genome assembly GCA_032353885.1 of Nothura maculosa. Lineage (NCBI taxonomy): Eukaryota > Metazoa > Chordata > Aves > Tinamiformes > Tinamidae > Nothura > Nothura maculosa. The sequence goes on along the minus strand of JAUBOD010001075.1, from coordinate 5,550,609 downwards.
TAATAGTTGTAATGGATGGGCAGATTATTATTTTCTTGGAGAAAATGTAGTGCTGGCACTTCTTAAACAGTGTGTGGAAAAATTAGAATACCCTTAGCAGGAGGAAACGTTGTGGTTACCTATACACATTAAAAATAGCTAATACACATAAAAAATTAAGGGATAGAAAACCACCTGAGTCCAAGGTCTCATGATGAAATGTAAACATTTTTGTTGCAGGTACCTGATTTCAATCTAAGCATGGGATATTAACCTCAAGTTGGTAGTAGGCAAGTGCTTCCCTCAGGTAGGCAAGTGCTTCCCTCACTAGACCGCAAGTGGTTTTGATTGCATTCTTCATCTTCTAAGACTTGAGCACCTTGGCCTTTTTAGCAACAGCTAAATAGCAACAGAGTTTTGGTACCAGTTTCATATGGGTGGGAAATGCTGCAGAAACCTTCTCTAATGCACCACAAACTCTCTTCCCATGTCTCAGTAGAAATCAGATCTTAAACATAACAGAACTCAGGAGATTTGTTCTCCTAGCTAGTTCCCCCTTGCTGCTATGTTTCTATTTATTTTTTTTCTAGCAGGTTTTTCCCTAATATGCAAAAATATGTGCCATTATGTTTTTCTTTTGAACCTAAAAGGGAAAGTGGATTTTTTTGAAGGATAGATAATATGGATGTTTTGGGGGAACCTATGCAGATACGTGTTCTCTGGGATGATGATAACTCAAAGTTGTCTTGAAGTCCTGTTCTATGGCTCAGCATTTTAAGTAAGTAACTGTTCAGGGCAATAGTGAAACTTTACCTTATAATTCTTCTGTGTCCGCTTTTCTAAATTTACGGGCTCCTACCTACTTCAGAATTCACTGTGTGAATTCGTGAATATTTCAAGCCACAATGTAAGTGCAGATGCTTATACGAGATCCCTTTTTTACTGCTGGCTTTAAGAAGCTGTCTACAGAGCTGTCTCGAGGCCTTGAAGAGGTGGTGAGTTTGAATTTTGCTGTCTTAGGGAAAAAGGCAGTGCTGCTTCTGCCTCAGAAATGGGTGAGAGAAACACAGCAGATCTGAGCAGGGAAGCAGAGCAGACCCAAACTGCTGTCCCAGCAAAGGGGTTGGGAGTAGTTGCCACTGCTGTAACAGAGACCCTGACGAAGTTCCTTCTTTATTTTATTAATTTGACAAAAAATCTAATAAAGATTGACAAAGGCTGAAACCTTTCAGCCATTTCAAGGAAATAAGTACAAAGTTCAGTGAAATAGAGGAGTTCTGTTGGAAGTGCCCCAGTTGTGTGGTGCAGGGTGTTGAACCGGAGCTGGTAGGTGGGTTGGACCGTGCTGCTGGCAGAGCATCACGTTTGTTTCCCTGCATGTAATGGCCCTGCTGAGGGGCCTCAGTCCCAAGGAGATGGTGCTGGAAGTGATTACGGGGGGAGCACGTGGAGACTGCAGGGCATGTTGTGTCAGAGAGGGTTGTAGAAATGACAGCCTTGGCTATTAAAGAAGCAAAAATGCGAAGGGAACTGAGCAGGTGTATGGAAGATGACTGTGGAGGAACAGCTACAGAGAGGGGAGTTAGGTAGATAATCTTCACACTGGTGCTTCCTAGTGCTCAGGTATTGCAACTCATTTGTGTCCCACGGCATTAAAGGAGATTCTTTGTGAAGGGCCACAGTGTACATGCTTCCTATCATTTTTGTATGTGGTAGAAAATCTACAAAGTGCCCTCAAAGGGAAAAAGGAAAAAAAAGAAGGAAAAAAAGATAACAGCAGAAAAAAAGAAAAAAAGACAGCAGGCAGAAGTGTAACGAAGTGTAATGATAGTCTGCTATGTTTTGTTCCCATTTCTAATGGGCGTGTTCCTTTTTTGTAAAGTCGATTTGTGTTTAAGCCCATGTTTGTTTTTAAAATTCATGGTAGGTTAAGAATACTTGAGGTTATAGACGAGCGTCTCTCTGCCTTTGCTGTGGGGCAGTGTCCCCTTGGGCCACGTGCTGAGGCACTGTGGGGCTGAGACCCGCTCTGCCTGGGGCAGCAGCACCTGGATGCCACAGCGCCCACAGGCCGTGGCCTCGTGTCCCTGAGCCCGTCAGGCCCGGGAGCCAGCACTGCCCTGTCATGTCCGAGGCAGACGCCATTTCTCTGTGTGGAAACCGTGTAAACCGTTTCTCCCTGGAGCGGGTGCTTGCGAGCACTGCACGGCCCCCACAGGCCGCTGCTCCCACTGGCACTGCCGAGTGTTGCAGTTAGCGGCCCTCAATGACCACCGAGGCAGATGGGGGCTCAGGCAGGGCCTGTGTGGGGGCTGCAGTGGCCATGGGGGTCGTGGCATCCATGGGGGCTGCAGCGGCCATGGGGGTCGTGGCATCCATGAGGGCTACAGTGGCTGTGAGGGCTGTGGCAGCCAAGGGGGATCATGGCGGCCATGGGGGGTCGTAGCAGCCATGGAGGTTGTGGTAGCCATGGGGGGCCATGGTGCTGCGCAGCACCAGGACAGCCCTCCCAGGGCTGACAGCCCTGCTCCCACTGGCCAGGAGTGGTTATCAGATTACTTGTATTAAAACCTAATTAAGACATGTGCCAGTAACTGCAGCCGGGTTATTGGATTTGGCGGCTCAGCTGCTGCAGTCCGGACGCGCTCCCTCAGCAGCCCCGGCTCTGCAGAGCGCAGTGACGGCCTCTGCATTAGCGACCTCGTTGTCCTAAAGGAATTAATAGCCTTTCAGGGCCTCCTTTTGCCTGGGACAGATTCCTGTTTGAGGATGGATGTGCATTTGTGTGGAGAAGCCCTGCGTATTCGTATAGAAAATGAAGGTGCTGCCCTACTGTCCGCAGGCCAGGCCAGCTCCATGTGGTCACACATAGAGCCAGTTCAGCCTGTTGGTGGGACCCTCCCTGGTGCCCAAGCTGTCACACACCTTGGGTTTCATACAGTTCGTGTAGGGCCCAGCATCATCTCTGCTTGTCTAAGTTTTGCAAAATATACCTTTCCCTTCCCATGTGATTTCTGGACAGGTTAGGGTCTGGCCTAATCCCAGAGGCCAGTGTTACTGCTATGCAAGTGAGAGATGTGCAGGGAGCAGCATGAGGAGCTTGGGGCTGTGCTAGGCAAAGCTGCTTATGAGCATCGAGGAGTGAGCATTAGGTTGAAACATTCACCTTAAAGCATTCCTTGCAAAGTAGGATGCCCCAGTTTTGCTTTCCTTCTGTAGAACCACTTGTGTTTGTCTTGCAAAGCAGCCTCTTGCCTACCTCCATATTGAAATAGGAATTTTGTTTTGAAAAATCTGAGGGGAAAAAAAGAGTCTATTATTACTACTAAATGGAAGCTGTTTCCTTGGTCTCATGTTATCCTGTGAGCAGTCTGAATGCAAATCTTTCTTTAAACACAGTACATTTCTTAAAGGTGAGCCTTGAAGTAGCCTGATGCTCAGTTCCCACCCTGCCACACTCTCAGGCCAAGGGACAGCAGCCACTTGACATCCCGCTTGGGAGGTTCTTGACACTTTGGTGGGAAAACTAACCAACCAACCAATGTGGAAGTGGGGCTGGGCGTGGGGAGGGCGGCAGAGTCCCTCCGGTGCTCCGGGCATTCATTTGCCTGCTCGGAAGCGGTGCCGCCCCGAGGCCGTTTGCGGCGCAGCCGCGCTCGGGCGTATTAGCAAAACGTGCAGAAGGTTCTGTCACCCAGTTGTAAAAATGATGGCAGGCATCGATGTGCAGTTGTAACATATGGGAAGTACAGTGAGTGTGGGTGGAGCTGTTCATTTCTCATCTTGAATCATTTACGAGATCAGCAGGCAGGCCAGATACAATGCATATGGGAATGTGTGGCTGTGCTGCACATGTCACACATAATAGCAGATATTGTGAGAGGGCCCAGAGCCTGTCCTCAAGAGCTGAACGCGCCGCAGCAGGCTGGTGCTCCCAGAGTTCAGACCAAGGGCCAGCTTGGCAGCAGTTATGGAAGAGCAGACTGGCAGGCAGCAGTTGGGAATTCACGGATTGAGATCTGCACTGACTAGATCTTTATCCATCATGACCCAAAGCTGTGGTCGATATTAAGCCTGTACTCGAGCACTGGAGATAAATACAGGGGATAGAAGTTCAGTCGTGGCCTGCTGGGAAAATGAAGTTCAGTTTCTGCATCATTCTCCTAGCTTTGTCCAAGTGACAGTCTGAATGTAACATAGTGGGTGGTAAAGTTACAAAACAAAAGAGTGCAATTGAGTAATATTTCAATAATTAAGGACTTTCTATTTACAATAACTTCTCTATCTGAATTACACTCTACATGATGAAGCAGTATATTAATATAGAGCGTTACAATAAAGAGCACTAAGACTCATAGCCAGTAATGCCTCTGCAATTTGATGGGCTGCCTGTAAGCATCTAGTACGACGCGTTGTTCTGCTGTAAAATCTATATGAGCTGGAAGTGATGCTGTGTGTGTGCCAGGAGTGGAGCGTGCGCCTGCCCTGGGATGGTGGCTCTTCCGCTGGAGCCCTCCCGCTTCCCATCCCCGGGAGGCCACCCCGGGGCGGGCCCCAGTGCTGCCCCGTGCCTCCTGGGCCGGGCCTTACCTCTCCCAGGACACGGCTTGTTGTGGTGTCCCTGCAAAGGCGGAAGCCGAGGGGCTTCGCCCACGGCCTCACTGAAGCCAAGCGCTGCCTCCCGCCAACGTCCTGTGCCGGGCGCAACCTGGTGCTCCTGGGTGAGCATTAAACCACAGCAAAGCCAGGACAAGGGCTGGGGTATCTTCCGAAGGGAGAGGTTGCTTTGTTTGCTGAAGTTCCAATGCCCCGAAATCACCCTGGACAAGGAAATGAAGAATAAGCAGGCTCATGTAATAACACATAGCTTAGAACGTACAGAGAGTGCGAAATCGTGATTAGAAGAACACTCCACACTGCCAAAATGGGCCTTGTTTATTCTGTGGAAGTTTGCAAGCAGCTGTTATTGTTTGCGCCAAGCTGCGCTTCGTTTGGTGCTGGTCCCCGCTGCGAGGTCCTGCAGCTCCTTCAGTCCCACCATGCAGGGATGTGTTAACATAGAAGCAGGCCACTATGAACATGCCCACGCTAACCCCTTACTGCAGGGTCTTTGCATTTCACATCAAAGAAATGGACACACAGATACAGGTCAGTAAATACTGGTTTTAACATAAATTTTACTAATTCATTTTCAGTTAAATTCTACTAGCCTTTCATCAAGAAAGTTGCAGATATTTATTATTATTTGAACTATCCTGCTAAAGAACATGAATATTCAGAGCAATCGGACTGGCTGAGATTTGACAGCTGTACAAGCCAGAACTACTGTGTGGAGCTGAAAGGAGGAGCAGTCAGGAAGTCACATGTCTTACTGTAAACTTATAACTAATTCCATTAAAAACCACAGACAGAATTTTTAACACGTTATTCAGCAGAAGCTCCTTTTCTATATGTTGAACAAGAGATAGTTTAAAAAAAAAGAAAAAAAGGCAAGTGCAATGCTTAATCCAGAATTAATTTTGGCAAAATCTTGGTAATAGCCATCTCCAGGGTTGGTGCATGCTCTTCAAGTGCACAGTAGTGTTGAAGAACTGTGCGTTTCAACCCATGCTTCTATAAGAACCTTCAAATACATCTGTAGCCTTCTGATTAAAGACCTTTCCAGTTAAGAGTAAGTGAAATGTCTTTATTTTTCAAAAATTCCAGCTTATTTTTGGTCCCAAACAGACTTTTAAGCTTTTTTCATGTCAGGATGGGAGAGTATTAAGTGTTCACTGGGGCCACAGCAGGCAATACTGCCTTGTATAAAGGCAGAGTTGCCTCGTCTAGAGCCCTCTCTATCCCAGCCCTGGCTAGGGGGGACCTTTCAGAGCACAGGGCTCCTTCTGCCCTTTCCCAGGAATCCCCATGACACTATTAGGGGTTCAGGCCCAGGGATGGCTGCACCCACTGCGTGTCCTGGCCCAAATGGTGCCCCCGACACGGCTGGCACGCCGGCAGTGCAGACATTGATGTGTGTTATACACGAGCACCAGCAGCGCTCGTGGAACTCACAGGCTCCAAAGCAAAGGCCCACGCTGGAATGAACGCCAGGGTCTCAGCTCGCTGCCAGCACAAACAGCAAAGCTTTGACAGCAGATCCCAGCTGCAAATCCTCGCACTCCCCTCGTGTGTTTGATAGCAGATCCCAGCTGCAGATCCCTGCACTCTCCTTGTGTGTCTCTTGCAGGCTGACCCAGCTGGACAAGCACTGCCAGGCCACAGCCCAGCAGCTCGTGGAGTTGCTCAACAAGCAGAATCAGCTCTTCAAGGAGAAGCAGATGCTGAGAGAAGAGGTGCAGTTCCTGCGAGCACAGGTACCATGCCCAAAGCGAGAGACCCGGAAACTCTTAGGCAAATATTCCACATCTTTAAGGTCTTTAAGAGACAAATGCCTTTTTAGCCTTTTTTGTTGTTGTTGATGATGTTGCTTTTAATAGAACATTACCTTATAAAACTGCAATTCCATGCAATTGAAGAGAGACAGCAAGGAAAAATGGTACTTGGACCTGCTTAAACCTAAACTAAAAAAGTGTTTTGAAGTGACATTAAACAACAGATTCTTTTTTTTGACAATTTCTAGCTTTCTTAGCAGAATATTTTGTGCTCCTTTTTCAGAGAAGATGAGAATCTGTTCTCTGAAAGCATTAACAAGAGCTCTTTTAGACATCTTAAGTCCCTCTGCCCCTTGGTGACTTTGTTTCCTTATTTTTGAGTTGCTGCTTCATGAACCACCCACCAAGCTGCAGAGCTCGCACGGAGCCTGCACAGGCCCTGATCACTGCCCTGGCCTGTGCTGGGCTGCCTGGGGCTACCTGAGATCTTAGGAAGCTGTCGTGGGCTGCTCTTCTCC
>JAUBOD010001075.1:5524893-5543638 GCA_032353885.1 Nothura maculosa | reverse complement strand
CTTCCTTCTCCCTTCCTTCTCCCTTCCTTCTCCCTTCCTTCTCCCTTCCTTCTCCCTTCCTTCTCCCTTCCTTCTCCCTTCCTTCTCCTTTCCTTCTCCCTTCCTTCTCCCTTCCCTCTTCTTCTCTTCCTTTCCTGCCACTGTTCTTCAATGAGTCAGTGTTTTGCAAACAAGGGGGGGAACTGATTCATTGCTTTTTTTTTTCTTTTCATTCTTGTTCCTTCTTCCTTCCTTCCTTCCTTTCCTTTTCTGAAAGCTAACAACTGCACAATGAGATTTTTTTAAGTAAACCCTCTGTTCTGTGGCTAAAGCAAATTCATTAATGTAGCCATGTCACAATGTTATTTAGCTTATAAATACAGCTGACTAATGAGTTTGCACAGAGTAACTGAAGCTCTGTTAAGATAACCAAAGAAATGGAGTAGAGGAAAGTTGTGTCCTGCAGCATACCTGACACTGAAACAAAAGGAATGTTTTGGAATTCAAAATACTGAAATCATGCCGTTTTTTCATAGGCATTTTAATGTTAGGATTTATTAAATGACAAGATACTTAACCTAGGAGAACAAAACATGGACTTTGTTATGGCTTTAATCTTGTCAGGTTGTTTGGTATTATAGCATTTCTGGTTCTCAAAAGCAGAAATTCTTCTTCTTTAAAGGCAGCACATTCCGTAAGGTGACCAAACTGGAAATAGTCCCCAGGGATTTTGTTACTGGTGATCTCTTATCTGAAAGCAACTTGGCTTTTATAAGTTTGGGCAGAAATACAGAAATAATACAAAAGGAGGAAACACCATTTAGGTATTATAATGTTGTCACGACATGATTCTTCAAAACATTTTTTTTCTCCATTTATATGTTCATTTTAAATTAACTGTGCTCTAGAGAATATATTTTAATTGGAGGATGCTCAGGAAAAAAAAAGTAATTATTTTAAAAAACTATAATCAATTTGGTCCTAAGAATCTATTTGCAGTTATTTAAAGTAACTCTGGTTCTCTGAGATTTGGAATTTAGGCCAAGAGAGCTGCCTGAAAAGTCAAACACTTGTGTTAAGAAAACCCAAGATGCGAGATTATAACTACAGATAGATATAGATTGTTATTGTAGAAATATATACTAAAAAAACAGAATTGCAGACTCCATATTGATACTATCTTCAAAAGTGAAGGTGACTTCATGTTCTGCATTTTATTGTATCATTTGGTAGTTCTTCTTTACAGTCTGTTTTTAATGGAAACTAACCATACCTAACCTTTTAAAAACTATGTAAAATACAGTAACCTAAATTTGCTATTGTAACTTGGAACATAAGCCACCAGTAACTCAGCAGTTGCATATTTCAGGAAAAAAAATGGGATGCAGATCTCAAACAAGACACAGATGGAATCAAGTAAAAACCTGGATGGATAGAGAAACGAGCAGAAGAAGGTATTTTTTTCTATATCCTATATATAGAGAAAGGGGAGGGAGAGGAAAGGAGGACTCAAACTATTTGCAGATGTGGGTTAAATCTGGCAAACACGTCAGGATTTAAAAAAAAAGAAGAAGAAAGTGTTGGAAACATTTTTGGTTTGAAATTGACTTTTTTTTTTCACTTTTTAAAATTTAGCAAAAGCACTCCAAAACAAAGGTCGACAGATTTACCTGACAGATTTCTAAAAAGTATTTTCCAGGTTTAATTTTTGAAGAATGGGTAGTTTGTAAGTTGGGTAGTTTGAGAAGAATTATGATTTTACCATAGGTATTTTGGGTGCTTGGCTAGACAAACCCTGGGTGTTTGTGTTGATTTGGAACTGGTTCCGTTCTGCCACTTCCCATAGTGCTTTCGTGCTGAGGAAGTGGGAGCCTCTCTGTTTTCCTCAGAAAGGCTACAATTCTAAAATGAATCATAAAAACTTAGTGTCATGTTGAAAGAAACATTACACAAATAATTGTAATTGAGGAGGCGGTGTTGGAATGACACTGCTGCTGCACAGGATTACATACCTGTCCCTTTTGCCTTGGGAAATTTAGTTGTAATTTAAGTCCAAGACTTTAAGTTGCTACATTTCAATGCATTTAGTGTGGAGAAAGAAAACATTGACAAACTGTATCTTGCACAGCCTTTATTTTCATTTTTTTTTCTGTCAAAATCCAGGTTATTCTCACTGCTGTTGTTTCCAATGTTATTGATGTCTGTATCTAAGGGGACAGAGGGCAGGAGAAAACAAAAAAGTCTTTAAGTCCTAGTATGTGATGGGGTGTTTTGAGAACCTGTTTCTCATGAAAAATTCAGGGGGCAACATCAGGAAAAGTTCTGAGGTTGGGTGGTTTCCTATGGTGAAGTGAATGAAAAGAAGCCACATGTAAATGAATACCCCATCCAGCCACATGTTGAATTCCCTGGCAGGGAGCAGGATTCAAGGGCTTTTAGCATCCTTGTTGAAGGAGTAACCAACATGAGTACCATGCTTGTTACAAACATCTTTCCCATTCCCAGAAATGAACTGCAAGCTTTTAAAGTCACAACGTTACCTCCCCTGTTACTGCAAGTAGCTCTGTATTCATTGAGCCCTCCGCCTACAGGTTTGGGCTTCAGCATCTTCCACTGAGCATCCAGACTTGCAGGATATTTGTCCCATGACCGGAGTGCCACAGCAGGCTGCAGTTCCCTTCCCCAGCGCCGGCCCAGCCTGTTTCCTTGTTACCGTTTCTTCCATGCGGGACTTCTCAGGCTTTTCCTACGTCGCCTCCATTCAGCAAGCCGGGCAGCGCGGGAGCAGCAAGGGAGCCGCTGCTCTCCAGCTCACTGCAGAGGTGCAGGGTGCAGCAGAGCGAAGCTGCTCACGTGAATTTTCATTCTCTTACAGCTACAAGGGACCATGACACTAATCGGGTCTGACCTGCAGCATATGCCAATGTCAAACCACTGCACTAATGTTTAACAGAGGGCACTGTTGCTTACTAGGTGCTTTCCTGCAGACGTATTCTGAGCCATTAAGAATGAGCATCGAGGCAGTGAAAAGATCAGTCATGGGATTTACACTCCTGATTTTGAAAGTCTTTTGGAACAGCCATGTTTGGAGTTTCCTTTGAAAGCCTCTCCTATGTGTCCAATTGCCCCAAGTCGGGAGAATGGGATTTAGCTCCTCTGTTGTACAGCAGGTCAATGAAGACACCCTTGGTGCAGCAAGGAGCCCTCTAGGCCGGGCCTGGCAGCAGAGGCTCCGCGGCCTCCTGGGCGGCAGCACCTGGAACCTGCCCCATTCCCAGTGTCCCGGCGGCAGCCGGTGGGAGGGCGCAGACGCTCCCGAGCTGGGACTCGATTTCTTCCCTTACCCGAGCAGGAAGGTTCAGTCACGTGCAGCGCTGCCCAGCACCCCATTCTTGCCCTTTTCTCCAGCTTTCTGTCCAGAAACAGGCGGCTCTTGCACTGCTAGGGGTAGAGGCTGGTGGGACAGGGTGCAGGCAGCGGTGCCGCCTCCGCTCCCTGGAGCAGCCGGGGCTGCAGCTGCCCTGCACCTCCTGCGCCTCCCTACCCTGGGCACGTTCAGCAGGGCCTGTGGCAGGGCAGCCAGGAGCGGCACAGGGCAGCACTGGGGCCTGGGCAGCAATTTCTGATACTGGGAGGAAGAGAAACTTCCAGCAGAGGGAGAAAGGAAGCGCCCTTTTCCCATGGCCAGCGTGTTCAAGCAGTTCCTTACCTGGCTGCTGGGAGGAACAGCTCCATTTCCCTTTGATCAGAGAGCGGCTCCCACTTCTCCAAGGCCCGTGTTCACATCCCAGCGAGCGGAGCGTTGGGCACATGGAGCCTGTGCCGGTGTCTCCATTTATGTTTCTCTAAGCACTTGTTGCCCTGCTGTAGTGAGGTGGAACTGGCTACCGCAGCAGTCAGCACGTTGCAGAGCATTAACGTTGAGGCTGCGGGGATGGAAAGAAAGGGAGGCCCCGGGAGGCTCCACGGGTGGAAATGCTGGTACCCTCTGGTTCGCCCGTCCGCCTGTAGCGCTCATGAGAAGCCTCTCGCTGCTGGGCCGCATGGGTAGCAGGAAGGAGGACGGCCCTTGGGATGGCCGCGTGGCCGGACGCATCGGGGAGCCTGGCGCCCTCCAAGAGCCACTGCCCCCCTGGGGGGCACCGACTGTGGGGCAGCTGTGACGGGCTGCCTGTACTGGGGAGAGCAGCACTGAGCTGCTGGCCTCAACTCAGCACTGAACTATATAGATCCATAAACTCTCCTTGTTTCACTCGGCCTCAATTGCAAGCAAACCCCTTAGTCTTCTACTGCAAAAACAGCCAAATTAGACAGCTTATTTTTAGTTCTGAGGCAATATACCTCTCTCAGTTCTAATTTCAGGACTCCAGTTGCTTGATTCTAGGTAGCTACCGCAGCTCCAGTAGCGTTTAATGCTTTGCTCTTAATTAAATCCAGAAGTGCTGCAGAGGCAGCACAAACAGTAGCTATGCTGGAGCCTGGAGATGGCAAATTAGCCTTCCCCCAGCAGCTCCCTGGGAGCGCTCGGGCACCTTCCTATTCTGCTGCCGCTGCTCCCCGGGCTGCAGCGCTCGCGGTAAACAGCGCCTGGCGCAAACCTGCCCCCCTTTCCCGGCAGGGGGACGGGGCCGTGCTGCGGACGTGCCCCCAAACAAGCGCGCGGTTATTTGCTGCTAAGCAGCAGCAGGCGCCGAGGTGCAGGGAGCTGCTGGTTGCAGCGCTCGGGCAGCTCTTGCTGCTCCCCGTGGGGCTGCGCCGCGGGCGAGTGGCAGCGGGGCCAGGAGGTGGCGGCTGCGCTCGCCCAGCGGGACCCCGTGCCCGGCCACGCACGTCCTCCCGCTCCCAGAGCTCAGCCAGCCCCGGCCCTGCGGCACAGAGCAGGACACCGGAGCACCGCAGCCCGCGCGCTGCTCCCACAGCTGCTCTTTCTTTCTTAATCTTGCAGTTTGTTTCCCTCTCTGCCGGCTCTGCACCTTGGCCTTCATTGAAGCCCACCCAGACCGATGTTTCCAACAGAGACACGCGGGCCAACTCTTTTCAACCGACTTGTAGTTGTTTCTTTAACTACGGAATCCAAGTACTTCAGAGGCATCACCAGCCTAGCAAATTCCAGGGAGGCACTTAATGCAGGCCTGTGCTGAAGTGGCTAGACCTGCAAGCCAGTTTTTACACCTCTTATATCTTGCACAATTTTTTATAAATACTTTTGTCTATTTTTGCAATCACATTTGTGTCTTATTTACATATGGAAATACTAATAAACTTAATTTGATTCTTTTTTTCCTGGCTGTGTCCTCTTGCCTTCAAGGGAACGTGCACCTGTGGGCGAGGGAGGGGGACACTGCAAGCACAAGTCACCTTGGCCTGGTGCTTTTACTCTCATTACCAAAATCCACCTAGGCCTTTATTCTTCCATGACATTCATTGGGACCTGACTTTTCCATGACATTCATGACTTAAGTCAGTCTATGACTTTGCCACTTGCAAATATTTATCTGTCTCAGGGATGGGCATCAACCAAACTCAACTTCAGACTACTGAATTCAAAGTATTTTGAGCATTTTTCTGCAACTTAAGCTTCACAGTTAACTTCAGAGTTTCACTTTTAACAGTTATTATTTTCCAACTATTAGAAAGAACATAACGGAATCTTTTCTTGAATTACTGTATAGCAAGTATATTAGAAAAAGGTTCTTCACCTAGTACCTTCAGTGTAGCGATCCACTGGGAAAGCAAACAAATAGTGCAAAAACCAATTCCCTGGCATCATGGCTACCTTAGGCAGCATGAACACATAAAATGAGAAGGAATATATGGGGCAAAAATAGGAATAACTGCACATGAAATGTTACCATTTACTGTAAGACAAAATCTTTCATTCCTATGTATTTAAAGAATTATTAGTGGTTCAGCCTGAACATCAAAGTGTTTTTTTATCTCCCTATTTCAATTTCCTGCCCCATTAAACTGCCAAACACATCTGAACTCCTTCCTACATCACTCCACTGATACAATAGGAACGTACCTAGGACTGCCCCGGCCTTCAAGGAGGCGCCATCCTGCAGACGCGAGGCCCCTTTGCAGCTGCACTCCTGGTTTCCCCGTGGGCCAGGGCGCTGGCAACAGGGTGGCCCGGCCTTGGCCTCGCGGGAGGCAGCAGAGGCAACGCCGCGGCCCCCAGCGCGGGCAGCGAGGCGGCTCCTACGCGCGGTGCCGAGCGGAGCGACGCTGGGAGGTGCCGCTGCGGGAGACGTGTGAGGGAATGGGGGCGCGGTGCCGTTTCCGAAGGGCTGCGCTGGCCACGCGGCGGGAGCTGCCAGCGCCAGGGCCCTCGCAGCCGCCTCGGCTGCAGCAGCTCCCGCAGCGCCGGTGCCGTCACGCTGCCTCTCGCACTCGGCTCCTCGCAACCCACGCAAGCCCCAACCGCTGCACACAGGGAGCCCGCGAGGAAACAGCGTCTGCACAGCAGCGCTCCTACCTGGGAGCAGTTACTTGAGGCCCAGAGAGCCCCTCATCTCCCCAGGTCGCGCTCTCCCCTTCGCCTTTACCACAGGGCGCGCAGTTACACAAAGCTGCCACCGCCAGATCAAGATACCGCATCTGGAAAACCCCGTGTCCGTGGCGGGGCGCTATCCCAGAAGCCCCCGGGTGCCGCAGCGGAGGCCACTCACGGAGCCGTAACCGCGTGGGCCGAGGCCCCACAGTGCATGCAGCCCTGCGCTGTGGGGTGCGAGGGAAGCCCTGTCCCAATGCCCCCTTCCCCAGGACAGGGCTCCCAGCTGGGCACCGCGAGCACAAGCGACGCTCCGGCCGCCTCCGTGGCACCTCCCGGCTCAGCGCTCCTGCTGCCGGGCGCCCCCATGGCCCTGCCGCCTTTTCCCGCTCCTTCCGCCCGCTGTGGGGCCTGGGGCAGCCAGTGCCACCCAGGACAGATACTAGGACAGCAGCAGGGCCCTGGGCAAGCACTGCCTGCAAAGAACAACCCCAATTTCCCTTGGAAGTCCCAGCGACCTCCTGAAGCTTTGAGGTGACTGGGAAGCAGCTGCAGGAAACGTGCTTGCTCTGGCTTCATCCCAAGAACTCTCTTGTACCGCACTCTGTCTGGAAGCTCCCGGGCTGACAGGGATCGCCCACAACTGCAGGGATGTCACAGCAAGTTACGCCGCTAAGTCCTCTTGGGAAGTTAAAGTTCTACCTACATGTGTGCACATCATTAAATACACAGCAATAAAAAAATAAACGTCTACATTTCCTTATACAAAGAAATCCATTATTTTTTGCATTTCAAGATTGAAGCATCTGACCTATATAAAATTACTTAAAGATATGAAGCAACCTTTCATAATCTGCAATACAATCCTCTCATTTTGGTCTTTCTTCCTTTCTTTCACACAGAAGAAATTAGGAATTTTATCCTCTAGATATTTAATAGTAACATTCATATGTAAAAAACCAATCCCCTGTGGCAAGCTTGAACATACATACATATATATATATATTTCCCAACCTTTAGAATAAAATTAGCATTAAAAACACAGAAGTAGCAGATTGACATAGTGCTTTATTTAAGCTGTCTGTACGAAGGAAAATAATGTGCATCCCTATCATATACGTGTAAAAATACTAAGGATGTACAGTGTACAAAAACAGTTTCTTGTAGTTATTTCACATCCTTGTGGGTCATATACTTAAGGAAATAAACAGTTTAAGTATGACCAACAGTAATACGGTTTCTTGGGTTCATAGTCGTGTCTGCTTAATATCCTTAACCATATGACTAGATCTTGCATGGATCTAATGAAAGAACTAGCAAGGTCAAGAAATGTCACAAACTCTAAAGCTACAGGGAGGTAATTCAATTACCAATTTAGAGGTTTTTATTTAAATAAATACTTTACATTTCATGCTTGCCTGTAAAGCACTACCAGGAGCAAGATAAGGAAATTCTACTGTAGACAGTACAAACAGTAGCAGCAAAGTGTGTACATTGAGGTGTAATATATAGACCCTGCAGTTAGTAAGGAAAGACCTTACTTTTGTACTCTAGGAGAAGCACATGGCCCCTGCAAGAACAGTCAGCTTTAAGAAGCCGCAAATAAAGATGGAAAAAAAAAAGGAAAAAAAAAGAAAAAAAGTAAAACAATACTGGAATAAATGTTCTGTAAGCAACAGGAATGTACTGGAAGATGGATTAGTGTGGAAAGCAAAGCTGTGTGCAAAACTGCCAAAATCCAACCAGAAAGGACCAGTTTCCTTGGCGATGGCTGCAGTACAAGAGGGCACAGGTAGGGCAGGGAGGGCAGTACAAGCTGGAGGCAGAGCCGGAGGCGCGCGGGGCTTCGGAGGCTCCCGGGACGCGGCCACCAGGCACCGTCCGGACCCCCCGCTGCGCTCGGCGGGGGGCAGCGGCCGAGGTTTCTCTCGGCGACGCTTCCTCTCTCATCCATTTTGACACTGGTGGCAGAGATAAGAATTTCCCAGCTCCCAGCGGCATTAAGGGAACGTTAACTCTCTCCATAAGACCACGGGTATTTTGGAAGGCAGGTAACACAATACAAAGTGAAGCCTTAATGGTTTTTCCAATAATTCCCCCACAGAAAGTTACTGCAAACTGCACCCTAACCAGCTGCGCGGTAACGGGCTAACCGTGGGGCTTCCTCCCCACACAGGGGCCTGCTGGCCGCAGGCACAGTACTCATTAGCTCTCACTAGCCTGAGGTGCCCCGTGTCCCAAAGCTTATTGCTAGCACAAGCTGAAAACACTGGGAAAACTCACGGGCAGGTGACACAGCTGCTGATTCACTGCAGTTCTAGCCTGTCCGTAATGAGGCCTTTCCCGAGAACCAACTAATGCCCCTCCGTTAAGTACGTGGGGGTTTCGCTCCCTCGCTGCTCGGCGCGGACCCCGCGCGCTTGCAGCAGTCTCTGCACGTGGGCATTTAGTGCTGCGAGGTGACACGCACATACACCATGAGACAGCTCTGATTATCCGCCCATTATTAAAGATAAAACAGCGCACGAAAAATTGTCTAGGTGAGTGTGCGTCTGTAGCTGCCTCGCTGTAAGGCCCAGCCAGCCCTTGATTGTCCCGGCACGGGCACTGCCCGCAGTGGCTTCCATGCCAGGTTCCCAGCTCCAGCTGCAAGAGGCCGAGGCACCTGCGTGCGAACGTCCCTCCTTCTTCTCACTCACACTCCGCTCAGCGACACTCGCGGATATCACAGTCCTGGTGGGAGCTAACAAGATACGAACGCGGAGCCGGATGCTTCCAATGATAATCCCATGGAGCGGGGGTGTCCGATGGCCTCGCAGGGGCACACGCACAGCGGGACCGCGCGCACTGGCAGCCGCTTCAGTAGCCCAGCTCCTAGCACCAAAGGGTTTATTATTAAGATTATCATTGCTGAAGATCCAAGCTAAAGTTTATGCACACGCTCTGTTAGACACAGACAACGTTTTCCTATCAGTGGAGTGTTGGCTCATGATGTCTGAAACTCAGGCGGGTACCACACGGAACAGGCTGGACTTCGTGACTATTTGGTTGAGGGCAATCCTTCCTTAAGAATGGCCGATCCAGACATTTACTATTTTAATTACTATAATAAAGTGCTTTTCTTGTAATCATTGTGGTCTCATTGTTCAAATGCATTTCTTACAGAAATGAAAATTTCTATTGTGTTTTCAGGCTTTTATGTTATGTGAATCTTCAATGGAGAACAGGATGGAGCCTTTTTTTTTTTTTTTTTTTTTTTTTTTTTTAATCCTTTGGCACATGAAGCTGGAATTCCTCATCTCCACTGCCAAAGAATTAAAAGATACTATTTCATTCGCAAAAATCTGATTCTAGGAAATATGTACAATTTCAGAGCCTTGTTAAAATTTCCACACAGGAGAAAAGTGCATTATTCCCTTCAGCTTGTACAGTCCTTCCATATATTACAAAATTAACTGCTGTAAGCCTGTTCTACCTAAGATGTAGCAGCATTTGCAAACATGACACATACAATCCTTATCACTAAAAATAAATACTACTGCAGTGTAACCAAAAAAAAACCAACAAAAAAGGAATATTCAGAGTTAAACACCTGGAGAAAAAGCTATTTCACAAACTCAAAATAAAAACAAGTAAGGCAAACACCCGTTTACCTTGGTGCACACATTTTGGTGAAAAGCAATACCATTATGCCTGTCTACATTCTTCAGCCATCAGAGGTGATGTTTATCATGAAAGAAAAAGGAAAAGCATGGAAAGGATGTTATCTGGTGCAAATTATGAGACCCCTTAAACAACTTCAACTGCTGCTTTTATGCCTTCATTTCTTGCATGTATAATGTTCGATTCTCCATGATTGCACATGAACCTGGAAGTTCTAAGTGGCAGGCCGGCGGAGCCCGGCCCTTCTGCTTCTTCTGTAGTATCCAACAGTAATTAAAAAATAATATATATATATATTTATATATATCAACAGTTTAAGTCCTTCTCGCTCACGTTTCCCAAACAAATTCCAGCCAGATGTTAATGACAGAGACCTGCTTCAAGTAATGATATGCCTAACAAAAACCTTGCATATGTGCA
Organism: Nothura maculosa; assembly: GCA_032353885.1. Classification (NCBI taxonomy): domain Eukaryota; kingdom Metazoa; phylum Chordata; class Aves; order Tinamiformes; family Tinamidae; genus Nothura; species Nothura maculosa. The sequence continues at coordinate 5,533,083 of JAUBOD010001075.1, read as the reverse complement.
TCACCACCCCTGCCTTTCCTCGTTCTAACCAGCACAGACAGAGGCAAGAAAGTGTTACAAATGAGTCTTTTCAGACTAATTACAGTCGTGATTCACCTTCTAGAAGAAGATAATCTGGACCAATGTAATTTCTGTTCAGCCTCCACTGTGAGGACAAGGAGAGGACTATTTGTGCGCAGAGCACACAACGCTGAAGTCACCTCCCTTCAAAGAAGCTGGGAATTACTTCTTGGCGCTGCCATGATATTGAGCCTGCGGGCAGCAGCAACAGCAGGAGAGCGTAGAGAAATACTGTATTTCATGCAGAAACCAAAACGGACTTTAGGCAGATTTGGGGAAGAAACTTGTTCAATTTGGAATGAGCTCTGAAAGTGCCCCTGCTACCTTAAATAACATCTAGTACTGGTGGTGATGCCCCGGAATCGTTTTCAGTGATAAACCTAAGATGACAGTGAAGCAGCAGAACAGAAAGTTATTCTCGTCCACTTGCAGAGTAGGAAAACTGGGGGAAATGCGGCCGCCTCTCGTTGTCCATGCAGTCCATTCCGTCTTCATCATCTGCGCGGGGAGAAGCTCAGTGTCAGTGTCAGTGTCGTTACATTTACAAGCAAGTTTCATTATCCCCCTGATCTGCACTACAGCACTCTGGGTTCAATGTTGAAGTTAACCCTGAAATTCCAAGTACATCTCTACACTGATGGAAGAGAGTGAAATGATGCTCATTTTCACCGTTTCTTTAATAAGCCATTATTTACTTCAGGGTTTTCCTAAGTTTTATTTTGACAATCCCCCGAGAACTCCAATTATTACTACCCTGCATAGGCAAATCAACACGTAGCACAATATCTCTTCTGGCAGCAGAGACTTTGTCAAAGCCTTTGCTGCCGAAGCGACACAACTTCTATTGCTTCATAAGCTGCATTCAGGAAATAGTATTTTTACTTCAGCCTTATTTTAAATATTCTTTCACTCTGGAGTTTAAAGAGGAATACCTCAAAATACTGTTCATGCAAGTTCAATGCATTTTCAATTCCTATGTATTTCTAAACTGTTTATTTTTACAGTATTTACTGGGATCATAGGAATCATGGACTAGGCCAAATTCATAAATATTTTTATTTACATAATTCTTGCAGTGCCAATGGAAACGAGGCACCAGATGTTGCCTAACTCTGAGGATTTGAATCTATATTCTCACGTGAATTTTTTAACAGTGCTCATCCTTAAAGACACCAATTGAAACTTTTATTCTAACCGTGAATATACATGCAGAATTACAGATGTTTGTTTGCATCTTCATATATTCTCCACCTACAATCAAGTGTTAATAGAGCTTGGAGCCACTGTTACAGTTAGGCTGCTTGATCTTGACAGAACTTCCCTGCTCCTGTAATTTCAACTGCACACAACTTTTACACCAGGCATTTAAATTAACGTACACGGCATGTTTGTTTCCTTCTCCTATCCCTTTTCCCTTACTGTGGCTTTCTAAACCTTTGTGAACTACAAAAGCCACCCATTTCTGTAACTACACAAGATAAGTGACAAGATTTGTGACTGTGCAGTAACTTCCTGACACAGCTGGAGCACCTCCATCCTTAAAAGCCATTTTAACCCTGTTCTGCATAATCACATCAGGCAGAGATGACCTCAGATTCCAGGTAATACTAGGTAAAAGACCTGTCGGTTTTAAAACAAACTCATTACACAACAAATCTCTCTTCCTGTCACAACATCTCAGAAAAGGGAAAATCTCAAGGGCGCTGGAAACGCTGCAGCTCTCTAAGAGCCCAAGGCAGGTGGCTCGGGATGGTGTCACTGTGAGTCACCTGCTCCAAGCCAACAGCTTCCAAGCGGACGTTCCGCAGCGGCCACGCAATTCCCGTTGCCTCCGCCTCAGGAGGAGCCGGCCATTCCCAGTACGTACGTGAAGTTTTAAGAGATCGTCGTTTTGTAATATTGCAACATTCCCTAAATTAATCCTATTTAAACGCAATCTGTTCAAGTTACAAATCTGAGCAAGTCCTCAATGAGATAGATGAGAAAAGGTTATTTTTTCACAGCAAAAGGACTTAAAAAACACTGAAATTGCTGTGTTCTAACACTAAAAATACAAAAGCTAGAAAAAAAACCTCCTGATTAATATATGAACAGAAAACCAAACAGAATCCCAAAAAAGAGGGCTAGCTTTATGAGGGCATAATCAACCCCACCTACATCATTTATTGTCTACCTTTATGATCATCCTTTTGCTACCTCCAATTAAAATTTGATCTCTTTTAGAAAGGGATTTGGGAATTCAGCATCAGGATTTTAGCTGCTTTTTAACTCTGGCATGGTAGTAACTTTGTTAAGCCCTAGCTTGGCTGATTGGGTCATGATTCCTGTATATGTAGCGTTAAGATATATAAAAATAAAAACTGCAGTGAGGTCAAATTCAGGTCCAAAAAAGGTCTGCAGAAGACATTAAATCTTAATTAATATCTTCTTTAAGAGCTCTGCTGAAGCACAGTATTGAAGGTAAATTGCATTTTCATGTAATGGATATCTAACACAAGGGATATCCACTTTTTTTCTCTGACAGCTGATGCTCTTTTTTTGGTCTGAAAAATATTTAAAATTATGCTTAGCCCTCAAAATTGAAATAACCCCCAGAAATCAGAAGCAGTCCCCACATGCTAAAAGTGGGGTTCATGTTCCAAGCACTTAACTGGGACCCTTACTGATAACCTGCAATGTTTGAAGCCAGTGTTTTCCCTAAAATAAAGAACTATGGAGCTAAACAAAAAGCTGACTTATCATCTATTTAAAGTTTTTAAATTATTCTTACTTTAAAGGTGCATTGTCATTGACAGTTACATTTAGGAAAATTTTTACTGGTAATGGCAAGAAGAGATCTCTAAGTAATCAAAAAACCCTTTGCATGCTACTTTACTATCACAAACTGATCGTTTTAAATAGAGGTTCATGCATAATTTCCAACTTACACTTTTCAGGCGGTGTTATTGTAATAGTCTGAGCTGTAAATTCTTCATCAAAATATCTGGTGTCTGTCTCAGATGTCACTTGAGGTTTAAAAGGAGGTACAAGCTGAAAAGGATTGAGGAAAAAAAACAAATTACTACAACTGAAGGCAGCCCAATTACCACCAGGAAGAGAAATAAGGAATGTTTTTGCCCCTAGCCTAGACCAAGGGGGTTGTTGGAAGAGTCTCCATGCAGAGGCAGCTGGGTCTCTGACTTCTGGTAGCAGATAGTTATGACAGGAGTCCCTGTCCCCAAACACCAGCTCACAATCCAGGTAATGAAAAGTCACTGCTAAATTCCCAGTACAGAGGACTTCACATCATTTGCAGATAAACTGAGTAACATAAAGGTAAATACCTGGAAATGCTTCATGCCACTCTAATTATCAGTATTGGCTAAAGGCACCGTTCGGTACCTCACTAGCACTGTGAGGCATGTAAAGCTAAGGCAAAAGGGACGGCACAGACTACAGACATACAGCAGCATCTAGACCTGCAGCTGAAGGAATTTGAAAATGGTGAGTTCAGGCTTAAGTGAGTTTTAAGAATACAACACTCCTGGACCTAAGTGTTTCACAGCACAGTGTAGTATTTCCCAAGAGCAATCCGTCCCAGCATCAGCTTGCAGCCAGGACGTCCCTGCCCACTTCAGCCTCAGCCTGGTCATCCACTTTCCACCTTTAACAACACAGTCTAGACACGCTACAGAGTTTCTGCACGGTTTTCACTGATTTTATATTCTTCTCCTTCTCAACTGAACATCGCTAACCCCAAACAACCAATCTGTTAATTTACTACACAGCATCTACTACTAAACAAATCTACACCCACTGCCAACAAGTTCAACATATCAGACATAATAAGTCATTATTATGATATTCAATGCACATTTTAAATACTTCTTTTGCATTGCTTGGAGAAAGCTGCATGACAGGGTAAGCACTAGAAGTTTTTTGGCCCACGGGCTTAAGCCAAGGAGATGACACAACCCACAAATGATCCATCTGAGATATGAAATCCTGTCTGGTCAGGCCTGCACTCCTTGTAACCATGTAATTCTGCAAAACCAGCCAAAGGAAGAACTCTTTCAGGGAAACACTCTTCACTGTAAACCTCTAATCAGACAACCACTCAATTTGCAATAGTTTACAGCTTGGGTTTCCTGAGGAGGGGCATCCTCGCTGTCCTTTGCAATATAAAGAACGTGTCAGAGCCGCGTTGTTCTCGGGACACGAGATCACTCCCGGGCACACCCGGCCAGTCCTTCAGCGTTGCCTTCTCTTAGATCCTTTCCAGTTTGACTCTTGTCTCTCTGTAACAGTGTACCTGCCCTTTTACAGCATACTGTAATAGCTCTATTTTATTTGGTTAAAAATCTATCAATCAACATTCTATCATCTATATATATTTAAAATGGTGCAAAAAATGGTAATACTGTTATAAAATTCAATTCAAGAGATTTATCTAAAAATATATAAACTTATCAACATAAGGATCATCTAGTTATAAATCCAGCTCTACACACTGTTTAAAAACCAGGGATTCCTTTTACTGTACAAACCCCTGCACTTTTAGAAGATTGTCTTTGCCTGTGTCCTGGCCATGCCAGTCACAGTTCTGCACGTGCCGAAAAGAAAGAGCAGTCCTGAGATGTGTGCAAAGCAGCCCCAGAACAAAATGATGGCACTGACACAGCTCCTACATTTTCATTTTTCCAGTATTTCAGAGAAGATCTTCATGATTAAAAATAAAGATGGAAATAAAACAGAAAAAAAGATTATATAAAGACAAGCTAAATACCAAAATTACCACCATCACACATTTCTTTTACAAGACGCACTTATAGCTCTCAAAAACTGATATAAACAATTTTGTTAAGTTCATTAGGAAAAAAGCATTAGTGAATAGATTACAAGTAATTTGGCCAATTTTACTATTTCCCCCGTTAGCCTATTTTTGCAGATACTTCTTTCCCCACAAGACCACAGCATGGTTGGGGCTGGCAGGCCCCTCTGAGACGCTCTGGTGCAGCCCCCTGCTCAGGCAGGGCGATCCCGGACCGTGTCCAATGGCTGCTGAGTAACTTCATGGATGGAGACGGAGAGGCCACAGTCTCTCTGGCAGCCTGTGGCGGTCGGTGCTCAGTCACCCTCTTACAGTGCAGAGCAAGTCCCTGTGTTTCAGTTGGAGGCCTGGGCTCCGCTCTGGCTCCGTCTCTCCCATCGCTGCCTCGGGAGCCACACAAGACACAAGCCCCAAGCCATGGGCGGAAGGGAGGAACTCGCTACCAAGCGTTTCACTGATGCGCTGGGGTTTTTCTTACAGAACCAGCTTTCATAGGCTAGACATTAAAAGCAGCAGGACTGTAATAACAAAGAGGGCAGCTCTCACCAGCAGCTTATGCTGATGTTTACACAACCTAGACTGCCACATACATCAGCAGTCTGTCTATGGAAAAGACAAAATGGTAGCTACGATAAAGATGCACAAATATAATGCAAAAGGAAGGGTTTTTTTTTTTTTGCAATTCTTTCCATATACTTATTTACTATATACTCCATTTTCACCACCACTGCTGTGATGGCAGCTAGAGCTGGGATCATTCCTGCTGACCTGTCCTAGCCCACCTACACAAACACAACTGTGTCTAAAACCTTTTCAATGAAACACATGAAGCTCCTTGCGTCATCATCTGCACGCCACCACCTCCCAAATAAAACTCTTCTTCTGACCTCCATATACTTAGAATACTTTCAAGACACACTCCTAGCTTTGGAGGCAGTGTATCAGTAGACACTGGTACAAACAATGTACCAGTTCCTGTAGAATTCCTGTCAAGAAATGAGGAACTGGCACATGGAGTTTGGGCATCACCTCCAGAAGAAAATGAGAGCAATGCAGTAAGAAATCCTTTCCTAACAACCTTTCACGTAAGGTGGAAGCACAGAAAACAGTGTAAATGATGTGCATAAGTGTACACAGGGATACTGCACTTTGACAACACATAGAGGAGATTAGAGACAGAACCATTCGCTTGAGACAGATTTTGTAAGCCATGTCACCAACATGCCAGGCCATGCTACAGAAACTTGGCAATTATTTTTTTTTTGGAGGGGTGCCACCTTTGTTCATTAGTTGTCAGATTTATTTTTTTTTTAAACAGAGAGTAAAATCTTCAGAAATTTTATCTATAATGAGACATGGCTACCAGAAATATGGGTAAGGAGCCACCGCTGCAGAGACAGCCCCTTATGCTGACACAGAGCCTGAATAAGAACCGAGAAACTCTCACACATCTCAAAGGAGATTTAAGCTCAGAGGCTCAATGACACAGCACAACACATTACACAACACAGTACTAATAACTACAGCTCCAATGATCACAACATGAAGACATCTACCTAAACCCAGCGGCATTTCATGATGCCACAGGGTAACTGGCTGCTATAAAAAAACTTCACAGCTTTTCCTCACTTCTGATCTAAGAAATCAAAAGGCCAAAGGGAGTAATATGAGCACAGCAAGGCACACGCAGTAGCAGCCACCCAAAAGCAGCAATGGGAGCTTTGATTAGCAGCAGCCCTGCTCAGTTCCCGCTGCCTAGTGGGGCCAGAGACGGCATCTTCAGCGTCCAGTAACCCAATCTAAGGGTCAGAAATCCATTTTTTCATGTTCATGTGCTACACACTCACATGCACATATACATACAAATATATAAATATATATATATGTGCACGTGTGAATGTGTGCGTGCCTTTGTGTGTTAAAATAAAGAAACAAAGTGTAAACTCTGGTGTTTAACTTACAGGTCTAAGATTCAAGGTTTAATACACAAATCCAGTTTCATACCTATCTGCCAGTCTAAATCTGCCCCAGCCATTTCCAAGGCCTGATGTTAGAAATAACAGAAGCAGCGATATTACATTCTTAGCATTCTGTATTCTCTTCAGTGAATGGCATTTCCATTTGGCATCCATTGAGAATGGAGTCTGAGAAAACCCACTTTTTCCACAGTTCAAGACCTGGGAAACTTGCCATGCATCCTGGAGGAGGAAAAGGGAGGGACGGGGGGAGGCTTAGGGGCAAGTTCAGCATCTCCCTGTTGCAATTACAGTGATAAACAACCTGCACAACACACCTTCATCGTACTAAACCAGCTATGCAAACACTTCAGTATGGCAGAAAATATTTCATGTTATTAACTCAAAAAGTTTTTGAGTGATAAACTTCACAGCAATTACTTGTCTTGGTGTTATATAAGAGGAGGCTGAGTCTACCTGCAAGTAACTGAGATGCACTCAAACTGCCAAAAAATTATATGACCCTTAGGAATGCTAATCTTACCTTCATTCTCCTTTTAATTTAAAAGGAATTTTCCCTCCATGCCACTCAAAACGAATTCTATGAGCAGACTGCAGCCAAAACAGATTCCAATACAAAGTGCTGCAGAGTATGTGGTGCAGTATCTACCTCCCAATAAATTATTCAAGATATTTAAATAAACTAGATTAGCATATCAAAACTTGCAAGCACACTAATTCTTAATGTATCGTATAAATGCCATGAGGTTGTTCGGTTTAAGCATTCATCAGGAATAACCATTTAAAGTTGAGTTTTGATTCTCCTTCAGTATGACATTCTGGGATGTCCAACTGAAAGAAAAGCAAAGCAAATCACTCTTCCATCGCAGTGTTCCCTCATTCTTTACTGCCAAATTGCAGTGTAGGAGATATGATTTCTGCTTTTCTCACAGCTTATGAATTTCAAAAAATGTAGTAGAAAAATAACAAAACAGGTATTTCAATAATACCTTCTATGGTCATCATACGCTCTATTTCAAAAAGTTTCCAACTAGTTTATCACTAAAATCTGACCCAGATCAAAAACTGTATCAAATGTCCTTTCTGTCTATAAAAGATAATTCAATATTCTTCACTAAGTTAATAAAACTGATACCCAGAAATCAGACTTTCATCTATCTTAAAATTTCCTGGAGGAACGTGTTGCCAATACTGCAAAGTTGTTATCTTGAAAATCAAACCAAAGAAACAAATTAGCCAAATCCAAAGGAGGAAAACATAAATTATACTGTGAGAAGAGAAGGGGCCACATTGCTGAAACACAACCATACGTTCTCATCCTGTCCCTTTTTCTTTATCAATGAT
>JAUBOD010001075.1:5514251-5524793 GCA_032353885.1 Nothura maculosa | reverse complement strand
CTGTGAGAAGAGAAGGGGCCACATTGCTGAAACACAACCATACGTTCTCATCCTGTCCCTTTTTCTTTATCAATGATAATTCTTTTTTCATCTGTCTTCAATCAGAGGTCATTTATCAAAGCAAACAGGAGCTGATGTGGTTCTGTAGCCTGTGTGTAGGTGCTTACCTAAGAAATCCTGAATGGTTAGACCATGGTTGGACCATGGACCAAAAGTTGCACTGCAGTAAGGAAAAGACTAGACGTACAGATACCTCTCACAACATCCCTGGGAGCAGTTATTGAAGAGGGAGGCTCCCCACGGCCCCCAAATGAGTTTCCCCAGAAGGAAAGGCAGCGATTTGGGGCATCCCACCCCGGCAAGCTGCCCTGCGCAGTGGGGCAGGGAGCTGTGGGGCAGCCAGGGAACATGTGGGACAGCACGGGAAGGATCCTGGCGTGGGACACACAACAGGAACCCACATGAAACCAGGCTGCGTTGCTCTGGGTTGTCTGTGGACAAGTTGCTTATTTTCCAAATGTCTGACACAACAAAGAGCAATGGGAACCCCCTGGACCACAGGAACTTGCTTAGGAGTCAGAAATTCTTCTGCAGCTCTTCCTTTCTGCAAAGGAAAGCTGCTGACGGGGGTGACAACGTGCTGGGGGCTTGTGCATTATTTTAAAGTAGCAATGGAAACACAAATTAAAAGATTAGGGCAGTTAGTGGTTTGCTGATCGCTGATCTCCTTGCTGCTTTGCAAGGCAGCAGCACCAAAGCAAGTCAGGAGGGTCGGTCAGTCAGGATTTATTACAGTGCTGAGAACTGCACAAAAATAGCATGACTCCAATAGGAACTGCCTAAAACCAGATGTTGGCATTTTCCTGTTTTCCCTCCTCTTCCTTTCCTTAAAATCTAAGAGAAGAAAGCACTTACACATGGATTTAGGACTACAGTGACCTTGCAGGGTTTTCTCCAGGCCTGAACACGGGATCTCACGATGTGCTGCTGCTGTGTCTCCAGCAAGGCCGAGGCAGCCACAGCTGGGCAAGGGGAACAGCCAGGGGAACAGCCGGCAGCCGCTGCCCTCACACCAAGACACCTGGGCCGCGTTGGCTTCTCCTTCGCTCCCCAGCAAGGTCGGACACATTAGCCTTAACCTGCACTGCCACTTGCTGCTTCTCCCTCCTCACGTGTTAATGCTTCCCCTGCGATGTCCGGAGGCTAAACTTGTTAGTACTCCCTAATTTACCTTGCCAATAAACAGATATTGCTGGAAAACAGGAGACAACATACGTACGTCAGCCCCTGTTCCTGTAGAGCTTCCTTTTCGTTTCATCTGCATCACAAGCAGGAGGAAAGGCACAGCTGGGTTTCCACTGACATGAGGCTACCTGAGTGCTTCAAGCTGCATGCCTGAACACGTACCTAAACTCCTACCTCTAAATTAATTCTCATATGTTTCCTATTCAGTGAAAGGCCCTAGGCAGAACATATGAAAATTTAGGAATATTTTTGTAACTCAAATAAAAAAAATCCTGAAAGAGTTCTTAAATGAGTAACAGAGAAATGTCAAAAAGTTGCATGTTTCTAGCTAAAAATAAAACAAGTATTTTATTTAGAAGTTTATGGGCTTTTGAAGTTTTCTGAGTTTGCCAAACTATTCAATTCCTCTTACTTGTGCAGAAAGATGAAAACTCATCAGGGCTGAGATGATCACAGGAAGAACCTGGCACAGACAGCTCTCCCTCAAATGCCCTCATATTTTTTTCTGCCAAAAATAAATACACATGATCACAAATGCTAACTGCTATATATTTACCATTTGAAGGTAACACCCTTCTCTACTCTAATGCACCATACTACATTTTATTACCGCTGTGTTGTAGCCAATTAGTTTAATTAATTAGGGGTATCAGAGAGCTAGCAATTCCATTTGACCATTTGGACCCACCTGACCTGACACAGAGCTACTCCTCATTCTAATCCTCTAAATTTGTGGACACACAATGTTGTCTGTAATCACACTGGTGAAGTAATAACCTATTACCCATGGATTTGTACTTTATCTCCAGTAAAACTAATAAAATTAGCAACACTGTTGCATAGTGTGCACATCTATAACTAAGACTATTCAGAATACACATGATTTTTTGGTTTCCCTTAATCCAACTATGAACTTCAGTTCTTTCACCAACAGCATAAACACACTCCAGAAATGCAGCTAGGAGATTACAGTTTCATGGTGAGTAAACCTTGGACAAAAGTACTGTGAATGTTTTTACTAGGCAAATAATTATTAAATAATCTACTATGAATTTCATCAAGTGATCCTACTACCAAACACTACACTATTGATAATAAACATCAATAGTAGAAGCAAGTATAGGATAAATCTCTCTGAAAATCTAATTTCTGATTGATGCAGATCCCTTCTGGGTTAGTTACAAAGAGTCAGTGGTTTGGCTCACAAAGAGATCTGGTTATAGTACTTGTTCTGATTATTTATTTAACACACTTAAGCCTGTATCAACTAATTTTAGGGAGTATCATATCTTTATTGCAATATGCAAGTTCTTATTACAATTCTGGTATTTGTCAGAGAAATATAACACCTACATCAAGCACACAGTCTGAAAAGCCAGTTCAACAACTGAAGACTCTCTTACACTAGCCCAAACATATTCTGCTTATTCATGTGTTTTCCATTTCCTTTTATGTAAGTAAACGAAAAAAGGAAAAAAATCTATCTTTAAAAATTACGTGGCTCAAAAGGAAGATTAACAATATAAAATAGCCAGAAAAGAACAGAAGACCTTAATACAAAATAGAAGAGCAGGAATTTATAGCAATGAGTAAACACTAACAAAAGTACTGAGATATCTATGTCTGTATGTAAAATAAAGAAAGTGTTTAAATTCAGTCTTGTTCCTGTGATGATCAACAAAGCTGCTGAAATCAAATCCCCAGTACCCTTTTTCTCTCCAAGCTCTTTTGGCCAAGTATATTAATGCAATCTAAATTTTCTTAGATTTTTTTTTTTTAAATTAGTTTGCTAAAATATTTCTGCTTAATTACTACTAACCAGTCATTCAAATTTCATATTTCTATAGAGAAAAAAAAAGCTCAAGTTAAAAGGTAGCATGAAGTAATATAAGTAATAGGAAAACCTTCCTTTACACGTTCTCAAATAATTTGGCTCATACACCTACTTTCTTTTGAAGACTCAGGAAGAAAGGGAAGGAAAGCCTTAAATATTTAAATAATATGCAGAAAATCTTTGCTGAGTTTACTTTGGTTGGAAAGTCTTATTTCTGATCCACTTGCAAATTACTGATGAAGAACAAAAATTTAAATAACTTCACCCTTATTTAGCATAATGAATTTGAATTAATATGAAAAGTGGCAGAAAAGAACATGAATGACTTCAGAGAATAATACTCCTATGGCTACCAGTTGACATTATCTTGCAGAAGACAGATTATTCAACCTCTTATAAAGACATACCTTTTTATCATATACATCCTGCCAGTTTACTCCAGCAAAGAAACTATGACGCATGATTTCTTTTGCATCATCTGGGCCTCCACCAAGCCTGAAGAGAGAAGAAAAATATACACATTATATAAGCTTTGTTTTTGAACCGCGACCATGTTATTGTGTTTGTTAGAGAAGTGACCATTTATATTTGAAAAGCCAATGATAATTCTCCTCTGTTTAATATGGAACTCTGGTGACATCAAGAAAAAGCAATAACAAAAGTATGTGATTAACATTCTGTTCTATTTAATTATTTGTTACTGACCATGACAAACATTTCCATAATTCATATGTTTTAGAAACATACTTATCCTTAGTTTTCTTGAAAGAACAACCGACTTTCTGGCACTATTAAAAACCAAACCCAAAACCAACCCTGACACAAAATTTTGCCAAGGAGATGCCAGGCATGGAATCCATAACGATTCACACATCGTTTTTATACAGTGTTCGCTGCTGTTGCATCTGGGTGCTGTAACAATTAACCAATTACCATAAAATAGTCTCAATCTGAGTCAATTAGTATAAATTAATAAATTGTAGGCCTGCTGAGAAGGTTATTTAAAGGCCGCCGTAAATAACCACACTATTCACTGTGGCACGAGGCTTGCCAAAGCCAGGCTCTGGCTCGTCCTCTCAAAGCGAGCGCCGGGAGCAGCGGCCTCCTGCCTTGGTGCCGCTGCCCCAGGGTCCCTGCTGCAGGAAGAGGAGGAGGAGGAGGAGGTCCCTGCTGCGGCCTCCCTGACACCCACTGCAGCACCCACTGCACCCCGAGGACAGAGGGATTCAACCCGCTAACCTGGAAGAAACCCAGCTCAGCAATGAAAACCTAAGGACAAATGGGCAGTTTTCTGGTGCATTAGCAAGTCAAAAGTGACCTGGCAATGGGGTCAGTGAGCTTCCCTGGGCTGCACTTGGTGGGGACAGAGCCACACATCCAGGAGAGGGCATGAGAGGAGGAACCCCTGCCTCCTTCAATAGCAGTCATCTGCTAGGATTGCTCAGTGCTCTTGTAACTTCTCCCTGAACTGTAAAATTTTCTACTTCCCTGCAGCCTCCAGCCTTCTCTCAGTATCTTCCTATCCAGCTGTTCAGAGAGAAGCTGAGCTCCACTTAACCCCCTACTTATCAGCAGCTAGCACCAGAACTTGAATATGAATAAGCTTATAAACATAAGCCTGTCATAAACACTATTGTCTGCAGAGATTAATTACAGGCAAGTATCGTTTCCATTCTAAAGGTTAATATATTTGATGGGTCAGATTGCTCAGAGGCTAAAATGTATTAGAAGTTGCTACAGAACAAATTTTCAGTTCAGTCTGCTTGCATTTTGGTGGTGGTTCAGAGCCTGCTTTCACTGCTGTACGCCTAGAAAAGGGACTTTGCTGGGCAGCAGAACACTGCTTGGGCCATCCTGTGCAGAGCGAAGGGAGCCTCCATCCGTACAACAGCCTGTGAGACTCCCAAGAGACACTCAGAGCTTGGGGCAGAGACAACAACACCTCTCACTTGCAGAGAGATTTATTTTAGAACCAGAGGGAACTGGACATTGCTTGTCCAGTGCACGGAGTCACTAGAAGATGGATGACCTAAAAAACACAGACCCAGAGGAAAAAGCCAACCAGAAAAGGGCAAAGGCAGCAGTTGGTGATACCTTCTTTCAAGCCATTGTATTTAAATCTGACTCCAGGTGTTTATCACTTTACAACTTTCTAGTTTATGTGATCTACCCCTTACGTGCTCTTAATAACCTGCAGCTGTGGATGGGAAGCCTTTCAGCGTCTTCAGGCATGATCATGTCCAAGACAATGCAGGGTAGTCCTCACTCAACACTACAGCCAACTCAGGCTCAAGTAAGTCATGCTCTCCAGAACTAATATAGAACTTACAACTAAATGGAAGAAAGAAACAAGGTGACTTCACTTAATAGCCATATAGACTCAGACTTCCAGCCTGTTCAGCCTCTCTGTTGCATAGGGCTGTCTTCTGTACAAGTAAATCACTGTAAATTCTTAAAGTTAAATTTTCAGATACTTGGTCCTTAAAGTTTTTCTACACTTACCGCTTATTTGGATCTTTTATCAGTAGGCCTGAAAGTAATGATTTTGCATCTGCAGAGAGGGTTCGAGGAAATTTTATGTCCTCCATTAATATTAGTTCAAACAGTTTTTCATGATCTTGGTTGTAGAATGGTAATCTCCCACACATCATTTCATACATGACAACTCCTAATCCCCACCAGTCCACTGCACGACCATAGTCATTATCTTCCAATACCTAAAATGGAAACCAAAACCAGCTGTAAGATAAAACGCTACTTCAAACATGACCATTTTGGCCCTTTTTTGGATTCTCTCTTTATGAATGTGCTTTTAGGGCTTTCCTCCTGCTGCACACAACCAAGACTCCAAGAATTCAGATCCAAACATACACAGCTGCAGCACTGACCATACACTTCAGCTATATTAAAATTTCAGACATTCTGGGAACCATATTGTCAGTCCAAACATAATTCATCAGAAACAAACATAATAGAAAATTGAGAAAGTCCCCCCTCCCCTCAAATGGTCACTACTGCATCTTCCCCTTTCCTATGTCCTGTTTTACAACCACTTTTATAATGTATACAGTTTTAGCAGGATTCACTTAAATCTCTGGGCACTGCCACCTCAGTCAGATTCCTCAGGGAGAGAAAGTGAAACACTCGTTCTGCTCAATCACTTCTTTCTCTTTTCCCACTCATAAGAATAGAGACTGAAATTTTAAAATCCCTTAATCTCATTAAGATAATTTATTTCTTTGTAACTTTTGTTTTTATTAAGAGCCCTGAGACCACATCTCCTGACAAGTCCACTGTGTTCCATGATGAAATCCCAATCAGCGAGGCTGGGTTAATGCACAGAAATACGATGGCCTTCAGTATTTACGTGCCTGAAAGATGACTTACTCCACCATTCTTCTTGCAGCAGCCCCATTCAAAATCAGAATAAGGAATCTAAGTGGTATGTCTTTACTTCAATAAATTTAGTATTTCTTTCTATATTTAACATATTGTTAACATATCTTTCTGCAGCAAATGTTAGCATTTTAGGAACATGTCTTCTGTATTACATATACACACATACACGCACACAGCACCTTTCAGTTTCCTTAATGCTTATGAGTTCCTCATAGGTATGTTCCACTATTATATTGTGTCTATTTCTATAATACATAGAAATATTAAGGAGGCAAAACCAAAAAAAATAAACTTTAATAGCAGTAGTAATTAGGACTAGACAAGTGCAGCTAATCTACTTGGGGTATATTTACGAGGAAATCTGCAAGATTTATGTTATAATTAAACGGTAGATTCTGAAAAGAAGCATGAGTGATAATAAAAAAAAAAAGAAAGAAAGAAAAAAAAAATGACCCCCATTACCTTATGTCTATCTAAGCTGTCTAAAAGACCTGCAGTAATTGCCCTGAAGCAAGGGCAGGGCCAGCCTTCCCTCACACAGGACACCGGGTGGCCGCGATGGCATCATGGACACGTCCATCCAAGGACACATGCGCTGCCCTGGGCTGTCCTAGGGAGAGGTGCAGAGCCCCCTTGCAGCCCCCTCTCCCCGAGAAAAGCCCAGCCTGCTCTGAAGCACCTGGTACATGCAGAAACAAAATACAGCCTGGGCCAGGACAGCAATTTTGACAATACAGTAGTAACTGATGCAGGCTAATTCAGTTTTCACTATCCTTAAGGAATAGTAGAAGGAACATGATGAAGTATATTTCAAACCCCTCCTGTGTATATAAGATTAAAAAGCATAAATATTAACACATTAACACGTACTATTTACAACTGTGCCAAAACACACAGACTCGTTACATCATTGATATTTCCAAATAAACGATGAAATTTTGGGAGGTGTAAAATACAACAAATTATCTGAATAAGTACATATGACAAAACTAACTAAAATAACTCTGGCATTGTAAAATTAATTAAATGTTTTATGAGTTTGAGCATATTGCAAGCGATTTGCTGAAAAAAACCTATATGAAATCTGTGACACTTAACATCTTTAAATCACCATGTCTTCCGCCACAGAATAAAAGCATTATATCTTTTTTTTCTATTTTATGTATTATCACTTTACTATTTCCCCTATTTGTACTGCTGTTTATTCTTTTCTTTTGAAGCTAGTAAAATACATTAAATTGTGAGGCAGGGATAGATTTTTTTTCGAGGGGAGATGTGGTTTGAATGTGTGATTTATAAAACAGGCAATGGGAAGATAAAACCTTTCATTCTTGAACAAGGCAAATCACATGGCCAGTAGCTCAAGCGAACTGTATCAGGGGCTTTACCTAATTTATGCAGGACTTCACCTAATAATAATAAAAAGTATGAGCAACCTTTTGCTGCATTCCCACAACAGCAACAAAACAGTGGTACAAAGAAAGAGCCAAATGTGATTTTTAACCTCTTTTTACATAAAATCATAAAAAAGCATAAAAGCTGGATTAACTGCCTCCCGAACCCGCGTATCACCAGCCGGGTTCTCATCCCCAGCTGGCAAAACTGGCAACTCTTTATTTTTGTTTAAATACCTGGTTTACAGCCAGCCAGAGAAGCAAGAGCATCAAAAGGGTTTTGTTTAGGCAAAAGGAAAACAGTTCTGAAAAATGTATAAATAAAGAATAATGCATATCAGCTTATATTAATATAACTGTTATAAATTTATGCATAATGCACCGAGGATAAATATGCACTATCTTTAAAAATGATTCTTTTTCCTCCTGGTGTGAAGAACCTCTCCATTATTTGCAGTCTGTGCAAAGTCAGTGGAAGTGCTGGAACCCCATTAACTCCTGCGTTCAAATCCATATAATGAGGATAAGCATGAGAACATGTCCATACATATACATCACCCTACCACTACAGAAGCCTTTTCAAACCCTTATTGGATTTGAGGGATTTGGGTTTAATTACCATGAACTCAGGTCAAGAAAGTCTCAGCTCAGTGGCAGGAGAAACCTGACGCAATTGCATACTTGCTACCTATGAATAATCCAATCTATTCTGTACCATGAGATGGATACCTGCTTTCACAAAATCCTTCTCAGGCCACAAGGACAGGAGATTAGCCATAGGTCACCAGTGCCTGTGCACATAGACTCACTGGGAAGTTTGTACTGACTCTGCATGCTGCCCTTACAGACGGCCTCCATCCTCTCCAGTCAATTCTTCTCCTTGAGTAATGGCTATTATGCGCATACAGGAGTGAATAGTATCCTAACAACCCAGTCCCTTCAAGGTCATAGCAAAAAAATACAGCAGGTCCACCAAAATCAACCCATAGGGCACAAGCTGAGCTACTCATTTATCTGTTATGAAGCAATGTTAGTGTTTTCTAGGGATATCAAGCATAGGAATGGCACAGAATACCTAGGTTATAGAAACAGCAACTCCACTGCCTGCATACACCAGTCAGCTGTCTATTCACGTAGAGAAGATGAAGCTACACGCTTCCTTCTCCAAAATTTGCTTCAACAATCAAATCTTTCAGGTACATGACTTCCCTTGCTTCATCTGCTTCATGTGTCATTTTCTAAAAATCCAAACAACCTAGTCAAGATCTAAATGAGGTTTTAGGAGATGAGAGATCTAGTGTGTTTTGACTTTGGTGTGTGGGCCACATTTATTCACTCACCATTGCATCATCACTGTACTCAAATGACTCCACAGTATCTGAGGTAGGCTGACTGAGGTTTGGTTTGGATAACACCATGTAAGAGTACACATGGAAAAAAAACAGATACTCAGCATTTCTATTAATTGATGGCAATTTCCCCCCATTTGCTATTAAGGCTGTAGTTCAACAACTGCTTCTTTCATTAGGATGTTACCCTGATTCATGTTCTCACTCCTGTCTCCTCGCCAAGCTTCAGGTCCAGTGCATTGCACAGTTCTACAAACAAATTAGTAGGAAAAAAAAAAGGTCCAAATCTTGTTTAGCCTAGGGTTATTTTTAACCTGGATTAAGCTTTCTGACCTAATTTACCGCATAGTCACAGAAGTGAGGCAGGCAGGGCACGGGGGCTTAACCTGGCACTGCCACAGCAAGAAAGGCTTGTCAGAGCCTGCCCTGCAGCTCTCAGAGCAGAGGTGACACTCGCTCCCTGGTTAGTCCTGCTCACACACAGCTGCAAGAGCCGTTCCCCCTCAATGGGAAGATTAAGGGCCTGATTCTCTTCCCAATTTGCGTCTCTCTAAAGCATTTTTGTAGTACAAAAGGGCTGCAAATTGGGCATAAATTAATTTCTGCGTTCCAACTACTGCATTTTTTACTGGAGCTGATGTTGTAAAACATACACCTACATCTGCAAGAATTAAAAAAAAGACACTGTTGGGTTTATATGGCTGCTTAAAAAAAGAAACTCTGTGCAGGTGTTGTAAAGGTTTGTATTTTTCCAGCTTTAGATAAACATGCAAGAGGTTAAATAACATACATACTCTCTAACAACCAAGAAACATTAGTCAAGCATCTGCTCCTCGGCATATGCAGGTACTTTAGTGCTTTTATGGATGTTTTACAGGCTCTGGACAATATTATTGTTTCAACTAAAGGGAAAGCTATTTCTTTACATTAAAATTTTCATTTATATTGTGCTCAAAGGGCAACCAAGCACTACTTTTATATTTATTCCATATAGAAAGTTCAACACCAGCCGTAACATCATTTGTTTCTTATGTTAGATGTATGTCAGGGGTATCGAATCTCAAAAGGTTTGATGCTAAAAATACAGAAAACAACTGCATATGTTCAAGCAAATTACACAGTGTACTTTCAAGGAAACTATACAGTATATATACACACCATTAAACAGAGCCCATGCCAGTCATGCTTCGGAAAGCCATTCCCTCTTCTTTTTAAGATTTACTGGGATAGCAAGGATAACCAACAACAATAAAATAAAATAAAATAAAATAAAATAAAATAAAATAAAATAAAATAAAATAAAATAAAATAAAATAAAATA
>JAUBOD010001075.1:5492655-5506624 GCA_032353885.1 Nothura maculosa | reverse complement strand
AGGATCCCATTGGCCTTCTTGGCCACCAGGGCACACTGCTGTCTCATGGTCAACTTGTCGTCCACCATGACATCCAGATCCCTCTCTGCGGGGCTGCTCTCCAGCAGGAAATATATACCTATATATGTCTATATATATATACCTATATATAGAGAGAGATATATATATAATATATACCTATATATATATATATACCTATATATATATATATAAAATATATACCTATATATATCTATATACCATTCTACTCCCCAAAGAGTAAAAGCTGAAAGTGAGAAATTGGCTGGTTTGTGGGGAGACAGCTGCTGCTCTTTGAAGTAAAACTCTGGGAAATAACTGTTTACATAGAATCCTCCTCCCATTTCTAAAAGAGTAACAGAGAAAACACTTGCCAAACAAGCACAGTGTACCACATCTTAAGATTCCTACCATCTCCACTGGTCTCATTTGAAGTAAATTTTAAACCATGCTGATCATATGTCTATGTACAAAGAGTATGACCCTACTCTGGTCTTATTCATTGCCACAGAGTTTTAAATGATAATAAGTTAGACAAACTATACACAAATGGTGTCTGTTTTTTCTTCTCTTTTCTTTCCCAGAAGACTACAGCATTTCTTGCACAAAATTGTTCATCTATTTACTGTGTGCTTTTAGGCTGACAAAAAAATAGTCAGCTCCTTCCACTTTCCCCACTTCTAAAATATATCTTTGATCACCTGCATCTATGAAGAGGAATTTGAATGATTATCCAGGAAATTCCTTGACAGCCTAGTTCATAGTCAAAACATTTTTGTCCTGTTATTAAAAAGATGAAGGGTATCTGGTATTCCATCAAGCTACAAAAACTTTGATTTCTCTGCACAAGAGGCTTCACTTAATTAATATTCTTTGATACTTAACGATCAATTGAAGACTATTAAAATCCAAACTGCTTTGAAGTGCCACAGGGTGCATACTACTACACTTGTGTATTACACAAATAAATTTCCCAGTTTTATTCTTTCTTTGCTTTATCAAGCAAGTGATACTCTGTGGAAAAGATGGGAGATCCTGCCTTAGTCACTGCAACACCTGCAAAAGAAACACTATGGTTTTTGTTTTCTTCTGTAAATAAATGAGAATATATCTCTCTTTCCCAAATGGAAACATAATTCATCATTTTCACATCCAATCTTTCTTTATCTTTGGAATTACAATGATCTCTATTGTGATAGTACAGAAACCAAGGTCTTTGCTTCCTGAAAAATTACTACAGAATGAAAAATTGTAAAACATTCTACATCTTTCAAATGGAACATACTGCTAAATCTTACAACAGCAGGAAATGTTACCACTCTCTCTACATAAAAAATGAAGTTTTCATCATTTGCACTGCAGATGATAGGGTATTCTATTACTTATCAGATAATCAAATCATTGTCAAAAGTCTACAGAATTTCACAAATAAAAACTGCTACTTACTGTTGGAATTATTCAATAATTTTGGCTAAAACATACCTTCATACTGTAAACTTACTATAAGTCTTACTATTTGACAAAGGCAAATATCTTCTTCAGAGAATGCATTTATTTACTACTGCATCTTCTGCTTGGAATGTGGCCATGTAAGACAGAGAACACCTAAAATCATCTTAGTTTTCTTTGAACTGTATGATACTTGGAGAGGACAGTGGGAAAGGAATGTATAGGTGCACCACTTAGTATAAAACCCTGGACATTTCAGTATCAGCAGCATCAGGAAAAATAAATCAGTGACTGTGCAGAAAAGCAACCTGAGCTCCAGTGATAAAGTTGGCTCCAACCTGGCAAACTCATAAAAGGCTTTTCATGTAGTCCATTATTTTCATACAGTCCATTTGATCTTTAAATGGACAAGGACATTCTTCTGGATCTGTCAGATATCAGCACAGTCAGTCTCAGGTCCCATATGAAAGGTCAGGCCTCAATGTAAAGAGTCACAGGCTGGGAAAGACCACTTCAGTCTCAGAAGAATAACATTTGTGGGGAAAACACAGCAAGAGGTATGCTTATTTTCAGAGCTTATTTTCAGATTAAGAGCTGTTCCAGTAACGCTTTGAGAAAGAACTTTGTATGTATCCACAGGAACACCTTCATCTTTAAGACTGTCAGGCCAGGAGGAAGCCTCAGACAGGCTTAGCTACTTCCCATTTTCCTGTTGGAAGCAAGAGTAATCTGGCTTTCACAAAAAAGATGCAATAGCAAGCAGGACAGTATGCCTAAAGCAGTGGTCCAACAAGCATTCAGAGATCCAAACTGAAATTCTGATTTGGAACTGAATCCATAACTCCTTCCCAATTTCCTTAAGAAACCATGGAGTGCAAAAACACAGCAGTTTCACCTAAAATAAAACATAAATTAATCTCTCAAACTAAGTGTCCATCTTCCACAGTACAACAGCTCCTGGGTCAGGTCCTTCCTGACTGACAGACTGGACAACTCTGAGTGTCACACAACGCACTATCAAAATGAACTGTGTGACAACAACCAACTTGTACATGGGATATTGCAGCAAATGGCCTGCAGAAGAGAAGCAGTCTTCATAATTGACCTAAAAAGGATGTAAGTATCATTAAAGGACAGCTGTTGTGTGGATCTCCCTACCAAACTGGAGAGAGTATTGTGTGGATCTCCCTACCAAACTGGCTCTGAAAAGCGGCTGAAGGCTATCTGTATATACAGTACACTTATCAGGGCTGGGCAAAACATAAATACATGCTACCATTTCTCTTGGGGTAAACAAGCAGGAATTCATTGTGGCAACAGGACAAAAGTCCAGGCACAAACTAGTTCTCAAGATCTGCAGTCCACAAAAGAAGTAAGACTTTGGCTTCAATAACCCATTTCTACAGCCTCAACTACAATGAGAGATGATTTAAAAATTTTAATCCTCAGATGCCTACATCTGTGAAGAATGGAGGACTTGGTCTTCAAATGGTGACTCTAAGGTATGACTTCTATAGCTCAGACAAGATGCTAGACAGCTACAAGACAGATGTACAAGATGGAGCTCCAAAAATACCCATAAAAGGTAGATAGAGGAGAGGATGGGACTACCAAAGAACAAAAAAAGGCAAACTGGATCATTTAATTTGTGGAAATTGTCTAAAATCCAGAAAATTCAATTACCCAATTTGATGAACTACAGCAAATATGTTTCCAAAAGTGAGATATAGAGAAGCAGACGGATGAAACTGAAGAGGATATTTGTGCTCTTTGAGAGTGTTTTCAGGACTGCTGAAAGGAAGACAATGAGGGGGTGAGAATTGGCAGTGACCACTATACTCTATGCCAATGATAACAGTATCACCCTTTGTGCTGTTCCAGTTACTGGAACAAGTTACTGGGGCTACAACCCACAAGTGGCTACTGTACTGAGGAAAACAGTTTGAACAACAACTTCTAAGCAGCTGTGAGAAAGGCTCAAAGCACGTGAAGAATGGCACTGGAATCCTTAAAAGAGATAGATATTAGGTGTCTGTGCACTGAATAGGAAAAGGACATGTCAGAAATTTACAGTATAGCAAAATGCCATCTCCAAGTCTTTCCTGGAATCTATGGGATGGAGTTTTGCAAATGAGACCAAGTTAATCTTTAAAACTAGAGCAACTGATGACTTACCAAACAGCTGTAAAGAACAAACACACTTTAGCAAACAAAATTATTTTGGTACTTCAAACTTGTCACCTCATACTGTAAGTGCTCAGACGTTTCTTCACTGCTAAAAGAATTAAGGAAGATGGAACCAGATGGATGAAGAGAAATGTAATATGTCTAAGAATACTTATTCTTTCGTTATAGTGGAGAAAAAGAATGTATCAAAAGATCTTGTTAGTATCTAAAAAAGTTTAACTGGAAGTGCCATATTAAACTCATCAACTATGAGCAATTTCAATTTCCTCCTAGACTGCAATATTAAGGAGACTTCAAATTTTCTCTAAGAAATTTAGAAATGGAATTCTCAAACCTGATCATCCGAACGTCTTGAGCACCAGCCAACTGTATCCAGAAGGTGCTGTGTACCAGCCAGTTTCCTTGACACCCCTAATTGCAAGATTCTGAATCAGGTATCAAAGGCAATCTAAAACAGCTTGTTTAGACTTGATGCTGCTACTCAGGATATAGTGTTTGCAGAATTACAGGGCAGAGAGCCAGACTGAATAAGTGTCTCTCTATCTCCCTCCTTAAATACAAAGCATATTTTTTCTTCAAAGAGATTCGAAATGGAGACTTTCAGGTGATACTGAGGTACTGCTAAAAATGTTTCTTATAAAAAGGTGGGATTGAAGGACATTGTCAATCCCTTTACATTGCCTAGAAAGTCTCACGTGTGTACATCAGATACATAACAGTGTTCCTTGAATGAAGACAACAATGGAAATAATGGTTTACACAGAATATACAGACTCCTTGGCATTAAGTAAAGAAATAATGCTGTCTCTCAGGTCAATAGTGGAGCTGCATTTGGCAACCCAAGAGACATAGCAACATCTGCTGGCACCAGTCAGGACAGTTGACTGAGGTCAGACAGGACAAAAACCAAATGTTGACACCTTTCTTTTTCAGGAGGCACCAGTGAGAGTTGACAGCACTTATACTGGAGCACTGGGGTAACTTGAGTCTCCTCAGCACATCTCAGAGTGGCCAGATGAAAGCTGCGAAGGGAATCAAAACAAGGTCCTTGTGTCCATCTTTTTGGCAACCCTTGAAAAGAACGACGTTTAGCACTCAGAGTTGGCTATTGAAAAACATAAGGTGGCCTGTTCTGGGATGTGACCTGAGCATTTTGGGAAAGAGCTAGTGCTGATGCTTACATGTATGCCTCAATCAGTTCCGAGGCTGGCACATTCACCATTTTTAACAGAGATATCTAAAAATTCTACTTCTTTTTGGATAAAAACAATCAAGCTCAATACCTTCCTGTTCACTCTTCCTTCCTCTGACGCTGCCTAACACTAGCTATATAGCTCAGTTAGACTAATATGCTCCAAGTGACGAGGGAGGTAGAAGAAGACATTCTGAAGAAATTTCTGAGATTATTCTGAAGAAATAATTGGAACATAAAAGCTTCAATGAAAGGCAACAAGCAAGATAAGGAAAACATATGGTAAAGGCCATTATGAAGACTAAGCAGCACAGCATCAATATAGGTACAGACTATCACTAAAAAGAAAGACTAGTAGCATACACAATTTGAATAAAAATTGTATAGTATTAGTGGCAAAATTAATCAGTCAGTTCTTTGATGAATTATGAGGAACAGTTTCCATCACACAAATATAGTCCACAGTTACATCAAAAATAAACATTTTATGCTGTATTGCAAGAATATATTCTAAATCGTACCTCAGGTGCCAGGTATTCTGGAGTACCACAGAACGTTTTCATAGTTGCTGCATCTGTGATCCCTTCTTTGCAAAGTCCAAAATCTGTAATTTTTATGTGTCCATCTTTATCCAACATTAGATTTTCTAACTGTGCATTGGGGAAAAAAATGTTCCCTTAGTATTTCTTAAAGAGAAAGGCTGATGCATTATATTTTTTAAGTCAGGAAGTTATTGCTCACAATGCAACATAATTAGCCTAAAATTTACAACAGCATTTAACAGCATTTACTGTTATACCATTTAAATATTTTTAATATTATTTTACTATTTATAGTAAAGCATGGCCTTTCAGTTTGAAGTTTAATATGTTTTGTGCCTATTCCACAGAAACTAAGCAAAAATCACTTTCTAAATTGTCTCAAGACATAATGATACAACTCTAGATTATGGTCAAGATTCTTTTCAGTAAGACTTCATAGGTTTCCTCTGTTGATACATGATCTTCATTTATGAAGATACAGTTTACTGTACTTTCATTTATACAGAGCCTTTAAAAATATCATTGTTTGGAAACAAATCCTTAAAATATTTGCCTCTTCCACAATCTCTTGGCTACCACTGATGAAAAAAGGCTAGGCAAATTCCTCCTTTTTTTTCACTTGCAAAAACTGTAATTCATATTTCTCTTCGACAGTACTACTTGCATGTATTCTATTGGATGCTTTGCATTACTTTTTAAATATATTTTCCTTCCTTTGAAATGTGAAAGCAGAATACAAGCCATTAGGAAATAATAATAAATGCAGTTATAATTGAGGATTACACCAAAACATGGCTAACATAACTTTCCCTTAAGCTTTTTGAAAAAGCTATTTGCAGTAATTTTAATGTAGATAAAACTAAAACATAGTAAAATATACTTCTGTACAACCTTTCTCAATAAAGAAGCATTGTTATGCTTCTGTTTATTGTAAGTTATATACTGAAAATGCCAACCAAACCCAGTGAGAGTCTAGTCTTCCTGAAGAAGGAAGCAGTTGAAAGGTGTTTTCCCTTTGAGTGAAATAGCTTGATAAAACAAGACACAGGTAGGTGACATGTAATAGATAATTTATAAAGTATAATACCTCTTTCCTTATTACTTAGAATTTAAACTTAATTCCTTGATCAAACAATTTTGTATTTTTCCAAATGTCACAGTATTCTATGTTATTACAAGCGATTCTGCTGTAGTTAGTTAAACCAATGTTTGCTGTTTTGTCTGTTTCCCTGAGTAAAACTTGCCTGAAAATGCTCTTTTCTCTTCAGTTTCTCTAAGTACATAAATGAACTGGAGTAGTGCATATGTATAACTGAAAAACATAATCTGTCAAACAAAGAATTAAATGCCTTTGGTAGAAATGAAGAAAGAATTCTACTTCCCTGTTGCCCCTTGGAATTTAGAGGTTCTTGCTACATAACGTAAGTTGAAAATGGGCATTTTCTATGGATTTCTATGGAATGGTTCTAAGGAACTTCACGTGAAAGAGGAAGTAGCACATTTTATGCAAAAGCAAAGCAAAAAAAAAAAGCAATCAGAAAAATGTTCATTTTTCTTTTCTAAAATGTTCATTCTTCTTTTCTTCTCACTCCATGATGAACTACATTCTAGCATTATGTATCTTTCCTTTTGCATAAGAGGAAACAATTTGAAAATTAGGTTGAAATTCTATTTGTAATATTTTGACCAATTTAAATGTTCTTAAACCATACAAGCACACAATACTTTTACGACATAAACAGAATACAGTCATATTTTACAGTCATATTTTCCCCCTTTCTGGGTGGAAATTGTGAACATAAACAAATAAATTTGAGATTCTTGTGAAAATCTGATTTAAGTTATAACTAATGAAGAAAAAGATTAGAAATCTACGCATCTCCCTCAGCTGGTATCATTAGGATGATACGAGTATGGCATTTCTCTCTTTAATCAAGTTAAAGTCAAGGAACATATCCACCTATAGATTACTGTATCAAAGTGGCTCCTCCAGGATCACCTAAAACTTTACACTGAACACAGAGGTTTTTCCCCATTAGCTCTGAACAGTGTAACTTTATAATTACTTTGTGTGTGTCCCAATGGTGTCTACAAAAACAAAAAATTGATTACTTTTTCTTTTTTCTCTTTTCTTTCTTTCTTTTTTCTTTTTTTTTTTTTTTTACCTTGAGATCACGGTACACAATCTTCCCAGAATGCAGATAGTCCAAAGCAGAGACAATTTCTGCACCATAGAAGCGTGTGCGGTCCTCTGAGAACACCCGCTCTCTCGACAAATGGAAAAACAGCTGCAGGGTAAACAGCAGGGACAGGATTGTAATAATTACTGATTTAGTGGGGGAAATTAACACAAACATAAAACACCTCTCATCACCATATTGTGATGATAGATAGTATACTCTCAGTGGACACTCAGCACTCTTAGACAGCAGCTGGCTTATCTTTTCCAGGTTTCCAAAGGGAGAAAGCGAGCTGTTAAATCAGCGTTTTAATCAATATACCAATCTTGTTTAAGGCATTCTGCTTGCTACTCATTTAACCTTCAGTTACCAGAGGAAAAAAAGTGTATGCAGCCACATCATTCTGTCTTCTCCCTCTACCACTTCCTGACATTTTTATTTTAAGCCATTGAGAAATATCATTAGCATATTGAGACAGCCTCAAGTTTGTAAGTAATTAGTAACTTATCTTTGAAATGAAAAAGAAATCTGGTTCTTAGGCAGGCTTCAGTGGAAGAGGTGAACGAGCCTTTTACACAAAAATCATCTAAATCATAATCCAAACCCATCAGTCATTAGAAAAAGCAAACAGACAATTCTTATTCTTGTTTGTAGCCAAAGTTATTCTCGTATTACCTTGGTACACTGTTACATTTCTTTTCTTTTTGTGTCCTCAAAACTTCATTATTACCACAGTACTTTAGGAGACACTTCTTAAACTGAAAAGTATTAATCATTAACTCTTGCAAATAATTTCAGCTGCAATGGAAACATGTAAGCTAAAGCTCATATTCTGTAATGTTTCCAGCTTCTTATCAAATAAAGCATCATTTTCAGGACCTGGAACAACCAAGAAACTAGAATATGGATCCTTAATGCAGTTTCCTGTTCTGTGTTAAGAAAGCTTAATCTTTAAACAAAGATGAATAAGTATATTTATGTATTCTACAAAAATCCAAATGGACCTTCTCCCTCACAGCTTCAAGCTAGGATGCTTTTAAGTACAAGAACTATGGATCAGAAAATAAGTTAATTCATAAATTACAGACAAGCAAATCCATAACAACAATGTATATTTTTCATTTTCACTCCTAAAAGGATCATGTAGTTGTGAGAAATCCAAAATCACAGGCTATACATAGAAGGAAGAAGTATTTAGTCTGTTATTATCACGTTGCATTGCTTGGAAATTTGCACTGCTAACATGGCACAGGACAGCTTAAGAATTACTGTATTATTTTCAGTGTGTAAATTCCTCAAAATATAATTCACAGTCTGACAAACATTTAAAGACAACTTCTTCCCTGACAGTTATACTTCAAGGAAAAAATAAAAAAAGTTTATTGCTTTCTTTTGAGCCTAAGTAATCCAAGTCTTCTGACTGCCTATATTTGTATAGGCAGAGACACCACAGTAAACAGTGCAACTGTAGTTTAACATCCATTGGGTTTCAAGGGAACGCTTTGTTTTTATCCGCCGCACCTGCACTGCTTGTTCAGCCTCTTCCTGAAAGCTCAGAGTCCCTGTGTAGGACTGGAACTCCTGCATGACAAGGTATCAGTATTCTGTAGGCATTTCTATTGCTTCTGCTGCTCCTTTCCCCCTGAATCTCTGATTCAGTCATCACATCTAGCCCGAGTCAACTGCAGTGTGTACAAACTGCTCCATGGCTTAACTGCCAGCATAGAAGCATGGAAGAGTCTGCTTCTTGTCTCATAGAGCACAAAATCAGGAGAAGAGTAAATGTTTTTCTTTTTTCTTCCCCAAACCTCTCCTGTAGGTCATTTATTTAAACACCAGTAACTTGCATAGACAAACAGCACTGAACTGATCCTTAGGCATTTCTCTCACAACTGACCAGAAGTGAAAACCACAGGACCTTTTGGACAAGCTCCTGCCTCAGAACGACTCAACCGAGGCAGTTAAAGAGAGCACAGGTCAACATGGGCTCTCCGGAACGAGGAGGGGAGTTATTCTCCAGGGCATGGACCACTAGGGATGCCCCAGGCAGACATCTCTAGTTGGGAATCAGAGCCCTGGCAAAAGTGCTGGCACTCTCCTTCGCAAGGAAGATTTGTGACTAACACCTGTGTAACAGTAGGGACTTGAGTCCTTCCTGGCCTGCGGAGGGGAGCGGGCAGCAGGTCACACAACAGCTACAAACTTAGCAGAATTATTATCAAACCACATCTGCTAGTTTGGGGTGAAAAATTAGATATAAATTTATATAATCTATTAGGTATTTTGGATTTCTTTCTCATTCCGCAGAGAAATCTTCATCAGCTAATTATTTAGTTGGTTTGCTGTTTTGGAATGATTATGCCAGTGGGCTGCTTTTACAACTGTACTAATAAGAAAATTTATTTAATTAGAGAACCAAAAGAAGAAATTTGATCAAAAGTTAGCAGCAAAGCTTCGTATATTTGCACTACTGCACAATTTGCTGTTATTAAATAGGAGAAATATTCCATCAAATTGCAATGGAAATAAATTTGGCACACTGTGCGTGAAACTGTAATGGTTTACATTCACTGTAAACGTATCTCCATGTAAATGTAAACTTCAAATACATATCAGAAAGCATACGACAGTGCTATAATTATGGAGAGGACTGTAGCTATAAATTTGCTAGCACATCTTCATTGAAAAAAATATACAAGAATGTTGCCATGATAATTTTCTAATAGCCAATTTTAATGGAAAAACATTAACAAATAAAAACAGAGATAAATTTAAGAGTATGTTCAACTGTAGAGCCAGGCATTGACATTGCCAAGTGTGTAAAGGACCCAACCTGAAAGGCTCAATAGTACATTGAGCTTCTTCAGACGTTAGTGAGACTGTTCGGGAGCGGACGCTCCTGCTCCCACATAAGGGGTCTGCTCAGCTCGGCCATTAAACTCACTTTATAGGTGACTGCTCGTTGGATTGTTTTGCAAACACAAAGCGAGTGCACGGTCACTTACAGGAGCAATCTGGACCGTTCCAATTATTTGATTAGCACTTCAGAGTTCATACTACTTGTAGAAAAATTTTAACCCATAAAGAGACTTTATTTTGAACTGTTAAGAATTCTACGATTAGGAATATACTCTTTTATGTAGAGTTCACAAAATGAAAACAGGACACATTCCAAATAAAACACTGAAGTTTACAACAATTCAGGGTTTTGTTTCCGTTAGATATATTTTAAATCCTCTGTGTTTTTTTTCTCGACAATATTAGCACTTGTTCAATTACAGCAAACCATTTGGTTCTTTCTTGTCTAATGAAGTGAAATAAGAGTTATGGAAAAACAAAGCCAAGTAGAAGGAAATTCAGAGCTCTGCTGTGGAGAAACCATCTGAATAAATTTTAGAGTCTAATTTTATTATGCAGATAATTACCAATTAAGTCTTGTAATGGAGAATAGAATTTGGAATTATCCTAAAAGTGCAAAACACAGAGATTAATCAACTTATTAATCAACTTAATCAATGTATTCTACAGAGTAATGTATATAATAAATTTTTCTCTTGAAGCTTTTAAACCTTTACTGCAAAATACTGGAAATGAAAAATGGGAAACATTCTCCTGAAGTAATGCCCTAACAAAGAGTCGTTCTTAGAACACCATTTTAATACAATAATTTATATCATTCTGCACAGCCTAGGATTTTTTGGAACACTATGTTATTAGCTTGCTGTATTTGAATAACAGTGAAGACTATATAGATTATAAAAGGAAAAATAGACAAATCAATACTTGCAGGGAAAGCACCAATACAATCTTATACTTTTTCTCAAATAATTAGTAGGACAGGGATAGCAAAAAATGAAGGTAAAGGAAGTATTTGAGGTTTTTTTTAGTAGCTTGTACTTATCTGTAAGTACTGATAGTTTTGTTATTTGAAAATATTTAAATGAACATTCTATGTTTTGAAGCAAAAGAAAGAACACACATTTTATCATGTACAACTGCAGATATTTGTTTACCACACGCTGATAAAACATGCCATTTCAAAATCTTGAAAACAGAAATAGGTCATCTAACTAAGCCAGATGATCTTTTTCTTTTAATGAAAATAAAAACTCAGTGTTTTGGTGTTCCTTTAATTTAGCTTTTTTCAGAATTACAAAGCTATGGAGAAGCAAACAGAGTGCTAGAAGTAACCTTTTAGCTCTTGAGCAGAGTTTACAATATCTGTTTTATTCTATTTTTTAGACATCACAAAACCATGGACTCTGGATGAGCTGTTTAGCAACATCTAACAGCTACGCTAAAATAAAGAAAAAGGAAGCTTTCAGCACACAGCAAAGATTTCAGGATGGGATCCTTAGGCAAAAAAGTCACTGTTAAAGTTGTCAGTATAAGAAAACACACTCCATATTTCTGTGCCTGAGTAACTTGTTTGGGGGGAGAAAAAAAGATGCAAAAAAACTTTCTAATGCTTTGCTTTTATATACTTAGCTACGGAAAATGTTTTTCTTAAAAGGAAGTCAAAATAAAACTAGGCAAACTAAATAGTTTGTATACAGTACAAAAGCATAAACACAGATCAGTAAAACAGGCAGTTACATTTCATTGTGACATGCTCATTTAATAACTGAGTAATATGAAGTTAAGGAAAGAGCAAAGTGCTACAAATCTGGTGGGGTAGGATCTAGCTATTCTACTGTTACAGAGGATTTTTGCTCAGTGCCATTTTAAGAGAGTTTTTTTCTTCAGAATGTAATTCAATGACCTTCTCTTTTATTGTTTTTATATATATATATATTTTCTGCCTATCCACAAGAAGAGGATCTAAGGACTCCTAGTAGCGATTAGAGCTCTTATTACTGCAGTAGGGTGGAAGGCTAAACTGTGGGGTTCCTTTGCTTTCATCTGGGTCAGAGTCACGAGTACTAACAGAAATTTCAAAAAGAACTCCTTCACTTGGAAGACTGAGTCCTGCACTCCTGGAAGATACAAAATCCATGAACGTTTCCAAGCAATTGACTCAGACACAATTGCTTAGCTAAAAAGAAAACTTCAACTCAAAGGAATTTTAAAACAGAAGCACAACTGAGGTAGTACAGCTCTGAAGAACTTGTATCAGAATGATATTTCTACAGTCAATTTCTTACTATAAGGATAAAATTAAATGTGTTTTAAACACCGTCATCAATAAGAAACTATTGCAAGGAAACAAAAGGTCCTTCAATTCATAGTGAGCAGTGGAAAGAAACAGCACAAGAGAACAGTCTGTGTGCAGTATCAGGAGGTATGCGTACACCCACCTCAAGTGCTAGCTAAATTTAGAGGGTCTTATTTTGAAGAGTTTTCTGAATTAACAAGTCTGCTTTAACAAATACAAAGTCCTTTGAATTTCTTCACAGCCCCCTCTTGATGAAGCACACTAAAATCCCTCCAAGGCCAATGGACAAAAGCAGGCTGTCAGGAACAAACCCGCGCTGCAAGATGTGTGCAGCAGTTGCCACAAAGAAGCACCACTCAACACAGAGAAATAAAAGACTTAGGCCTGATCAAAACCCAGCAGCAGAATATCCTCAGTAGCAAGAACGATGTTGAAAACATTCCTGGTGGGCTCTCTCTGTTCTGCATTCTGGTAGCACAGAAAAATATCTTCCAACGTCAGGCATTCAAACAACAGGCTCATGTTAAAAACATACTTTGAAAAGGCAAATTCTAATTTTATTGAAGTGCAAGAGGATCTTACACAGAGTAAACTATGTGGAATGTACTAGTCTACAAGGAATTGTCTTTTAAACTCACTGTAAGCAGCACTGGCTTAGTATCAGTGAGATAAATTTAATCCCAGATAACCAAGCTGAGTGTTCAATGGAAGGCTGTTATTCCACTACCACGGAGGGAGATTTCCTATCTAGTCAGAATGATTCGCTGCCTTTCATGTCCAGAACATGGTTTACACAGAGTGAGTTAAACAAGGCGCCCTCTCCTATGAAAACCCTGCAGCACCACACCAGGTAGCCAGGGAGGAACGTAATGGGCCTCAGGGCGGGCTCAGAGCGGTGCCGGAGATGTTAATGTAAGACAGGCACTCTCGGGCTCTCAGTGTTTGGATAAAGCTTTGATGGAGAAGAAGGCAGCAAAAAGGATAATGAAAAACATGACACCATGATGCAGTGATTCCTGAATGAAGAATTACTAAAAAGCTAGGGCAAATACTCAGTCCTTTCTGTCACAATGCAGCATACAGCACACAAAACAAGGAATTTCCTCTGGTTCATGCTGTAATGAGATACAGTCTAGATGGCAAACTCCTTTCAAACGGCAGATGAAGTCTTTCATAGAATCATAGAATCATAGAATGTGTAAGGTTGGAAGGGATCTTAGAGGTCATCTAGTCCAACCCCCCTGCA
>JAUBOD010001075.1:5476183-5489204 GCA_032353885.1 Nothura maculosa | reverse complement strand
AGGAAGCAAAAAAAAAAAAAGTTCAGTGAGAAATGTCTAAGATTTCCTAGCATATTTTTAGAAGCTCTTCATATAAAGAATGGGGATGTGAAGTAACTTTCATAGCTGAATCCACCTTGGGGAGGAAAAAAAAAAAAAAACAAAAAAAAGATGAATGTAAGTTTCCTGCTTTCACTGCAGCGTATAAAAATACGTAGAAGGATTCTCTCTCTCTCCCTCTCCCTCTCCCGCCTCAGCACACAGCTACTTCTCCTGGCAGGCTTTTGGGCAGACCAGCTGAACGGGCGCCCATGGGTGTAAGGAATGGGAGGAGGGAGTGCTGAGGAGCAGCTCCAGTTGGAAGCCGGTCTGGCCGCGTGTGGAGGGCGGCAGTGGGAGCCTTAGGAGGGCACAGGCCGGGCAGAGCCACCTCCTCTCTCCTGCTGCTGCTCCTCACGCGAGGCCCTGTCGGGAGGGAGCTGCTCATCTCCTTGGCAGCCTCCGGCCCTCAGCAGCTCTCCAGCCGGGCTGCCCTCCCCAGGACATGTTCTGGACGGCATCCTCCAAAGGGGCAGGAAAAGGAGAACGGAAGGGAAGAGCATCGCAAGAAAGCCTGAGCTCCATGGCTCCAGGAGAAAACCTTTCTAGCCTGACAAAAACAAATCTTAACACAACAGGAACACAACACACTTGATTCTTAGATTTTTTTCTATTCCATTAACTTCACAGAACTTCTCAGTGCTTCCCCAGAGCTTAAATATGTGAGTTTGTTCTCATCCCAAGAAACTTCAGGTACCACTGGCATTTTCTATCAGTCAAATAATAGTCCATTTCCATATTGCGATTGACAAGAGAAGGAATCAAAAATCCTGAACCATTATGAAGGCAAGATCTGGATCTTGGAAGGTTTTCGCTCTGAAAACAGGAGCTGCTGAGTCTTCACTCAACAAAACACCCTGAGGCCACCAGGTTCAACAAAAAGAGCCACCATAAATTACAAAATGTACCTTGTTACTTAGGGAGATACTGAAAATGTACTAAGTTTAACATTCATAAAACAAGATAAAACAAAGTACTTCAGCCTTGACTGGAATGAGTTTATTATAGTCTGTAACACACAGTGGCTTCGTGGAAAGAGCGTTAACAGACTTGCCACCTATTTTTATACTACTCTTCGGGGATTTAATTTAGTCTGGAAAACATCTTCAATTGGTGATGTAGAAAAAGTTTATTCTAAGATTCAGGCTTCAGGACAAAAAAAAAGGGAGGAGATTGGTGCAATATTTGTAAACTCACAATATTTTATAATGCCCAAAATTAATATGAATAATTAAATAAACAGAAAATGCATGTTACATGGGTGTTAGCTCAATTTTTGGAAATATCAACTCCAAAAGCTTTTTAACTATATTAAAAAAAGACTTTCCACACTTTTTTAAAATTGTAATTTTTATCGTAATTATTTTTTGCTTCTACTTCCAAAACACAATACAACTTTCCTTACCATTAAAGCACACATTTAGGATTAATTAATCTTTTACATTAGCTTTACTTTAGGGCATTTTCTTAGTTTTCAAAAACAAAACATTCCTCTGCTACAGACTGTATTCTTTATAACTGAGACAGAATGAGATTTCTGGAAATCTCGCTCTTTAGCAGCTATCATTTGAACAAATCTTGAGCCTACATAAACTATTATCTTCACCAGCAAAACAGGGGTCCTGTTATTCATCCATATGAATCGTGACGTTTATATCAGAATTAAGTAGAAAAAGCAACACAAATTCACAATGTGAATTTAGATGCATTATTATTATTATTATTTACTAGGAGTGCCATTAAAATCTAACCATTTTCACAGAGAGAAAGCTTGTTTATAACCCCAGTGCTTCACCAAGGCAGGGCACAAAAAGCTGGCAATGATGGCTGTTTTTTTTCTGGCATTACCCTGAAGTTCGTAGTACTGGTGGCACTTTCCTGACCAGTCAAATTTTAGTCTGTCATGAAAATTTAGGATCAGTAGATTTAGTCTGAACTGGGCAAATGCTTTACAACCTTTTGTACACTGCCCCCAATGCGTCACTTTCCCACCTCACACTGCACTTCTACTACAGACAGGACTCTTTCTAGTGAGCACTACATCACAGTATAAGCCAAGCTGGTGCTGCAGACCCAATCTAACTGTGACATGATTTTTAACATGGTTCTTCAGACTTGTTTATTGGGTCAAGGACAGACATAAACATATAGGCTGCACAAGTCTTTTGTTTGAAAATCATGAAGGATAATTTAAAATAGAATATACATATAATACACGACAGCTGTTATTCACATTTAGTTTTCAGAAACACTGGCATTGCTAGTCTCAACTGAAAAATCTCTTTATTGAATCTCATAATTTTAAATGCATCACGATGAAAGAGAATGGAGACATTTTGCTTTCAATTTCTTCTGTGCAAATGGGATTTGGAAGTTGAAAAGTACAGGAACAAAGTTATCAAGTTTAAATTACATAAAATTGTGATGATGCATAAGAGTTAATAATGCTAACCTAACAAATGTTACATGAATGTACATGTCATTTTAATATCATCTCTTCAGATATCAGTTTCAGACTTCTCTTGTTCCTCACAAACTGGAAAAATGAAAGTGCTCTTCCTATGCTTAGTTGTTTAATCCAGTATAGCAAGAGTAGAACATTGGTCTACCAAACTAGTTTTATTTATCTGAATGGATCTGCAGTTTATTTAGAGATAAACAAAAAGATAATGTATGTAACATACCCTACTGCATTTTCATGTGTTTTAGACTTGGATTGTGTTATCTACCCTCACAACAAACTCTCAAAGCTTTAAGCACATTTCAGATCTTACGCCATTGAAAGAAGACATGCAAAATGAGTGCATAAAAAGAAGACTTTTTATTCTTACTTTCTGAAGACGCACATACATTTCCACAGAAATTCAATTATCACCAAAAAACTCACCTCATGTATTAGTTATTATGTCACTGAAATATCTGACACAATATTATAACTATAACTTCCCTTACCTTTGCAATAATGACTTCTTTTTTCAAAATCTTCATAGCGTAATATTTCCCACTAGCCTTCTCTCGGACCAGAATAACTTTACCAAACGTGCCTTTGCCCAGTAGCTTTAAATAGTCAAAATCATTCATTGTCTATATGGGAAAAGAAAGAAAGAAAAAAAAAAAAGAATAAGTCAGACTTACATGATACACTTCCAAGTATGCATACAAATTTGTCCTCATACAACCAACAGTATTATTAATATAAAGGTAAGAATGGTTTACACAAATATGTATACTTGCCTGAGCTGCCCTTGCCTATGGTATTTAATAGCTTACACAGGTATTAAGTTCATAATAGTGAATTGTATCTATGAACCACAAGGAAATACTGTTCAATACTGTTATTACAGTTCTTTGAATTACTGTACAGTATGCTGACAGGCTTATTTTTAGAAAGCACATACAGAAAATTTTTTAGTCTGTAACAGTATTTCACAACCTCTCCACTTCTAAGACAGCATGTCAACTCCTGTGCTATTAAGAAAACCTATTAATCTACCACATTTTAACACCAGCCACTGCACTGATGGCTTTTTTGAATCACACATGATCCTCATCAGAATACAAGTAAAATTCTACAGTAGTCTGTATATTTTGCAACAACCGAATAGGGGCTGGCTTGACTCTGATACAGAATGCTCCACTTCAAAAACTGCCTGTTTAGATACTGAAAGACTTGAATAAAAACTAACAAGAAAAAAAAATCTGTATTTCAGGAAATCCTGGGAGACTGTACATAGAGAAATGCATTTGTAAGTTCTAAAAGATGACACTATCCCCTGCTGTGGTGTTCCTCTCAGAGGAGCAGAAATTTCTCATTCTTATTTTGCTTGAACAGAAAAGTGATCTGAACAGTTATTCCAGTTCCAACATGCTTTCTTATTAAGCTTTGTTTATTTACATTTTGTGTACATTAGATGCATCTGTATTATACTCTAGGTTAAAAAAAAAGAGAAAAAATATTGTTATGGATATTAAAAATATGATGTATTCAATATGAATATAATTGGACAATTTTTAACAGCTCAACATTTTTCCAACAGTAATTCACATGCACAGCAGGTAACAAAATGAAAAGAGGATGTGCCTCCAAATTCCCCTAAAATAACTTCACTGGAGATAAGGTACACTTGGTTGAGAGCCAGATAAACACACGCTCTAGACTTGCATCTTTCCTGCATTCCCTAAGCCTCACTGCTGATCAAATAATCATCTCCTCCTCCAAGCAAATGAAATCCTTTTTCTGCTCAGCATCCCAGGAGTTGCACAAGACAATTTCAGGTGATTTTCAGAAGAAAGTCTTGTCTCTTAGAAAGGAGTAATTAAAAGCACAATTGCACAGACATATAATTTGGAAGTGAATGTATAAAGTATCTATCTTGAACAGTCCATCTCTACTTTCCAGGGCTTCCAGTGATGGAAACCAAAGCTGAGATTACAATTTGATAAAAGCTCTAATGATCACTCAGTCCCAGTTGTTGCCACCACACATGATTGTATCACACATCCTAAGCTGAGCAAGCATGCTTTAAGAGTAGCATGGTCCCCATTCTTCTGGAGGATTTTCCTCTACTATTCTGTGAAGTGGGAGCCCATTCTGGAAAACATTTCCCTCAGACTCTGGGCCTTCCTCTGGCAGTCCCTGTATGCTCTCTGATTTCTAGCACAATATTGACCCGCAGTGTAAGTCACTCTCCTCTTCTGTAGCAGGCAGTAATACACCTCAAATCATTTATAACCAGTAATTATACATCCTCTGAGTGGCAGCTTCTTATCCTAGACACCTTTAATGCTGTTGTGTGAAGGAATGAGAACTTGCCTTTCCTCTCATCCTCCTAGCCCACACTAGCTGCAGGCTGAGACACTAGATTTGAATATTGCCCTTCCACACACACTTTTATTTGTAACTTCCTCAGTGGAATAAATATTTTCTTCATTCCTAGCAGAAACACTTCTAATAGTACCTGTAACCTTCTAATATGACCCCATCCATGCAATCACAATCTTTCTTATACTGGCAATCTACCATTCATTAGTCATAACCTCCAAAAGTTGCACAAAGAAATAACTTCTATCAAGTTTGAAATACATCTAAGGTCACACATGGTCTTTCAAGTTATCCTAAAATTTACTCTTTTAATTATATCCTTGGATTTTTTATTTCCCTGGCATAACATACTACGCAAAGTTGCAACCAAAACAGATGATGAATTCCATTATGCATCCTTGGCCGAAGGAAAGGCTTCTCCAGTGCCACAGCGCACACTGGTAAGGGAGGTCATCAATGAGCAGTTCTGTGATAACCAAGCAAAAACACACAAAGAAATTTCCTGCTATTCTTTGTGCCAAAGCACAGAAAATTGACAAAAGCCTATGAAAAATCCAAAACACATCTAAAACACAATTCAGACAGATGATGAAGAATTGGGCAGAAATTTCCATATCTTCATGGCAAAGCTATCACACCCTGCAGAGACCAGCTAACAACTTTATTCCTAAAGAATACAGAGTTTGTTGCCCTAACATTTTATCATTTCTAAAAGTTAGAAATTTGTGTGTCCACAAGCAATCTAAGAGTAGTAGATTTTTCCCACACAGTCTTCCTTGATTCTTTCTTGCCAGACTGGATTTTTTCACAGAGACAACGAGAGCCTGAACAAAGAGCAACCTGCTGCCCATGCAGAGCTGGAGAACAGCGGCTCATCCAGCCCCGTCCTGGGTGTGACGCTAAGGGCAGCAAGTCAGACCCACTGGAAGACACATTTGTCCAAAATCTGCTTCCATAATATCCCTCAAAGCAGTCACGAATAGAGCTGCAAGCTAGGTGAAGACATACTTTTTAAAAAGACATTAAAAGAGGAAAGTAGAAGTTTTGCAAGATTTTGAACAGCGGCTTAACAGCAGCTTATGGGTAGCAGTGCTAGTTCTAAGAATAAAGTCCTGATGCTCTCGTTCTTTAGCAGCTTAGCAGAAGGCTTACAGATGATGCACAGTGCAGGGTTACTCAATATGCCTGCCAAAGAACAGAAGACCTTGGAAGATAAAAACATACGCCACAGCTAAAGTTGTACTGAAAACTGGTGGAAAAAAATGAAATATTTCCTAAATCTGTAAGATGTAGGTGAGTAAGTTTGAGTGAGCAAACTTTGGCTTCCCTAAGTTTGAATTCTTTTCCCCTGTGATCATTCCTCCACCTACTTTATTTCTATAGAACTCTGAGGAATCAGGATCTCTCCTCATTGCTTTTTTATTTTCTTTTGTTTTCCCATGAAAATCTATTCTTTATTCATTGTACAACCTGAAAAATAAATCTGTAAAGGAAGAAAAAGCAGTGAGCCTACAAAATACTACATTAACAAAAAGAAACTGCATTAACAGAAACTGCATTAACAGAATAATCACACTATGTTCAGCCTTCTGTAAAACCTAGTTATTCCAGCTAGGGGTGTTTTGTTCAAAAGAATATACCCTACAACAGGCACTGAGGAATTCACATAAAAGAATCCTCCATATGCATCATGATTATACCCCTAGAAGTTTGCAACTAATTTCAACGAGAAGGAAGTCTACTGATAATAAACAACAATAAAAATAGTTCACTAACAATCTCCATTCCTCAAAATTTTAGTGAAGTTATTACTCTAAATCTTAAATTGCTCACTGATAACATTTTTCCAAAAAAAATCTGCGCAAAAAAAAAAACTTCTGGTTTTCTTAACTAATTTAACAAGAGATGATGCTGTCATGTTTACTCAAATTAAGTTCCATATTCTAAGACTGTTTTCTTTACAAACCTTTTACCGTTTTTTAGAGAAGAACAGCCCCACTTCTCTGTCTTGTTTGTTAATCTGATTATGCTCTTCTACTCATATACATACCATCTGGTGCATGCACAAGTAAAATTCACTGGGTTTAGATGCAAGATCAGGTGACAAAACAAACACGTAGGAAACAATGTGCAAAAAATTTCTGAAATTAAAATAAATCCAATATAGAAGAAAAAGGAGAGAAAAACACATTGAATAATTATAACTGAAATGGTTCTGATTATCAACTATAAAAATATGCATAAAAATCAGACTTCTGAGAATGGTTCTTTAACCACAGGACACAATTGTGGTTATGTTCTCAGAATCTTTTTTTCTGAAGCCTTCCAAAACTACAGAAATTTGCAGTGGAATTTTGAGTTTTTGCAGAATCGTGCTAGTGTGGCCTAGTGTGCTTGTACAGGCTACAGAAACTTCATTTGGATGTATTACTAGGTGTTGACTGTCACCATTTCTCCCTGCACGTTTGTTCTGTGGCTTGATTTTGCTGAGGTCATTCAGCATTCTGGAGCACTGCACACGCACTGTTCCAGCATCTTACTCTTTAGCAAACACTGAAGAAAGACAGAAACAATATTCACCTTCCTCCTCCTCCTATTCCCACACCACCTTTTGTTGTAGGGGAAAATGCACTCAAGTGTGAACACGAAGGGCCTGCATTTTGGATAAACTCTTTTATTATAAATTCTGAAAATTGTTAGTTTTGAAATCCTGGAAAGGCTTTCTTGTAGGCAGTGGTTTTGTACTGCACTGAGAGGATGCACATGCTTGGAAGAGTGCTCAGATCTTCAACAGAGCTCACCCAACCCCTTCCACACAATGAGCCGCCTCTCAGAAGGCCGGACACATCTTGCACACAGCCCCTGTCTCGCTGTCACTTACCATATTTTACCCTGAAGCACAATCACAAAACATCCCCGCTGCAAGGCTAAAAGTTCAGTGTTAACTGCTCCAACCTGGCAATGTACGAGGGGATTGTCACAGCTGTGTATAATTAGTTTTTACTTTTTCTTTAGGAAAAATGCTGGACAATTACATGCAATGAAACTGCGTGAAAGAACTACGTTAGAATTGCAAACAAGCCCTCAAAAGTTAGGACATGAGAGAATTAAAATCTCCTATGAAATCTGCATTATATTCATAAGGACAGTTTTCAGCTTCTGATTTTTCTACGATTCTTGTTTCACAGAGTGAAAAAACAAAACAACACAAAACATGCACTATGAATAAAGGCAGATGTTCAGTATTTCTTTTCATTGTTCAGCATTCAAGGGCATTCAATACATTAGCTGTAAGGCTATTTTGTTCTGTAAACTTCTACAGGTTTCAGTTTCTAGCTAGCTAGAATGACACCAGTCCCATAAAACCAGGATAATTTCTGTTATGCAATTTCATGGCTTTCTAGAGTCTTGCCAATCTTGTATAGTAAGTGAGGTATTTCCATTTGAATTCCTCATTTTTCTCCAAGAGCAGTCTGTATTTACACAAGTAAATTCAAAAAAAAAAAAAAAAAAAAAAAAACCCACAAAATAACAGCAAATTTGGGGGGCACTGACTCTTTTAAAGAGTAGTCTATGTTGTGTGTTACGTTGTGTGCTGACTTCAGGATAAGACTGTATG
The DNA here is from genome assembly GCA_032353885.1 of Nothura maculosa. NCBI lineage: Eukaryota > Metazoa > Chordata > Aves > Tinamiformes > Tinamidae > Nothura > Nothura maculosa. The sequence goes on along the minus strand of JAUBOD010001075.1, from coordinate 5,480,685 downwards.
TTACAGCCAATGGTATACATATTCCTACCTGCAACAAATTTGTGACCAGAAAAAAAAGGTTTTTCTTATTTCACCGAAGACTAAAGCAGGTATTTTCCCAGATAGCAACAAACAAGGTCATTAAAAGCCAAATCCTGGTTGCCTTTTTCATGCAAATCATCTAATTTGCACTGCAGATTATTTACATGAGAAAGGGGGAAAATCACCTTGCCCAAAATATATTTTTACCACAGTTTGTGAAGAGTAAACAAACAAAAGGAAAAGATGAAAATAATATCATGAATTCCATACAATTAGTGTTAACATAGTTAACGTGTCTGATGGTTTGAACTTTGTATTTGACAAGTGCTTTAACAGATAATGTGACAAATAAAGTGATTTGGCTTTACTGAAATAAAAAATTACTTTTATTTTTATAATACACTGACATTTATGCAGAAACACTTTCTTTGCATACTGTTCTAGCCACCCAGGCTATTCCAGTCAAGTTATTTACCTTTCTTTTATGATGGGTTGTTGAAGCATCCATCTCTTCTTCTCCTATATTGTCTATTTGTGAAGTGGGACTACAGTTCATCCTCTCCTCTTCTTGCCTCTGCAGTCTGTCTGCTACGGCCTGGATCGCTTCTGTCCATTCTTCCCTACCATGAACAAGCCAACATTCCTATTAGAAACTCACAAATTACATGCAAATATTTTTTCTGATGTTTCTAAAATATTACATTGTTTCAAAATGAAGTTCCATACTCCTCTTGAGAAGACCTATATTAATTAATTGCTTTGGTTTCCTTCTAAGTTCTGCTTTGTATCAAAGGTGAATTTGTTTTAAATCAGCATCAAAATCAATGCATAGTTTACTACAAGAATGAACAGAGTTTGATTTTGTAAATACTGTAATAGTAAAAACTTGAAAACTTCTGCTAGGGGTGTAAAACAGCTCACAGCATATTATGTAATTTCCATTCTGATAATAATCTGCTATTTTATGGGAGTTTTTGTCTGTCTCTGCTCACCATGTGACACTGTGCAAAAAGAAATTTATGCAACCACACTGTATATTTGGCTCTTTCTTTGCCTCCTCTTAAAACTGAATTTGCTGGTTGACTCCAAAGTTTTCCATCAAAACTAAGGCCTCAAAGATAATTAAATTCCTACAAATGTCATAAAAATCTGTGGTTACGTGAAAGGGACAGGCTTAAAGAAGGATTTCAACTGAGGGGACAAGCAGAAGCTGAGCCCATGGCTATTGTGTGTGCTAGTGACCTGGCTAGCTGGGAACTGAGCACACAGTAGCTCCAGGTGCAGTGCAGGAGGGGCTGATTTTTGCCTAGTGAGCAGGGGATTCGGGAGGGTCCTGGTATTATTATGGAATACACAGATAGAAGATGTATGACACTGCATGCAGAAAAGAAAGATACTGTGGAGAAACTATATCCAGGCAGAATTAAAGGACCGGATAAAAAGCAAGCAAATATCCTAATAAAAGATAGATGATACAAAGAGGAAAGTCACAGACAGTTAATGAAATGTAATGAAATAAAGTCGATGATAAGTGTTAAATCTCCACAGGCCAGATGCCCAAGGTAGCAAGATGCCAACGCCAGCCATCTCGTGTCTCCTATATGCTCTTGGCACATTAAAAAAGTTAATTCATAAAGACTGCGTGAGTATTTGCTAAAACAAGAAATTCTGGTAACTAAACATAAAATAAATAACAAATATAATATAACATATAAATAAAACCAAACATGCTTCTGTGCCAAAAGAAGCACGTAAGGAGGAGCAAAAGGAAAATGTGAAACAGTGAGACTTGAAAACACTTCACTAAGCAACTATTGTTCAAACTTTTAACACTTCAGCGACATACCGGGACATAGCTTGGGCTTGTTTAAACACATTCATCCCACCTACTTGCAGGCAGTTCTTACACTAGAAACGAAGTGGGATAATATTTTACCGAAGCAGACATATGATAAGTAACTGCTCAGAAGTGCTCAGAATGGGACATTTCCGAACGCTGGTGGCTGCCCAACGCCAGCCATGGTGCTGAAGCTTCTCCAGGGAGAACACGGGAAGCAAAGCAGAAAGGAAGCTCTCACCGTTCCTCCGGAGTGTCCACGTGGAACGTCCTCTCTATGACAGTGGTCCACTGAAGACATCTGATTATGAACGTGTTTGGCTTTGGTCGCTCCGTTTTCATTAGCTGACATTCTATAGCAAACAACAAGAATGGTTGTATACATATATACATATACTTTCTAGTGTATATTGCAGGTAAATGGGTGAAGAGCAAATAAAATGGCTTGGTTAAAACATATAAAGCTTATTGTATGCATATCAAGCAACCACACAGAAATAATGTATGCCAATCCAATCTTGGACATGGTAAAAGAGGTCAGAGGTGTTGGTTGACCCCAAATAAGAAGCACATGGCCTCCATTTGCAGACCAGGTCTGTATTATGAGGTTAAGAAGAATATTAGATCCTGGATGGCTCCACGGTGCCAAGGTAGCACCAGTAGCCAAAGGCACATTTTCCCATCTGCACCTGGCAAGAGGAATATGACATTTTCCCTCCAATGGTAATCACGCTGCAATTAGCCATGCTACTGTCATCTCAATATTAGATTTATTGTAAAATAGCCTATCTGTAAAAATTCAGCTGCTGAAGCTAGTTAATGTAATGAGGTAATCCAATTATGAAACCCTGAATTAACCCCCACTGAAATGGGGATGTCCCCAGGAGTCATTTGGTTCTCCTCCATGCCCCATGGCAGCATTAGCTCTACCTATGCTGCCTCTCACAGATATTTTTCTCAAATTTTTCTAAAACTCTACAAAAGTATCAATTTTGAAATCTCCCAAGAAAAGCTTCATCAAACTATATGGATATTAATTATTTCTACAGTCAGAACGTTTGTCTCAGCACCACAAAGCAACCATTCCTATAACTTAAACATACTGTTTTTTGTCCTCTCGATCAATTTATTACCTCTTCTTTAGCAGCTACCCCATCCCTCCTAGACAAAAAACTTTGTCTAAACTAAAAACTTTTCTCTCTCTTCAGCCTTCTGTAGCCTAAACCAACTCACCCAATCTGTCCCCACAGGTCATGACTTTATACCTAAAATTTTTCCTGTTACACTGTTTTGGACATACCCTACACTTCCTATTATGTTGTTCATTACTGCTCCACAAGGATACAAATGTATCATTCAGACAATGGTTCAATGAGATCCTACCATTGATTTTAACAGGTAGCACACAGTACTAAAAAAATTACACCCTTATGATGCAAAACTCTGACCCGCTAAAGCTCTTTACTCATGTAAATAGTATAGAGTGTTCTATATCAACAGTATCATTTGTTCTCCAGCACCTGGAATAAAACTAGTCACTACACATCATGTTCAGGTAATTCAACAGGAATGCTATCACCTGTTCAAACCTGATCCTGATCAAATATGTGCTCTGAAATCATCCATCAAACACAGACCAGTTGGTGCTGAACACGGTAACACACTTCTGTTCACCTACAACTTCTTTGCAAATTGCCCCATTTCAACTAGCCCAATTGTTTTGCCTCTGTACTTCACCATCCTTCGGCATAAAACCTTGCATTTGCTTTCACTGTATTACATTTTGTTTACTCAAATTAACATCAATGCCTTACACAAGCCATGTTATATGGCCAAAAGTCATGTTATGTGTTCTGTGCCGTGTCTCAGGCCATCTTATTCTTCAACAGAATTAGACTGATTTGACATTATCTTTTTTCTGTACAAACTTCACGTACGTCACTCACATCACTGTTGCTGATGACTTGTCAATTCTTCTTCCACGCACTGCGACTAAGCTGGCTGGTCTACAGTTTCTCAACTCTTAACTCCCCCCACCCCAATCCACATACATATATACAACCAGAAACCACTAACTCTCCCCTTCCAGAGTCTTGAAACTCCAGCTATCACCCACAGTTTCCCAGGAATGCTTTTTAAACATTCTCCAAGAACTTGTGCCAGACTCAGCAGATTTCTACCTATCTGACATACTTGGATACTCTGTAATCTGCTTTTCCACTCTCTCATGCCTTTGTTGGTGGTGCTGATTTTACAAGTCGCATACCAGAGCTGACCTTCTGCAGTGCAGCTGCACACTGAAAATACACTGCAGCAATCCTTTTTTTGATACTACTAGTTTATATAGAGCTCAGCAGCGCAGTTCAAGATGTTGATTCGTACACCTTAAGTCCATGTCTATGTGAGGAGGAACTTCTTCCCTGTGAGGGTGACAGGGCCCTGGCACAGGCTGTCCAGGGAGGTTGTGGAGTCTCCTTCTCTGGAGACCTTCCAAACCCACTTGGATGCCGCCCTGTGCCCCGTGCTCTGGGTGTCCGTGCTGGAGCAGGGAGGTTGCACTAGATGGTCTCCACAGATCCCTTCCAACCTCAACCATTCTGTGACCCTGTGAGGACCAAGATAATTTGGGACCTGATTAACAGCA
>JAUBOD010001075.1:5460705-5476083 GCA_032353885.1 Nothura maculosa | reverse complement strand
CTCCACAGATCCCTTCCAACCTCAACCATTCTGTGACCCTGTGAGGACCAAGATAATTTGGGACCTGATTAACAGCAATGGCCTCTGTCTCCACACTATAAGGCCACAGTTGGTATGAGCAAAGTTACCTGTGCTGAAACGCTCTCGATACCCACGTGAAAGCCCAGATATGACGTGGCTCTCCGTGAAACCTCCTTCATTTGAGAACGCATGTGCTCACTGCAAAAGCCTTTTATTTGAAGAAATGGGGAAGAGTGGGAGTCTTTTTAATATTCTCTCTAAAAAGGTGGCTAAATATTTAATTTCCTTGAATGAAATTAAAATTGAGCAGATTCACATCTTTTCTTTCTCAAAGAAAAACAGTTCCAGAGAGAAGTCGAGGAGCAACGAATTTCCAAAAGCAGTGTGCAACCCATCCTTTTCAAGCAGATAAAAGTAACCAACGTCTGCTGATATTTAGGGCACCCACACACTTCATGTGCTGCTGTATACAAATGTATGGGATAAACAACACTCCTAGCGGGTTGGCAATGTGAATAAAAAAACTTGTTTGTGGATGTCTTTCACCTACAGCTAGGAAAAAAAAACATCCACTCTACTAAGATGAGCACGTTTTCTAACACACAGTTGTTGCTAATTACCCAAATATTTTTATATTAACTCCTGGAAAAATATATCGTAGTTTTAGAGGGAAAACAGAGTTTGGAAACTGCAAAAGCACCGAGGAATGAGTGAAACAGCCTCGTGAAGGCTGGCTCAGGAGCTCCAGCAATAGCTGGGCCATTACCAAGAGGAGAGAACACTCCACCATCCTGTCTTCAAGTTTGCTACTACACATAAGCATATGTAATTAGAGGGCTGAAGCTCAACTCCAAACAGTTGGAACTCTAAATTATCATTCAGAAAGATGAGTAAGCCAGTAAATAGACAGACTCAACTTTGTGTTCTTGTACGCTAGCCATCTACAAATTGGAACCGCACATTTTAATCCTAAGGCTTTTGGTCTCACTGGGATTAAACACCAGTCACGAGAAGTTTCCCTTTTAATAATAGAGAAAATAAAACGTTTTGAGAAAAAATCTTGTTCCAAACAACAAAATACAAAACCAGTAGCAGAAACTGGCAACATTATTCCAAAAAATCTGTAAAACTTGTCGGGCTGTTTTTGGATCTATATCAAAAATGGAAAACTGAAATAAAACCAGCAAAAAGAAATGCAATGGATTTCTTTTCTCAATTAGCAAGCTTGTCTTTTTAAAACAACCACCACAAAGTAAACTACATATCAGAGGCTGACTTTTGTTGCCCTATCCAGAAAACATCCTCACACTTTAAAATATTTGTCAGATTACCTTTCTCAAAAAAAATGCCCCTATCTAAATTAAATAGTTATGCTAGTTAAATTCTCCTGAGCAACTCTAACTACAAACTGTATTTCAAAACGTTCTGTTTACTTTACACCATTCTGAACCACAGATGACAAAGTTTGCTTGAAGCTGTAATTACTCTGCAAAGCTGGGAAGCCAATTAGAGGGCCTGAAACCTGCCAGTTCCAAAAAAAAAAAAAAAAAAAAAAAAAAAATAAAAAAAAGCACAGATCATCTGCTCAGCTTTTATTAAAAAGTTTAAAGTTTGAATTCTATAACTTTAACCATATAATGACCAGTTTTCCAGTTTTCTTTTTCCTAAATACTGAAAGTCATTCAGCATGCAAAACAGAATGCGAACATTGTATTATTTCAGACATGGGAGGTTTCAACTTCAGCAGAGTTTGTAGATAGGACTAGACAAGAATACAGATTATGCAAAAATATGCACTTGAATAAGTCGAATATGAACAGTGGGATGCCGAGAAATTACTTCTAACACAGACAGAGTTTTAGCACAAAAGATAACTTCCTGTGATTACCACACGGTATAAAAGAAACAGCACTGAATCACTGCCTGTATTGTTTGGAATATAGGCATTTTCACATAGAAAACCCACCAACATTATAGTTTAATGCTTAATTTCTTATTCTTCTCCAGCTCCCCCTCCACAAAAAAAGCTACATTTCCCTGTCCCAAAGTTTGCCCGACCCCCGGCTGCTCCAGCGTCTTCCCGCTCCTCCCGGGCGCCCTGGAGCGCTGCCCACAGCCGCCCTCGGCCGCCTCTGCTCCTGCGCTTTCAAGGACCAGGTTCCAGACAAGGAACAAAACCAGCAGGCCAATTTCAAGACTTTGACAGAGTTTGTCATGTTTTTGCTTATATATATATATATATTTATATAGAGAGAGAAAGAGATTCCCCTTGCTTCTATTACTTAAGTCCACTACTGATTCTTCTACCTTCTACCCAAGGGAAATTTCTACTTTTCTGAGACCTTCCAAGGAGCTCTGTCTTTTACTTCCTCTTTCCCTTCTACCTATGGATAATAGTACCCACAAAAATAGGTTTGGTCATATGGGCATCTATGTGAACAACTTCATATGCTTTCTTTCTTCTCAAATAGCTGCTCAATCACATCAAACAGGAGCTGCTTTTAAACACGGCCTGTCCCTGCTCTCTCCCCTCATCCTCTGATTCATTCTTCGAATCATTCTTCGTTCAGTACCACAATTACCATTCCTGACACCTATTCTCCCATTGCTCCCATTTCAGGACTCATTTCTCAAAAAAAAAAAAAAAAATCCCTGACTAAAAACCTCACTTTGACAATGTATTAGTTGTTGATGTGCTGAGACCACTGCCTGTACTACAGGCTAATATTGTCTCATTGTTTTCTCATACTCCTCCCATCTGTTTGCATCCATCTGCTGCCCCTTGTTTTATATGTGGAATTAAACTTCTTTTGAAGCAGGGACTGGTTTTCTTTTTTTCAGGATGGGTAGAACTCCTACTTCTGTGGGGCTGGCTCATAACTTGAACTTGCATGTCCCGGGATAATGTAACCATTGGTTATTATGCCTATATAATAACCATTAAAAAGCTTAACTTACACTCCTTGACACTGAAAAAAAAGCTTCCTTCATGCACTTTATCATGCTGGAAACTGCTCTACTTCCAGCACTCCAAAACCCACTACAGGAATATCCATTTTTACTCTCACTGGAATTTCTGTCATTTCAACTGATTGGGTCTTTGGCCTTTCACTCAAAAAGGGAGAATAAAAAGAGGAGATTTCTCCGGGCTATTTTGGGGGTATGTTTGAGGTTTTGCTTGTTTTCTCAAAAGACAACTTCTCAAAAGGAACATTACACTTCATTCTCTGTCTTCCATGTAAACACTCCAAATTTATTTATGTTACTGGCTGTATCCTGCCAACTCACATCTGCCAATAAAATTCAATTTTTACCTGTCATGCTCAAACCAGACCATGTTTGAGGCTAACTGGAAATTACAGAATGCTGAACTGGTGCACTGTCCAGTAAAATACAAGGATGAGACCAGGCAACTAATTTTCATTCATGATTCAAACCAAAAAGTGAATATAAACTAAGTTTACTACAGCATGCCAACTTATAAACCACTCCAAGAAATATGTGAGTCCTCCCACAGAAAATTACTGGCCCAGTTGTCTAGAAGCTAACTGTACATTTACCAATCCAAATGGGTAATACATCTGGTAATCCACTGGTTATACATTTATATTGGTTATATATCTTAGATCTCAATATCTATAGATCTATTTGTGCATGTATTTTGTTACATTCACACTGCCTTTTGTCACAACTATGTTCAGTGTTGAATTCCTGTTATTTATTCGTTTGGAATGAATTCCATACTGTACTTACGAATGTGGTTCTAGTTACACAAACCAGTGTAATCACATCCCTCAGTGCGGTGACAATCCTAAATCCTGGAATTTCAAAATCTCGCTGAAAAGTAATTGTGGAGTTCCTGGCACAGAATAACATGTCTAATGACAAATTATTTTAATCCATCAGTTAATCTTTCTTAAAATATACACACGCATTTTCCTACTGATTTCTACAGAGAATGTCTTCTCAATACTTTATAGCCTCAAGATCCTTCCCTTGCAACTTTTCAGCTTTCATGTTTTTAATTTGAACGCCCCAAAACAGTGAAATCCTTTGCCTGTTCTTTTTTTTCTCTGAAAGATTAAGACAAGGGGAAAGTTGAATAGCTTCTCCACTTAGAGTAACCAGCAAATCCAGGGTTTATCGATAATCTATTCTGCAAAAAAATAAACACATGCTATGAAAGAAGGACTCCTCACAAGCTGCAATTTATTTCACCTTTGCTATTTATTTTCAGACAGGAAAAAGGGTAGCTATCCCACAGAGTGCTTAGAAAGTACAATCTTTCAAGATATCACAGAAATTCCAGGTGACATCATTTTTGGCCAAAGCTCAAAGGCTACTGTGAAAGGCTACATCTCCTCCCAATTACTCTCCACATAAAGATCAAAATGAAGGCAAAGGGCCAATTCTTAGAGATACCTCAATCCAAATGTGCTGTGTGATTACTCACATAACTCATTGCACATGTGAAAAATATTTTTTTTTTTTAAATCAGTGATGCCACAAAACTCATTAAGTAGAACTGGAAGCAACTGCCTATTCTTCTTAGTCTGCTTTCTACAGTGGTGATGGCCAGTGGAGACCAGGGTGGTTTGCACAAAGCAGTCTTGATTCTGAGTGCACAACACCAGACCTGTTGGAAAACACAGCGTTTTCACACTGGGCAACCAGAGCATCTAGTTTTGTCCAAAAGAAACAGAATGGAGTTTTAAAAAACAGGGCACTTTTTGGGCCTCTGCCTTGATTGAGAAGTTGCACCAACTTACTCAAAAATATTTTTAAACTGGTTCTGGCTTCATTAATGCCTAAGTGAAGGCCATTTAAATGAACACATTTTCTTTAGCAGCCTAGTTGGGCTAGGACTGCGCTCCCACTCGGTCACCACGGCTCGGTCACGGCACTAGGAACTCTCCTGCTGCACTAGCTTGTCTGCTGGCAACAGCCTAGCCTGTCTGCAGAGACATGGCGGCAGCTAAGCTGAGTTTGAGCTAGGCAAGCCAGGTAAGCTTATGCTTCTGCGTCACCTCTGAAAATGCATAAACCAGTTTTAAGAGGTTCCACAAGGAATTGTGCACAAATGCAACGATATTGTGCTTTTCTTTATGCACGTGGTCTGATCCTGCAGTACAACCCGGTGAGAGCCTGCCTTCCCCGGGAGGGGGGCTGAGGAACTGAAAGCCAATTATTTCAACAACGCTCTACGCTCAAACATTACAAAAGCAAATGGGGATCATTTAGAAAGCAAGAGCTGTTCTGAGTATCACACTCAGCCCTGTCCTGTCTTTAGGGCCATATTTATGTTCCAGAGCGACCCTCTCCTCCCATGCCTGGCCCACAGGCCACTTCCCTGCATTTGAGCTGACAGGGATGGCTGTACTGGGGAACACATGCGCTACCTGCAGCTCTGTCTGTCCACACGGAGCTTCCAGCAGTTCACTGGCTTCCTTCCACCTTCACCCATTTCCTCCCGAATCATGCCAAGGAAAAGGGATACTAGCTGAATGCTCCATCCAATCACCAAGGAAGCCCTGATGAGCAAACCCTGATGAACAAACATATTCAGCATGCTAAGCAATGCTGGCACCACAAACAAAAATTTCATTCTCTCAGGCCTGTTCACTGTCCTGACAGAATAGACGGATCTGGGAGGGGTAACGCTCCAGTTTTGTTCAAGTTAGCCTGGAAGAAATCCGGAAGCAACTGCATGGAAAGTGGACCCTGCATCTAAGAAAAACTCTTTTCACAAAGTAACCTGCTGTGGCAGCAGTGGAAGTGGGACCCTGGAGGAAAAATATCTATTCTATGGAAGTAACTAGTTTGATAAAGGTGAATATAGAAATCTCCAGACTACTATAAAAAAGTACTTTAGAAAAGGGAGCCATGCAAACTTTGCAGTATTCAACTCCAACAGTGCTATGAAAATAATACCGCAGTCTTGGCCTTTTCTGCTTAAATAACAAGCTGTAAGTAAGAGCCAAAGATGTCTATCATTTGGAGAGCACAAAGTAGCCTGGGACCACACACTCACTTTACAGATAGCTACAAAGATTACATGAAGATAGGACTATAAAGACATATCTTTAAGTCCCTGCCAACCTAATCAAGATGGTATTAACAGTGATCTCACACTCCATCTGCCTGGCTAGTAATTTATGAAAAACGTACTTCACTATTACAGGAAAAATATGTTGCACTGCTTGTGGCCACAAACCCTCTGCAATTGCTCAGGAACTCCTGGATGAGAGGCCGTGAGACCAATTCCTGACATTTACCAGGTACTGCACAGGAGATCTGATGCATTTGCAGAGCAATTTTTTTCTTTTTGGGGAGGTGGTAGGGTATTTTGAATCGTTTGACCTATTGATGATGTTTGAGCAGATAAAACAATGGACAAAATTTACAGTCCTTTGCAATTCAGCACATAGCAGCACACTGGCTTATATTTTCAACTCTTTCATGTGTCATGTAATTTTATACTTCATATTAAAGATCAAGCCTGTTTATTTAAATTCATATTAAAAACTGGAATCTTAGCCAAATGTTCTGAATCCATAATAAATTCAGTACATTTCATTTCATAGTTCCAAAGGGATACTCAAGTGAAAACATCTCCCTACCCTTGCACTAATCAATAATCATTACTGATCAAATCACTTATTTCCCTTCCAAAAACTCATCCTACTTACTCAAGCTACATTTCTTCAAGCAATCTAAGTTTTCCTTTAGCTAACAAAAGCTTATCTAAACTCTCCTTTAATTTATGTTGCATAGGCACAGACCTATGGGGCTTGTTAGTTGCAAATAGGATTATTCCCCTCTTTTGACAAACAATATAAAATCTTCCAATCACCATCAGATCAAAGGTTGGGATTACACAGAATGACCTCTAGGTATCAAGATACAAAGTCACCAACAAGAAGCAGGGGAATTAAGTGTTTTTTCACTTAGCAGAACTACTGTGTGAAACTTCCCAGTTGCAGCAGCAAAGGAAAACTAGATATAATATGAAGAACATGTTAAAATTGGACAAAATAAACTCTCTAATTTTAAAAATGGTCTTCTTACTGAGCACAGGTTTTAAGTGCGAAGGTTAGGAAATTAAATGGAGTACCTAAGGAGTAAATAAGCCTGTCCTAATAAATGCCTTCTGACATGAGCTTCATTAAAGAAACTAGGCATCATTAAAGTATTTGAGCTTGTATTCTCAAAATCATCCGTAAGGCTTACGTCATAATTAAAATACACAAGATTTTTCTCCTTTAGTTGTGAGACAAGACACTGACTTGTAGCAGAAAAAAAATTCCCTTACAAAACCAAGCACACAAATTATTATGCATACAAAGGTTGAGTCACTCATGAGATTTTTTTTTTTTTCCAAAGAAATGGGCAAACAGTGTCAGCAGGATTTGTTCCATCTTCAGTAATGCATATGAAGGAAATCTTCTCGTAAGTATGTATGGCTACTGTACTCCCCTGTAAAGCAAAATATTCTACTGTACTGTGCTAACAGAATTTTGAAATAAGTTGGCTTAATTTGCTAGTATTCCTTGGAAAGTGTCTTGCCAGGCTATACACGATGTTCATGTTCAGGGAGACTTTTTGCCCCATTAGTTAAGTTCCTCCAATAGAGAAGTCAATATACTCAATCAGAAACACTCTTTTACCAATCTCACTTGGCTAGAACAGTCTAAATATAGATATGCCTTTTACAAATATTTTTGGAAAACAAGAAATCAAAATAGTTTCACTTCATCCAACAGATACACACTTTGTAGCTTTGCTAATTTATGCAAATTGTCTGATTGCCTGAAATTACTGATTAGCCATGCTGGAGAGCTGATTACCTGATTATCCAAGAGCAAAATCATTTAGAAGGATTTTGTGTCATTTGATAGTCTCGATAATTTTCTAATTAATTTGAGTTTAAGCGAAGTTATAGATACTACTGAAGAAGAAAAAAAGACAACAATGATTTGAAATACAGGTAGCTTTCCAAGAATTTTATCCTTGCAACAATAATTTGTCAAAAATTATTTATTAATTAATATTAATTATAGATATTAGTTACAGACAAAAAAGTCAACAGCTTGGCTTAAAAAAAAAATCAGACACCATTCCATGATAAAATTTTCAATTCTATATGCTTTGTAGTGCTGGATTCAGAATTAGTATCGCACTGTCCTCAGGCACGGCATCAAACTTGCACAGTTACTAAGAAATTCTGAAGTGCACATGACACAATACTTAGATATTTGTCAAGACGTTGACAGAATAATAAATACTGGAAATACTCACTTGCCACTGAGAAGTTGTTGAGTGGATATGGCAGATCCACATCCTGGGGCTTCTCCTTATAGCCTATGAAAGAGCCATCTGTCTTTAGCAGGAAATACCTTGGCCGCCAGTTTTTTATATATTCTCCTAGAAGAGAAAAAAAGAAGTCCTTTAGTACTATAAAAAGCAACTTTGTTATTAAAATACAAAATATATTATTAGCGTCAAACATCCAAAAATTTTTAGACATGTTTTCAGTTAACATAGGAAACTTCTTCTCATAGAAAATAAAATACAACAGTAAGCCTGCACTTTAAAATGATGTCTTTGGAATAAGGAACTACAACCATCAAAGAGGAATATTCTCTAAGTCTAAACTTTATTACACTATACTTTTATAAATCCTACATCTTTATACTTATAAACAATCTGAAATGTCCTACATTTGGGGGCAAACAAAAGTACTCCAGCATGAATTTAAATAACAAAATCAAACCTTAACTACTACAAGATTGTGTGTTTTGATGGAATAAAAGACAAAATATCATTAATTTCTAAAATAAAAAATAAAAAGGCCGAACTGTAAGCAAATACAAGTATATGAGGAATAGGAGAATCTACTGAAGTGTATTTAATAAACCTAAAGTGTATTTAATAAATAGCAAAGAATACAAAGCAGAAGTCAGTTAACTTTTAAGAAGATGAATCCAGCAATAAATCTCATCCTCCTGCCTTCCCTAGTCTCAGCAAAAGATTCTGCAAGCCATGAGGTCATCGGGAACAGAGGACCACAGAACAGGAGGCAAAGCCATAGTACCTTAATTCATTTTTTCACCATTTAAGGATGAGAAACCCCATGAACAGGCCTGGACTGCACAGTGCCACACCAAAAATCTCAGCAACCATTGCATTTTTAATACGTAATAACCAAGGTAGTACAGGTGAAATTATATCAGCTTAACTTTTCCTTTGTTTTCTGTCAACTCTGTAGATAAAATAACACATGTACAAGTACCTACCAAGTCTTTGAAAAATAAATACATCATTTAGTCATCATACCAGTGAACATTTTAAGAATAAAAGCATACATAGTAGTGCAGAATATCCAGCAGTGTTTAGGACAAAGTAGCCGTTTGCATACTTTATGCTAAAATACTATTCTAATCTACGATCTCTAGACTATATCAAAGTGTCATCGTGAAACAGGAAGCATGCTCTATTTGCTTAAACTTAAAAAAAAAAAAAAGCAAATTTCAATGGTTGAAGCTGATTAATTAATTCCTTATGTCCAGTTTTGTCATTCTACAAAATACTCAGAACTTTTATCTAAGGGCTGCACTGGTTTAGAAAGCTAAGCCTTTCAATTGAGTTTATCACCTCAGCACTGTATCAGCTGAGACTAAACAACTTTTAGACACTGCACAGTTCAGAAGGAAATTCACATCCATTTGCCATTTTTTCTAGGCAAAGGTGGTGGGGGATGGAGAAGAGATCTCCTAGTTCAGCATGCATGCTCTTAGCTAATACTGAAAGTCTGAGCTGATTTCCTAATGGAAAAGTCCAGCTCAAATTAAAGCATTCAATATTAATAATAATAATCAAACTATAAAAAAAAAACCCAGAAATTGATATGAAATTTTGAAATTTGGATAAGAAATACAAGTGTAGTACAGGAAAACACACATGTCACTTTAACATCCGTAACAGTGAAAAACCATTACATGTCATTACATGGAAATGTACTTTTTTAAAGTTAATTTATACTAAGTTAATTAACTACTTGAAAACAAAATAAACATAGGCCTAAGTAAAAGTACACCTCTTCTTTCCAAGAACACCTAAAATATCCCAAAGAAATATTTGCCGATACCTGTGGGGACTCTCAAAGAGACAAGGTCAAGCCAATATTTTATATATGAGATCATTCAATACAAGTTTTTAAAATATTAAGATATTAGTTATTTTCTGTAAAAAGAACATAAAGAGAATCTTCTGTAAGCTTTTCCTAAACTGTATTTTGCCTACTTGTAACAGTGAATGGTTATTTAGAGAGCAAGTGCCTGTTAAACTAGGTTTAACAACCTTTCACGGGCTTAGCCTTTTGTGGAAGATAAATGCACTGAAGGGCAGGTCACTAGAAGCTACTGAAGAAGAGTCCAAGAAGAGCATCCATGTGCCCAGCAGAGCAATACACCTGAGTCTGGTCAGCCATCCTCATACCTAAGTCTCAAAGACAAGTCCTCCTCGCTGCAAAGAATAAATGTGACAAGGAGATGGGCAGACTCAGCTCCAATAACTCCAGTTGACAGGGTAAGGACACTCACTAGTCACTTTGGAAAGAAACAGAAGCCTTCACTTTCTTACCTACACACCCATCATCACAAAATTCGTGAAAGAAGAACATTTTTTAGCAGGTACTCAGAGACAGCCAGGGCACACTTATCTGATCATCTGCTCCCTCCTGCTTTATAAAGGACAGCATCACAGCTGGCATATGGCGCCTACTGGGAACGCAGTCTCTTAAGGAGAAAATGGAACAGATTTTTCATCATCGAGTGTGTTACGCAGCTGATGTTTCGCCTATAGAAAAGCCATGAGAAGAGCATGACCAGCACGAGCGCTTCTCTGCAGAGCGCTGGCGATGAGGGACAGCAGCGGCTGCCGAGAAGAAGCCAACATGGACGGCGCAGGAGCGCCCGCCGCACAGCGGCCATGTCGCCTGCGGGAGAAGGCCGCGCACGAGACGCACCACTCAAAAGCGACTCTTAAAACTCTGTCGCTTCTTAAAGACCCCAAGTATTTATTTCATTTCTTTGGAAACGCTTTTCCTAAATCGTTCCCTCAGATGAGTTGGTCAGCCTATGTTTTCAAGATGTCCCTACACACACACACACACACACACACACACACACACACACACACACACACACACAAAATAACCTCATTTCCCCTTGAAATGACCAATGGTCCAACCTTTCTTCAAGACCTGTACACATATTTACAATCTGTCTTTTATTTATTTTGTCATTTAATTAACAAATGGGTGCACACCTCTAACAAATAAAGTAAACAGTACTATCAGTGAATAATTTACTTAACTACTGAAGTGGTTTAATGGCTCTTGAGATGCACTCCAAGGGCTCTCTTATAACCGTGTTCCTCCTACATAATCTGTTCAAAGATTAAAAAACATTTTAGTCCATAGACATGTGTTTACTGAACTGCTTTCAAAGAGAAATTCTCCATCTAAAAAAATACCTAAAGGAGAGCATTTGAAAATGAAGAACACTTTTTCTGCCTTCGAAACGACCACCCAAGCAAACAACCAAACATACACACCACAACCAACAAACCACAGCACCTTTTACAGTATGGGGAATATTAACTGCTTAAAAATATCTGCAGTTTTTGTTTGCCAAACACTTGAACGTAAATAAATGTTACGAAGTTTACACTTGGAAATTCATCGGTTCTAGTGAAAAATTTCCTGAGAAAGGAGAAGTCCATCCAGGCTAACCAGAAGACAAGACATCCTGACAATTTAATGGAGAATAGCTGAGGTTGTTTAAAAAAAAAAAAAAAGAAGAAGAAGAAAAACAAGAGTGGATCTGCCATAGAAGATTAATCTGTTTTTACCCTGCTCCTGCTGAGTTAATGCAGGCTAAATTATTATTTTGCTTAAATTTACAACCTTCTAAGCTGAAAACATGCTCTCTTAGGATCTCTTTATTAGACTGTAAGAAGACGACTGTAATTTCAAACACCAAGCAAACAAAGCAACATAATTCATACATCATTTTAATCTTGGTCAAAGCTTAACAAGGCTTCCAGAGAAAAGGGCCAATAAAATTTACATTCCACAGATATATGAAGTATCAATATATATCATAAAGAATACACAAAAACATGCAATTTCATGGTTTTTTTTTAAAAGAACTACTTAAAGTATGCACCCAAACAAGAAACAAGACAGCAATACATTCCTGAGTCACATGAAAATAAAAACTGATCTTCACATGAAAAGCAACCTCATGAAATGCGCCTCTAATTAGTGCTCCATTTAGCAGCCCCGTGGATAAGAACAGTAGCAAAGAATGCTTAAGGAAAGTTCTTTCAGAATATGACCCTTGCGGCTGGCTTTGTATTTCCTTACTGTAACCTTATTTTTTAACTCCCTTTTGATGGCTATAACAAGAACTCTGCCTCCAGGGCATTTCAGAAAACACATTTATTCTAGTGATGCAATGTTCACAGCTTTGATACTGCTGAAGAGCATCACAAAGCCTTTTCACAAGGGGTTTTCTAGGAATTCATGCAAGTCTTCAACAACCCGTGTCCAGAAAGGTCAAACAGCCCAAGTCATTGAGGTTCTCGCTTCACCTCAGCGCTCACACCCTCCCTTTGAACATGAACTTCACCTTAGATCTGATGGCTGCTATTTTTATTCTCAACTGCTTATAATCCTCCGGATGCGGCAATCCAGCTATTCTGAGAAAAGTTACAGTTTATTAATTTCAATCCCATTAGTAAAAAAACATTGTAATTTTAACAAACTGGTGACTTTTGCAAAAGGTCTACATTTTTTCAGTATGTAAATGGCTTAAGAGGTGCGAAGGAAACGTCTTTAATATACAGTGCTGATACGCAACAGAAACCTGAGTTCAAAAAATTGCTTCTTTAGAAGAAGCAACAGCTGCCACACAGACATAAGTGAGATTTAAGGCGGGAGGGTGTATAAGGAGGGGGGGGGACATCAAGCACAGAGCACCAAAAGTCTGTCTCTCCTGTGTGTGTCATCAACTTACTAAAATGGTTTTAACAGAAATATTACACAAATGCTGCTCATCCCTCTCCTCCCTTTTTTTAAAAAAAAAAGGGAGCACTTTTGTTCTAAATCAGATTCCAGTTCTCCTGCATTAAGGATTAATAAACAGGGGAACAAAAATCCTGAAGTATCTGATAATAACATTAAAGAAAACTGTACAAAAGAAACTAAAAAGTTTGGCCATACACAACACAATTTCCCTTTTAAAAGGATCTAAAAAGTAAGTGATGTCAAGTCCAATAAAACACTGGAAGTATTGCCAATGCTTTTAAGATTGAATTTACTTACCTTGGCCCTCTGAGGGCAGTGTTACCTAACACAAGATTAGAAGCATCAATAGACTATTTAGCTAAGTTGGTAGACACAAGTAAAGAACAGAAGTGCTTTACATTCACTAATTTGTGATCTCATGAAAATAAATTTGCAATACAATTCAACTGTAAAAAAAAAATGTTTTAAAAATCTGAAAGTATATACCTGTCTGCACAGCATATGTTCTTCAATATAATGCATTTTAACAGTATCAATATACAAAATTTTGACAAAATTTTACTGCCCTCCAAAAAATTTAATTATTTTTTTCTAACACGTGCAAGCATTTTAAAAGCTATTTGTATTATATAACTTTTCATAAGAATATTGGGGCAGTTCAAAGGAAGTCTCAATTTGGAACAAACACTTTTTGATTCATTTGCTCTGTGAGGCACTGCTTATCACAACTGGGAAGCACAATGCGTGGGCAGAATACGTGCCACGACTTTACACAACAACGATGCTTCCATTAACTTTCCTTTGAATTGAGGCGTTAGTGCACATGAGAATCAGATCTATCTTTCCCAGATACAGCAAGGGGCTACTTGTGAGCTCTGCACTGCCCCTGACACAGCAACAGGGCAACACGATCCCACCGAGCACCAAGCAGCAGCACCAGGGACCTCATGCAGCTGGTGGAGACACCCAGCAAGCAGAGATGACCATCTCCTTCATATCAGGCAAGACAAGCTGAACAGAAGGCCAAAATAGCCACCTTTTCTTTCCTCTAAAGTAGTAGGCAGCGCTGAGAAACAGAGGCTCACACTAGTAAAATGGACTAATCGCAAAAGGAGTTGTGGGAGTCACTAGGGAGAAGCCACCAACATGACTTTCCAAAGACCCACCTTGCTTCCTGGCTGCTGGAACAACTAAAACTGAGCTTCTCCACAACATTTTTTTTCTGCTCATCAATTTTCCCGGTTTCTTCCTTGCGACTTCTGAAGGCAGCTGTGCACTAGTGTCCAAACTAGAGGTGCAAATGGGTTCAAATCACCAAATCACCCCCCCACATCGACCTTGTCATTAGGACCATGGAATGACGCAGGATCCAGCTTGCACTTCAGCTTCTACAGTTGAATTTCAACTCCTTCCTGTGTCATTAATAACTTCTCTACAACATGTAAAAGCCAAGAGGAAAAGATTCTGTAAGTGAGATGTGATCAACTATTCAAATGTCAATGCCATTTTAAAAACAGTGTTTTCTAAATCGGGCATCTAAACAAGCCATGCAGATATTGATGGGTATTGGCAGTAGGTAGTTGTGTAGTAGGTGTTTACAGCACATGTTCAATTCCAGTATCATAAAACTTTGTAATTTTAAAACTCACATTGGAAGTACTAAGCTAACTGACAGCCTGGCAAATGAGAACTGACCTTTACCACATCCACTCTGGGCCAACAGGAAGAAAAACTTGCCAGTTTCAACATCACTCTCACTTCCCCTTTGCTCTTGAAGGATAAGGATTAGAACAACAAATAAATTAAACGGAGGTGGATATTAGTACATGCTGCCTAGAATAACACAGCCCTGTACTGTATCAACAACCCAGAGCCATGAAGGAGATCAATATTTTCTAACTATGCCTGCTATTTAGGAATGGAAACCCAAGGTCTGTAGCCCAGAAACATCTAGAGACACTGCTCACATTTTAAAATTTCTTTCTTGCATACGATTTTGTACATGCATACAAATATTAGATCATAAAATACACTGAAGAAGGCAGTCACCTATAGTAGTGTGTTAAATACAGCTATTTGCTAAGATGTTTATGTGAAACCAGATGATAAAAAGGTAAATGCTTCTTATATACAACTCACTTAAGACTCCTATTAGTATCCTCTAAATACAGCTTTTTGCAGAAAAGATAGTGTTACTCTACATGAGAAGAAATCTTGAACTTCCAGTTGTTTGCATGAGTACTTACATTTGACCACAGCATTAC
>JAUBOD010001075.1:5420941-5457126 GCA_032353885.1 Nothura maculosa | reverse complement strand
CAAGAAAGAGGGGAAAGCAAGAAAGAGGGGAAAGCAAGAAAGAGGGGAAAGCAAGAAAGAGGGGAAAGCAAGAAAGAGGGGAAAGCAAGAAAGAAAGAGGGGCTTGCTTTGTGCTGTCTCAGGTAACAGCCACCTCCATGAGCGCAGGGTGCAGGGGTCTCGGGAGCGGAGCGCAGACCTCCCCAACAGCTAAAGAGGGGGGGAGCAAAGATTACAGACAAAGGAAAAAAGGGCATCTTTCAGAGCTCACAAATAACTCAAGGATTACAAAGTAGCAAATTTTACACCCCAAAAAAGGAACTACAAAAGTACAGAAAAAAATATGGGGAATTTCAAACCTCTACGGTAATCTAAGAAAACTGTTTATAATTCTGTTTTTAATCACAGTCTTAAAGAATGCAAACTGACATAAGACAGACAAAGCAGCACAGCCTCTCAGCAGAAAAACCATGCCCATCGTACATATGGGAATTTTTAAAGACTGTCAAGAAAATAAAACGGGAAAGGCCAACTGACACAATCTACTCCACTTTTTAGAAGCTTGTAGAAAGTTTAAGGAAACAGTAGTTGTGCAGGGAGGAAAAAAGGTTGTGTGGAGGAAGAGATTAGAAACTGCAAAGAAAGACAGTAAGACAGGATTAGATAGGCAAATGTAAATCAGTGATGCCCTAGGGTTCCTCATCAGGAACATTTTTACTTAATAAATACATCAACAATGGAACCTCTGCTGCAAGTCCTGAAAGGCAATAGAACTACTTGTGTCTTTCAAGAATGTGAAGAATTTCAGAGCGACAAAACTGCTGCAGGGAGCAAGTGACAGAGAGTGAGGAGTCGCTCAAGGTAACAAGCGTCTAAAGGAGTAATCTGAAATACTCACACACCCCGTTTACCTTTAAATGAGCCACGGAAGACACACTGACGTAACCCGGGTTTAAGTAGGCAGTATTGAGAATAAAGAAAATAAATTTCCATCAGTTGTGAAAGTGCAAAACTTAAAGGACACTGAAAATATTACTTTTCCACACTATGCAAATAAATCCCAGTTCTGGTCACTGCTTTCAAAAACCAAAAATCACATGAGAACAGAAGGGCTTCAGGGACAAAAGGCAGAAAAAACATCCCTGGAGTTGCAGAGGCGGGATGAGGAGAGAATGCCTGGATTAGGCTTCAGTTTCAAAGGCAGGACTAGGACAAAAGGACATAATGACACAAATGACCAGTAGTGGGATAAGAGTCAAACGAAAGGGACACGTTTTGGTAAGATCAGGAACAGATTTCAAACATCCAGCCTCTCCAGCTACAACTAGATTCCACAGGACTGCTCCCTCATGGCAGCTCACACCGTGCCAATGCCAGCCAGTCTCCCTCATCAGCTCAGCACCCAATATATAAGGGCACCCTCATTTAAAAATAAATAAATAAAGGCTCAACTTGAGTGGTGTAAGGCGTCCTCAAGCTTCTGTGAACCTCTCATATTCAGGAGCCTGGAATAAACAGTCAACACAGGTGGGTTATTCCATTGATTACTACAAAGTTCTGTCCCACCATGAACCTGGTACCAGCCCCAAAGTATCAGCACTAAATGAAAGCCATAGCCCTTGGTCACTTTGGTTCATCCTGAGTACAATTTGCTTCTGGCACAGTGCTTGGGAAGGGGAGGAACATCTGAGAAGGAGACGTGCTGCGCATCCCATCTCGGCAGCCCTTGTGCCAGCGCCGGCCTCCCTTCAGCTCGGCAAGGTCAACAAAACAGTCTAGCTGGAAAACACTGGGAAAAAGAAGTGCCACCTGGCTCACCACACAGCTCATTCCAGCAAAAGGGAGAGACGAGAAGCAGCTCTGAGGACAGGGAAGGGACAGCGTAGAAGGGGCGTCAGCTTCAAGTGGCACAGCCAGTGCTGGGCAGCGCGCGGCGCTCCCACATCCCAGCGCTTCCCGCTGCCTCTTCAGGAGCGCCTCACATTTCACAGGCTCAAATTGCCAAGAGCATCTTAACGCAAAGAGGCTAAGGTAGCTCTGAACCAATTATTAAAATATTAAATCATGGGATTCTCTAATATAACTTTAGATTTTATACAAGCAAAATTATAATATATCCTGACAAAATCAGCTCTTTACATACATACATGTAAAAAACAGAGATAAAATACAATGTAAATTATATGGGACCTCCATAAACAGTATACTCTGACAAAAACAATTTAAAATACACTTAAAATTCTCATTTTGAAAATAACTTAGTTTGGCAAATAATTGTGAATTAGCAACAGAGATACCAATAGAAAGTGATATTTTAAGTTGAGCAAGCCATGAAATACTTCCTAACATGCTAGACAGCACAAGATGATAGTAATAGGGTCAATCATGCACCAAAAATTTACCAACTCTACCCAAGCTAAACTAATACAAGCTAAAATCCAACTCTAGCTTTTAACCTTTAAAATCTCTATATATGAAATATTTTCTGCGTTATAATCTATGAAACTGCTCAGAATATTTAAGAATCATGGTATAGTTCAATTCTAAAATGTGTGGTTTACAGTATTCTATCTCGCATAATTTTGTCAAATTGCAATTGGCATAAATATTCAGGCAAGTAAGATTTTCTAAAACTCTTTTTCCGTATGTTCTTCCCATCCTTTCTTGATTTAAAAAAAGCTGGACCAATTAACAGAAGTACAAAATTCTCCAGCCTATTTTATTAGCACATATATTTTGTCTCATTTGCAAATATTCCTTACAAAATTTTTAAACAGAGCTATAATTAATGAACTCCAAAACTTCAGCCTCGAGCTGGGACTGAAGGATGGCGGAGCTGAATCAGACACACAGATTTATCTACCCAAGTGCAGCAAGCTCAGGCTAATGTTTGCCACTGGTTTTCACTACCATTCACATATTTCATGGCTTCTCTTTTACAAGCATCTATTTCTTCTTAATCTGAATTACTGAAAAGTTTTTAATGATGTAGTCTCCAAAGCAGAACATAGCTGATGACCTCAGAAGGACCCTAGCAAACACTACTGTTATTGTGTTCAATGGAGACACCAAATTTCATACAAGAGAAAACAATAATAATCTCTTCCTAAACCTGGCGGTCCTGCAATTCTGACTGTACACATATTATAAGCACCAATTATTTAAAATCTGAGACACCAAAATAATCAAGCCCAATATGAAACTATTGTTTTAATAGATTTACGTGAACAACAAATTAGCAAAAGTGATAACAGTTTTAGCGGTGTTTTTTTTTTCCTCTACAGAGCAAAGAGCGCAGATTTCTACTTAATAAAAACAAAATGGAAACCGACTTACAACACTGACTGCAACCTCCTTGTGAAAGCCTGTGCTGGGGATGCCACAAATGCTGCCACCTCTGAGCGGGTTTTGTCTGTAGAAGGTTCAGAAATGGCCATTTTAATCACAACATTTTTCAGAGGCAGCTGTGCATTTTGTTTCTATTTTACAGAATTACTGAAATCTCTAAGCATCACGGCTGTGACTTCCCTGTAAAAATTAGAAACTAAATCAGATCCAAAGAGCTGAAATGGACCAGGACCTGTAATGCCTATAGGAACTCAAAAAACAGAGCAAGAGGAATCATGGTACCACACCACATGCTTCCATCAGGTTTTATCAGTGAAACTGTCCTACGACTGATGTTGCATTCGCATTTGCTGATTTGCTTAAAACAAACCTCAACTTTTAACTTCCCCAGATGACTAAACTGCCAATAATAAAGCACTATAAGATGGAAAAGACAATATTTCCATGCTGCTGTATTTTTAAATTAAACCTAACCTTTACCCTACTTCAAAGCAACCCCTGCAGCTGTTAGGTGTCCCAAAGCAAACTTCTCCCTTTTCTCCTTTCGACCTGCACAGCTGGGATACCTGGCACCTTCAAAGGTGCATGGGTGCCCTGGGGAAGGAACAGCAGAGGTGCAGGTAAATAAAGGGCTCTAGCACTGAGCTTCACATTTGGAGCATACTAAATATAGTATAGGGAAGTAATCAATAGAGATAGTAAGCTTTAAGCAATCTGTATTGTATAATCTTTCCTATAAGGCAAAATGAAGAAAGAAATCTTTCGTAGAACAGCTTTAACTCAGAAAAAAAATACCTGGTAGGAAACGTCTTTAAAAAAATATTTTAAAATCCATAACTATGACATAAAAGCTAGAACAAATGACAACAGAATAAAGCTATGCTTTTAGTTCAAGTTTCAAACGGAAACAAACCTAATTTCAGAATTAGGTATGAGGACATATGGGCAGTCTATCACCTGACTACCAAACTACAGTACTGAAGCTAACACATATTTGCTAATCCCAAGAGGTAAAACGCTGCTTTGTCTTCTAGGGGTCTTGCAGCAGATGAGTGCCCGTTATGAAACCGATGCATTTTTTTCATGCTGAAGCTCCCAAGGGAATTCCCGTTCCTCAGCAGTAGAAGAAACAGATTTTTCATCTCCTCTACCCTAAGTGTCATCCATATTTTGGTTTATCAAGTGTGCATCAAGTATAAATAGCATAGATTAAGCAGCTACAACAAAAGTTTTTGACAGTCTACAGTTTTATTATGGTAAGGCTTTTTAGATTTCAGTGACAACTTCATCTTTTAATCAACAGATTACATTTTGATAGGGAATGAATGACTGAAATCTAGTGACACAATTACCAGTTACAAACACCAAGCCCTCTTCAGACAGCCTGAGACACCTAAGGGGAGGCACATTTCCCATTGCTGCTCTCTAATGTACTATTTATCTCACTATGGGACAGAATAAGGTGATCAGTGATGGGAAAGCTGTAGAAACCTTTTTGTCCTCTAGAAGATTCTCACCCTGTTGAAGTAACAGTCTATTCTCCCCACGGAAGGCTGTTTTTTTCACTACAGCACAGCTGATCCAGCTGAGGAGAAACGGAGCTGCTTCTTCCTCCCTATCACATATTCCAGGTGTTCTCCTTGCCTAGTCTAACAGCTGTGCAGTTGGGGCAAGAAAGGAGGGCTGGGAGAGCAGGCGTGTTTAATGTCAGGTCAGATCACGGGCACCTTCAAGTCAGTCTTGCCAAAATCACACAAAGTGGCAAGAGGGAAGCGATGCAGGCAGAGTCCAGCAGCACCCTGTTAGGTGTGACTGTTCTTAAAATATCCTCTGGGTATTGTCTGCAGCACCGCCCTCCCTCTCAGAGGCACTAGGTGCGTGTGGGAGCGAGCTGGCTCTGTGAATAAAGGCTGGGAGAGCCGAGCGCTTCCCTCTCCTTGGCGGTTCAAGCACCAGGCACAGAGCTCCTGGCGGCAGCCCCTGTTGGCAGAGGGTCCTGCTGCCCAGCTGGGTCCCTCGTGGCCATTTGCTCCTTAGGCTTTAAGAGCAGAACTAGAAGCAACTTATGTGATTCTTTCAGCCACTCTCTTCCATGGTAAGTCTGTATCTGTGCTACCCCAAAAGCAGAGTTTCAAGTTTTAGAGTGTACACAAAAACACTGCACATGCTACAGAGAAATCTGACAGTTTCTTTAAACAACTCTATTTACTTAGCATATCAAAGGAAAATTAAGAAATTACTTGATTATGATGAATAAGAACCTTCATGAAGGAAGTGTAAGGGACTAATGAGATGAACTCAGGAGAATGAAAAGCAGAAGTGCACAGCAAGGGCAGTGTGTTAAACACACTACATTCATTTATGAGCACTGTGACTGTCCACAGCACCGAGCACAGAGCTGCTACAGCAGTGGCAACAGCAGTGCACAATTAACAAGGAGGACCGAAACACACCACTGACTACAATAATTTTAATATTTAATATTGCTGCAGTGTTTTTCAGATGTCATATCAACAGGCACCTCAACAAAGGAAAACTAGATTTCTTTTTTAATCAATAATATTCTGAGCTGTCTTGGATAAATCATTTTCAAGTTAATGTTGAATTACTAGTTTGCTTATCTTGTATGCAAATCTGTGTGGGGCATTTTGTGATTTTTATTCATGGTGTCATATATTTTCAGACAAAAAGGAACATCTGATCTCTTAGTCACTTAGAAACAGGCTACAGAATTTCCTCCACTTATGCATATACTGGATAAAAAAAGATGAAAAAAAAAGAAAAAAGAAGAAAAAGAGCAAGAAAAGGTTGTGTAGTGCATATCTTCCAAAACACATTCTGTCTTGGTTTGAAAGTATAGAGACAGTCTTTGTAGCATTACCCTCATTGCTACAGAAAATTCCAATCTTCATTCTAAATACATGTGGATTGGATAGTCAGTCATGGAATTCCATTACTCCTTACCCTGTCAAACTGAAGAGCTCTTTACTTTGCCCCATTAAAGCTCTTTAACATGGCAAAGAAACTTGATACCCTCAATATTCATACAAGTTCATAGAATCTCATCTAGTCATTCTCTCCAACACTGAAAACATTATCATTATTCTTCTCTACTACTTTTCCAGGATTTAAATATTCATTTTGACATTAAATATTAAACAGAGGAACCAGAATGGAATTCACAATTCCCATCTCCTTGTGCCGATGATTTACTCCTCTGTACTTTTACTACGTATCTTCAAAGATGACATGGAAACTACTGCAGAATTTTACTAGAAATTCTCAGAATCACAAGCATGAAAAAAAAATCAAGCTATTATTCAACTCAGGGAGTTTTAATTGTTTTTGTTGTTTTGTAGACCCTTAACATTTTCCAGGAGAAGCAGGAGTCTTACATACCCAAAAGAAATGCAAAGTATTTACCTGACCAGCTGGCTTGTTTTTTTTTTTTTCCAGTTAGTTTTTGCATATTCTTCAGTGCGCACATCCCCACAGGTCTACAAACAACAGGATGGAAACTACTATTATTACTATTAATTTATTATTAGAAAGTCTCCCATAATGGAAAACCTCCCCAGGAGCCTATTCTAATTCTTCATGCATAGATTTAACATTGGAGTAGAAATAAATAATTAAAAAGGTGGCTAAACAAATCCAGTGTGCAAATATTCAACATTAAGAGGAAAAAAAAATCAAAAATTGAGGAAAATGGTTTAAAGAAAAAAAGAAAGGGAAGATAAGACCAAATCTCAGTGGCCTACAAACAGTTTGAGACTATTAAAAGTACTGTAATAGCAGGTCAGGAAAAAGAGCTGTCACAATTAAAAAGAAAAAGTGGGACCCTCTTCCACTCCCCACTATTATAAAGAAAAGAGTCAGTAATACTGACTGAGAATGAAATATTTGCCCAGATGAAAAGGAAATGAGAAGGTAAAGGAAAGACCTTAACAGGTGCAGTTCACAAGCCAATAGAAAATTAACAGGGCTAGAAAAGAATATGAAGAGCATCTTGCAAGTGAGGTTTAAACTGCTCTCCTAATGCATCAGGACCACAACTCTGGGCAAGAATGCTGGGTAACCTAAGCACAGAAACACAACCCAGGGGCACTAAAGCCGCAGCACTATGAGCTCTTTTCACTGGTCTTTACTGCTAGAGACACTAGAAAGATTTTCAAACTCAAAGCAATCCCAATAGGCAGGTCAAGGCTAGATAATTTTGGTGTAAACATGTAGGAATTAGGAGGTATCGCAGGTCACCAGGACTGGTGATGACAGCTGGACAAGGGCAACTGAAGATACTGAAAGGCAGAAGTGTGGAGCTACGGGCCCAGGGATGCAACCCACGCCTGCAACCGGCGCCATCCCGCAAGCCGGAGCTCCCGGTCATGGAAGCTAAGCTGCCACAGGAGCAGGAGAGCGGATCCTGCACGGCCTGAGGATGCCGTTTCACCCGAAGGCAGACACTGCTGCGCCTGCATCTCCTCTGCTACGTACGGTCTGGTCTCTGCATCTCTAGAAGGATGTAGTGACTTAGGAGCAAACACAGAGAGAGCAACCAAAATTATCTGGGGAAGAAGCAGCTGCCTTTACAAAGACGGGATAAAAAGGCAGAGTTTCCACAGACTCTTGTTCAAATCTCAGAGTTCACGAGTTAAAGTACCTGGTAAAAATAACAAGAAATCCATTTAAAACAAGTATTAGAAAAAAAAAAAAAACTTTCTTCAAGAAACTTTCTTCTAAAAGATACTTCTGAGACTTGCTGCCTGAGGAGGCTGTGGAGGCAGACAGCTAGCAGGTCCAAAACCAACTCAAATCCATGGACAAGAGATTCTTAAATGGAAACCAGAAGGGCAATGCAGGGATGCACCATCTAACACTGCAATGGTTCTGGGCATTGGGAAGGGACAAGGGAAACGCACTGTGAGGAAGGGGCCCAGCTTGCCGGCTCTGCTGGAATTTCCCTCCTCGCCACTGCTGGTGACCAGATACAGGGCCAGTTGGGACTACTGATCAGACTCTGCAGGCTGTTTCTTATGAGCCAATTACTTTTAAAAAGTTTTCCCATTACGCCAACCAACCTTCCCTGCCACTATTTAAATCCTCTAGTTTTTCTCCTCTCTGCTGTAAACGCAGAGAACAGATTATATTCCCATTTTTCTTCTTTAACTTAAAATAACTGCAGTTCTTGCAGCCCACACCCACAGGTCACATTGCCTGCATTGCTGAACGCTCTCTCACTGCTTTCTGCTGGTCTCTTGCCACCCTCCCCGGCTTTCCTCAACTGCCGCACTGGGAGACGGGAAGAGTTGCATGGCTAAGACTTGACCTGCTCAGTGGAGCAGCCAGATGCCCCCTGCAGCTCTGTCACTGCACGCCTGGGTTCACCTGCTTTGCAACAGGGAGAAACATTCAGCTTGTGGCAACTCCTGGATTCTTTCCTACAGAGCTACTACCTACCCATGTGCTCTGTGTCCCTGTCCTTGTACAGCCAACCATTCCAGGGTGCTCACTACACTCACACCTTCCAAACAGCTGCCACTTCCTTACAGACCAGGTCTCCAAGCTACTGGCATCAGTCTGAAGTTGAAGTCCATCCTCTAACAGACCTGCAGCCCCTTGCACTCCGGCAACACCTGAAAATGTGACATTCCTGCTCTTTCCCATAAGCCAGCTCATCGAGGAAAGCCCTGAGCAGGCAGCAAGGAGCTGGAGCTTGGTGATGCTCCGTACCTGCACGCATCCACCTCGCTGGAGAACTTCCCAGAACTACTCAGCACCTTTGTCTAACAGTTTTGCTGTTAGAAACAAAACCTAGTTACTTCAAGTAATTTATGAGTCTTGTTTCCCTATAAAATGTTATTCACAGTATATCAGAAGCTTGACAAAATTCAAGATATACCATTTGAAGCTTCTCTCCTGTTACCTTGTTAAATAAATTAAATTTGATTAGTTGGATACAATTTCACCTTGCCAAATCCACAAGGATGCATACTTTCCTTGTTCCAGGGCTTTCCCTGAAAACTGTGTTAACCATTTTACCATATTAAAACCCATTTTGTTTGAACATGAAAAGCAAGCCAGATTATTTTCTCAGTTTGTTTATTATTACATCCCAGTCTATGCTATCTATAAATCCTATCAGCAACCATTTAGCATTGGCTTCCTAAAGTACTAAGCTTGTCAAATGGAGCCAGATCTAAAACTGATTTCTGCAAAACCGAGTCAAGAAGAACTCGACCTCATCCATCTCAGCCCTGAATTTTTAGACACACCTTCCAGTGCGACTTTGGCCAGGAAGAGAGTCACATAAAACTATGACAGGAATAGAAAAAAAAACAAGAGGGAGGGAGAGAAGGAAGAATCCAGCTTAGTCTCAAAAGCAGCAGCGTATTTACCAAAGCTGTATTTCTTTCGTTTACAGCATGACCGATATTTAACTCTGGCACTAACACAACAGAGCAAAAGAGTGTTCCAGAATAATGGCATAATTAACTCAAAATGCCCAGTGCAAATATAAAAGAAAAACACCTTCAAATACTCACCAAATAGCACCTTGCCACAACTATTGTTATCTGCGGCTGCCAATCAGTATTGTTATGGTCGTACAAAGACTCCAGTGCACCAGACTGTCGCTAATTATGTATATTCAAGTGATTAGCAAGCACTTGTTGCCTCGTTCACACCACCCTCCAAACAGCAGCCTTTGAGAGGAGAATAGACTGCAAATTTATTGAGGGAACACTGTTAATCCTTTGGGGAGAATGTAAATGTAAACAGGACTACTCTACATCAAGGTGCTTTGACAACAAAAATCATCTGCATAAACACATGCTCAACAACAAACAGGTGTTCTATTTCACAACTAGCGCCCATTTGATGCTTTCAAGTAAGCATTATGCACAAACTGTTAGAAGTACTTTGAAACCAGCTGCAATTACTATAATTAGCTGTTTTCCTACACTTTAGTTCTTTTTTTTTTTTTTTCCTCTGTACCTGTTCAGTATTGTGTCAGTCGCAAGCCATAAACTCAAATGAAACTAAGGTTTCTAGCCTCTTGTGTGAAGATTGCTATCCTGGACTATGGTAAATTCACAGTTACCATTCAAGTGCCACCAGTAATAAAAAGATCCTTGCAAAAAATAACTTAACAGTCCTACAAATGTCAGGTCACTCATGCAACACTCATCACGAATAGGAAAACAAGGACAACTGCCAAAATAGCACCATAAAAATAGTAAGCCTTCAGTGCTCAGGATTTCCCTTTTTAACAGAAATGTTCCCAGGAACTAACAAGATTTATTTTTAATAACAAGAAGTTCTCTTCGGGTTTTACCAGACAATAGGTGGGTGAAAATCTTGCCTGTAGACAGCTACTGCTCCTCATTAATGTTTTAAGAAAAAAATATTTGGTCAGACTGCAAGTACTTCCCTCTGTTTAATGAACACAAAAGCCACTCAAAGCACCCCTACGCAGTTTTTTAATTGTTTAAATAACTTATTCAAGTGACATTCTGTTCCTGCTTTGCAGTCTTCTGCTGCATCTACACAGCTGTTTATTTTCAAGCCTCTTACTGAGCAACAGCTCCAATTTCTCTAGCACAGTGATGTGTTTCTACAGGTGACTTAATACCAACAGTGACCAGTCTAGTGGCTTTGTCTCCAAAATCCAACCCTAAGGTAACATCACTCGCAAACTGAGCTGGCAGGGTGGCCCACTGCTACAGTCTCTGCTTCTACCAGCTTATGATTTGTCGTATTTTAGCTACTGAACTGCCTAATTCCATATGCAGCATCTGCTGAAGGAGGAAAATTTTCACAAGTGAAAAGCTTAACAAGCTTAACTGGGACTGCACAGATAGAATGATCACAGCTGGGAGAAAGGGCTGCAGATGATAAATCCACAGTGCTAGGAAAAGACCAGAGGCTGAAAGGAGGAGCTCGATCCAGAGCGAACCTCAAGAGAGGCAGGAAAATCAATGACCAGAGCCCAGCACCTTCCAGGACTGGTGGATAAGTCTACTATTGACGTCTTACTTGGACATCAGCCTTCAATATTAATATGTCCCTGAGGTCCTGCTACTGCATCTGTAATAGAAGAGCTCTGTTTTTAAGAACATCTACATCAGGTGACCTACAGAGCCCTGTAAAGTTTTAACAAGGTCTACTACATATTTTCACCATCTTCTTAGCTGGAAATTATGCAGTGGCTTCAATTCTGCTGGGCCAGCCAAGGAACTCACACTGTATTTACAGTAGTTACTCCCTAAGATACCCAAAGAATGAATAGAAAGATTTTTAAAAGTTAAAAATATTATGAGACCTATCACAAAGACACAGGGAACATCATATGTCTGGCATATTCCAGACAAACTTGATTTGGGGGCTTCTTCTAGAGATTTGTATCTCCTTTTGAGAGGATGACAAATAAACTGATGCTCTCAGTCTGTCCATTAGCTAATGGATAAGACAGGATCTAGGCAGTGGATCCCAGCAATTTTTTCATCCTCATGCTGAAACAGAATTTTCTTCGTCACTGCTTCTTTCTCAACAAATAGAAAAAATATAGGAGAGCTTCTAAAAAATGAAGACTGACACATGGGCACACACATACTTAGCTGCTATATTCAAATGTAAAGAAAAACCTCAATTAGGGTTACATGTAGGTTTCTCAAGCTGCTAATATAAATTACCAACTGTACATGAGAGAAATGTCTTTCATTGGAAGTCACCATCCATCAGCATTTGCAAATACATACACATTATTTGACAAAAGGGCTAACGCTCTCACTATAATCCAGGGCATATATTTAAATATGTGTTCAAGACGAGTATGAAAACCTCCTAAAGAAATGCTTTGAAAACACAAGTTTTAAACAAATCAGAGAGTTAAAGAACTACCAAAAGATACTAATTAGCCATGGATTCCCGAGAAGAGAAAAAAGAGAATAATTTTAATATGAGACCATTTGGAGCTTTATAGCTTTACAGTTACCTCTGATTTACCACTTTTTGTAACACATTTTTCTTAAAGCTCTTTTTTTCCATGAATGTACCATTCAGATTTTTCTTTTTTTTGCACATGTTCTGTTGGAAGGTGAAATCTTTCTAAATACAGAGCTGGGCAGATGTAAAGGACAGCCAATTTCTGTACCAAGCTTACGTTGTTTTCTAAGTTTAAGCATGTGTCCATACACAACTAATGCTGTAATTCTTCCTGCAAAATCCTACGTGGCCATTACAAAAACTTAGGTAGGAGTAAGCCAGGTCCAACTGCTGGATTTCTTCAAGAAGACCTAGGATCGTTAGGATGACCCTGTCCCTTCTTACAAAACACAGGTGAGCTGATGGGTGAAGCCTGGTGGGAAAGCACAGTCATTCCTTCATAACTCATGCAAGGGTATAGGACTACACAGGCTAAAGCATCATCCCTACACAGGTCTTACCTGTAATTTTTCATATTATTTTGAAGTCTTCCTCTTAAGGGCAACTGATGTGCAATGCCAGAGAAAATACAGTATTCATTACTACGCTGAAAAAAGCACAATCGCACTCAATATTCTCCAAATGATGTAATGTAGCCCTGTGCTCTAGCCAGCCATCCTGCCGGGACGTGTAATCTTTGGCTGCAAGAGTTCACCGGATAGTTGGTAAGGAAAGGAAACACTCCTTTCAGAAAGTTTGTTTTGCAGCAATGACTCCACATGGGTCACACACGTAGCTATCCCAGGATGTATCTAGAAAAGCAGCGTTAGCAGCCAGCTCCTTCAGCCCTCATTGCTGTAGGAGACTGGGATCACAACTACTGCCAACGTGTTTTGGGCACGATTATTGAGCATTAATATTATGATTCTTTTATGGATGGTTCAAAACTGATTTTGTCTTTTCCTCCTGCTTAATGAACTGCTTATGATTAGAAAAGCAGACTACCTAGAAAGCATGTCAGCATCCCGGTTTTCTTGGTAGGGACTGAAGTTGGTGCTGGTTAAGTGTTTCAACACAACCCCTCCAAACTGTTACAACAGGCCTTTAGCAGCAGAACCGCCTCTTCCTACTGTTCCTAGACACTGAGCTTCTGGAAAGAATGCACTCCCATTCCCCCTTCAAAAACCTGTGTTTTAAGAGACATTCTCTAGTTTCCTCCACTCCTCAGTCCTCCTAATTTCCTGCCAAAAAAAAAGGAAACTTAAAGTGATATCCCTACAGCAAACATCTGTGGTCTCCGAGATCCTTCTTCAGCAGGCAGAGTCGAGAGCACTGTCCAGTTTGCTGTTTAATAAATAATCCTTGTCTAGTGGCTGCTGCCGTATTTAAAAGGAATGAGAAAGCAGTAGTTGCACAAATAAGCACACTTTTAAAAACCATTAAACAGGGACGTAACTAAAACAACATAATGTATTTACAACTACAGCTGACTAAATGAAATCGCTTAAGCCAAAGTATCCATAGCCCAGTCAGCACACTGTAAGGGACATTAGAGTCCCCTGCCCCACAACAAGTCTTTTCAAGTGGCCTTTGTGCTGCTCGGTGTCTCCCTCCACTGCGGTTGCTCCTCTTCTACCCCATTCGCAGAGCGGACAAGGGCTGCGGGCGGCTCTGCGCGCGGGGCCCAGGTCGCAGGGAGGGCCCGAGCAGCAGCAGCAGCAGCAGGAGGGCCGAGCTCGCCCCGCGCGCAGGCTGCGGCCTGCCGAGGCACCGGGCACGGCACATCCAGCGCCCAAGCGCTTGGGAGGCAGCTGGAAGGAACACAACTGCTGCACGGCATCGCTCCAACACCAACGTGAAAACCACTGCTGGGTGCCCCGGCTGCAGCACAGCCGCAGATCAAGCAGGAATACCAAGAGCTGATCTCTAATAGGGGCAGTATATGTTGATTCCCACACACTTCCAGATGATTCCCTTCCCTGCTTGCACAGAATACCTTTGGAGTGACATCACCACAGTTTTAAACAGTAACCTACATTTATGACCTTGAGAAGTTAAACAGAAGGACGAAATAATGAATGAGATCGTCAGGAAAGAGAGAGAGAAAAAAATATTTCTTTTCACAAGTTACCGCCAATACTTTTTTTTTTAATTTTTCCTTAAAAAAAAAAATTTGCATTTTCACGCTTTTATCAGTCTCTCCATTATGTAACCGTTCTTTAGGAAACCGCCAGCTACCCTGACAACTGGGATGTTTTGCCAGGGTGGCTTTGTCTAAATGCTAAAGCAGCCCTTGGCTGCGCACCGAGCCCGCTGGCCGCCTGTGCTGAGAATGCCAATGAGGGCACTGGCCCCGCCGCCTCACACGGCTGGGCTTGGGGGTCTATCCGGGGTCACCAAACTGCCTGCGCTGCCTTCGCTTCCTGGGCTGCCGAGGCTGAAACGCAGCCGACACATCCCGTTCCTTGAAGGGTGACAGGGGCCACTGAGAATTCCACGTACAACTGCCATTATGTTTGAGGCAGAATGTAATATATATTTTTTATATTTGTTTTCTGTTTTGGAATGTCAATTTAGCTCCCTGAGTTATTCATGACATTCAACCCCCTAGTGGACAGGTAGGGAGGAAGATGCTCCAAATAACTTTAAACAATCAGTCAAATCAATCACCATATTCAAGCTTTCAAATAACATGATGTTTAAGATTACTAATAATTAACACTGAAACACAGCATGTGTCTGTTTAACACATACAGAGGACAAAAAAAGGCAGCAAAGCAGCCCTTGCTGAATGAGCGTGTGCACTTGGTTATTTAGCACTGTGGGCTACGGGCTTTACACTGGCGATGCTCAAGCTTTCCTCAACGTCTGCACTCAAAGTAGCTCTGCATACCTGAGACTATATTATTTATGGTGAATTATAAGAATACTGCAGCAGGACAAGAAGCACTCAGAATTTAGGAAAAAAAAAGTTTGCTCAGATGTGTTACCAACATCCTGAGATTGTCTGTGCAGGAACAGAAGCCCTATTCAGATGGCAACAGACACATAATCCATCAACGCCAGTGACAAACTCCCATTTCAAACTTGTACATCACTTCATTTGGACATATAGACATAATTGTCTGCTAGTTAAACAGAAGATTATTTTTATTACTATTGTTTATGATATAAATAGTAAAAGATTATCTCTTTTTGAGACATGTAATGCATACCTTTTTTATTATTATTATTTAACCTAAGAAATTGTACAGCTCACATTTTTAGTTTCACTATTTTCCTGTCCAAACAGGTAATTTGTTGTTTTTCTTTTTTTATTCTTTTCATGGAAAAACTAAAAGGAAAGAATGTGCTGCCTTCCAGAATGAGGAAGGCTAAAGGCAACTGCATTTCAAAAGATATTTAAAATCTTTTGATGGATGCCTCGTGAAATCTGCATTACAGTATATTTAGCATACAAAATTCCAACAGGTGAGATGAAGGAAACTTGTAATGTATCTATTTTTGAAAACAATTTTTATCTTAAACATTACAGTTCTAAAGTTAATGAAAAAAAACCCATAAAATTACTTATGAACTTGTCACCTCAAAGTCAACTAAAGACAGTTAAGAGAACTGCCTTGCTAAAACTATGGCTAAATCTATCACTGAGAAAGACTGCTAATATGTCTACGAACTTGCAAATTACTCCTCGTGTAGACAGACTAACAATAGAACTTTCACCGATTCTTTTTTCTTGGCATAATATCTTGAGGAGGAGGTTGCTTTTTTTGTGGTATGTTACCTATAATGATTCATTCATGCTAGACATTACTGGGAGCAAGCAAGAAAACCAATATGAAGCAATTACACAAGTTATTAAAACAGAAAAGAAGCAGCTATGTATTTTTAAGCAGGTATCCCTACATAAAGAGTCTATTGAAAAATGTTTTAAAAATATTTAAAAGAATACTTAAAAGGTTATAGAGTAGTATCCTTCCTGAAAAGGCTTTAATAGAGAACCTATATTCTTTTTAATCTGTAATCTTCGTAACAATACATTGTTATATTACATCTACTTTCTGTTATGTGATACATACATTATTACATCTATTTTCTGTTATGCAATACATCTATTTTCTCTAAATCTCAGAAGTGTTGACCCTTATTCCTTGCCCAATAAAGGCATTTCATAGATATATCCTTACACAAAGCTTACATGCAACTTTCTGAAGATACTCCTAAATGTTTATCCCAACATTTAAGTCGGATTCTCTGTATTTCTGCCACAAAGGTCTACAAAAATAGTGAGCACCTTTCACAGCAGTATGTTTTTCTCCGAAGTCTTTGGTTTTGGTAGGACCCATCTCCATCTTTTGTTCAGTCTTCCCCACTCACAGGTTATTGAGGAGTTGTGAAAAAGCCTTTTTCCTTCCTAATGAAGTGCTCCAAAAAAATACTACTAAACCTAGTGTTGCAAAAGGAAAATTAGATCTCACAGAATAAAAATTGAAATTATATCACTGTTAACGTCAACAATGGCTTGGGGCCAGAACATAAAACTTTCATTACATAAAGGTAAAATGGTTTCTACTGCTTTGATTTTCTCCCTTTCCCTTCTTTCCTAGTGCCCATGCAGCATGACTGTGGTTATTGAGGAAGCAATCTTACATACTGGCTTCACTTACAAGACTCTCAGTACAGGGCAACAACCTTCATGCTCCTAATAGCCAGAATCTTTGTGTTAAGTGCTACTCGAGCAGTTGTAAAATACCACAGTGTCAATAGGTTGCCAGCTAGAAGAATATCAGCTGATACGTGAAATACATATAGGCCATGCAGGTTGGACAAAGACCCAAAATTACAGTAGGCTTTTCCATATCATGGAATATCTATTACAGCATATTTCTCATATATCTATCACTATAAATATCACTAGATGGACATATAAGTCATTTAAGTTACTTTATTTAGGCAGTATCTTTTGGATTTGCTCTTTCAGTCAAGTTTCATACAGCAAGAAAGAAACCAGGTAATCTTCCTAGAATGCTTTTTTCCCCCTTTCTCAGTTCTCCAGTCTGTATCATCCTACATAGTTTATTTATAGTCCTGTTCTAATATTTCTGCCTCTTTTTACTCACTTGTGTAAGTCTAGAGCTACGATACTTTTAACAATTTGAAGAATTCTGTCTTAAGTGAACTCTAACTCCATTCAAGACTACAAATTTAGACTCTGTAAAACAAATACTCTAGAATATGAAAAGCCAATGTGCCACACTCTCTTCCAAATTGAAAAAAGTCTACTTTTTTTTTTTAGTTGTATAGAAAGAATAATGTTGGAGACAACCTGTGAAGTGAATGAATCCCTCTGTCTCTGTTTGCAATTGAATTCCTTTCTCTATCTTTCTTTAAAAGCTCTGGATATGAAAAAGGGAGGAAAAAAAACCATAGATGGCTAATACATAACAGACTGTCCACACATAATCTTAGGTAGCTCGGACTGTCGTGAAGTTTTCACACAGGTGAAATTATCTAACACTTTTTGAAGAGCAAATTCAATAAATGGACATTCCCAATCACTACTCTCTTCTCTGGTAATTTCTGATCATTTTACAGCAGCTCCTGTATCTACACTTACATCTGTTGCCATTCTCACAGGCAAAGGACGAACTTAAAAAAAGATTTTAATTACTACAGATTTACAAGTCTGATCACATTTCTGAGGATTTTCACCCAAGTTGCTGTGCCAGAAAAGTATGGCAATAAACTTCTTTAGGTTCATATGTTAATAGAAACCAGACTGAGCGTGTCTCCAATTTCTTCCCAGAAGAGGAATGAAATAATAATAAAAAAAAAAAGGAACAAAATAGCCCTCTTTCAAAACAAACATTCTCTTGCATCTTTACTATCCTTTTACAGAACCTTTGGCCTTTATGAAATGATGGTTTACTTGGCCTTTGTTTACATTTGCCAATTAATCCGAAAAGTGTTACCAAGGCAGATTCTCCAGAGCAATTCTAATTTCCTTTGCACTTTTCCAATTACAGTCACCAAGGATTAAGGGTCACCAAGGATTCCAAGGAAGATCCAGTGATTTTGAAAATCAAAAATCTTGACATCAGTATTGACCAAATTAGGATAAACTATTCTCAAGTACAGAAAATTGTTAAAGCAGCTTTTATAAAAAACGATCACATAAATTTATTAGCGAGTGTGCGTGTGAGAGAGAGAGAGAGACGGAGACAGAGAAAGAAAGGATTTCTTTATTTGCTTTTAAGGGACAGAACTAACATTTAGCTCAGGAAAAACAAACCATTTGATAACAGCAGGGAAAAACAGAATTAAAAAAAATGAAAAAGATCTGTCATCAGAAGCAAGGTTGGAGGCTCAGGCAATGGAAACACCTTTTAACAGAAACAGGTTCCACAGGGAGTAAAGAAGTGCCTAAATAATGATGCTAAATTGTATTTACCCAGAGAGCACACTCAGCAAGTATATATCAACCTTTCAAGCTGTCTCCTTCCAAATGCATTAGCAGGAAGAAACAACTCAGTCTTTCCATACCTTAAGAGTCTTACCAGACATCAGAGAGCAAAAGTTCACGCTCCCTTCTTAGATTTCTGTAGAGAAAAATCCCTAGTGACCTCTACTGTAAATACCATTCTCTGGTCCTCTGAAGAGTTCAAGGGTGCTGAGCAAGAAGAGGGGCTGTACGCGCACCCCTCCGAGTGCCCGTTACCCGCCCGAGCGCCAGGCCTTGGTCGCCTGCTCTGAGGCACTGACACCTTCGGCTGCACCGCTCGGGAGGCCGAGATGCAACCGCCCACCAAGTTCTTAGCACTAACAACAAAGGAAAAATGTTTCCCAAAATTATATTCCCAACAACTTCAAGATTCTGATTTATTCCAAATCATTCCAAAAAGAAAAAGAAATATGCAATTGTAGATTTTTATCTTGTTTAAACACTTTGGCATTTTTAAAAGCCTTTTGCAAAAGCCCTTTGAATTATCTATTGTACTTCTGTCAAATAATTTTTAATTTTCCATTTATTTTATAAACACTTAAATTGTAAGTTTTGTATCTGCATTTTGAATCTTCTTTCCCCATAATGCAAATCAATTTACCTAAAATATCTTCTTTTTTCAGTGAAATAGACATCTAGCTTTTTCAATGTCATTTTCTTCCTCCTTAGCACTGTTACAAACATCCACCTGCACAGAAGAGGCTGCTAAAGAGAAATGTTGTCATATTCAAAGCATGAAGAAGCAAGGACAGCAGCAAAGCTGTCATCACCTTTTGGAACAGCAGTAACCTGAGTAGCCTGATCCAATTCCCATCTTACCTACTAGTAATCTTTCCACTGATTTAACTGAAGTTGAATACAAGTTGAAACAAGTCGAGCTGAGCCAGCTATTTCTCAGGGTATTAGGGGAGCTACATCGTCTTGCTGTTGTACAAAAACACAGTAATCCTTCTGCTGAAAATTTCTAGCAATTAGGCTTTGAAATGTGATTTGGAAGTTGAAATTTAGCAAGGGATTCACCTGATGTGAGAGCCGTCTGTGGGAAAAGCCACCCAAATTTGATGAATATTAAAAAAAGAGTCACTTCACACCTGCTGCAGTAACACTTGTGTGAGCCTGGCAGCCTTATTCTCCAAAGGCTTGTTGCACACAGCATTTTCTCTCCCCCGATGCAGGGGCTGACCGGGTTTGTATCACGCAATTGCTCCTTCTGACAAGCAATTTGCTGCAGCAGCGCCAGGCACCTAAACAAGAGCAGAGCCTCTTCCTCGCACCCCAAACACCACCTTTAGTGGTGTTCAGGCGCCATAAAAATAAGGAAGCAATCCAAATGGGAGAGTTCAAGCTGAGACAAACACGGTGCAGAATTCAGAGGGTAATGGGCCAAAGGAGACAGGAAGGATACGGCTTAAGGATATGGCCTAAGGGATATGGTTATAGTTGGAAGGTAGATGGATGGAAATGAGTTGAGTGCAAGTTCAGAGGGATGGGAACAGAGGAGCAAAAGCTCAGATTCT
Organism: Nothura maculosa; assembly: GCA_032353885.1. NCBI lineage: Eukaryota > Metazoa > Chordata > Aves > Tinamiformes > Tinamidae > Nothura > Nothura maculosa. The sequence continues at coordinate 5,436,858 of JAUBOD010001075.1, read as the reverse complement.
GGCAGGGCTGCCAAGTCAAAGTAGTGAAGGAAACAGACTTGGAAGGTATAAGAGCAAATGAATAGCAGCGTGAGATGGTAACCAAAAAAAGGGAGACCATGAATATGGAAAGAAAGGGAACGTGGGCGTAGAAGGAGAAAGGCAGGTGAGTGACGGGGTCAGAAAGAGCATTTCCTCAAATGATCAGAGATTTGGGATACTGAGTTGTTACATTCTTCTGTCAGCAAAGTTATGAAAACACACTGGAAGTCAAGATCGACTCCCTTTGAAGTAGTTTGTCTTTATTTTTACATATTTTAATATTATTTTAATTTTATATTGCATCAATATTTCACATCTTCTAATATTTTTACATATTTAAAATATCTTTTCATTTAATTTCCTTCTATTTCAAAGACTAGCCGTTAGAGAGGCAGCACATAATTTTTTCTAGAGATTTACAGATCTCTAAGGGGAAAAAAAATAAACAGCACCTACAATAAGAGAACTCACTTGTAGTATCAGATAACTGAGAATTGTAAGAACAATAGAAATTGATCCAGCTCACACATCCAAAATACGTAAGAGTATCTTTCGCAGTGCTGAGCTTCTAAGACAAACCAACAAAAAAAATCAGGAAATTTCCCTTAGTTATTTCCTGCAATGACATATTTTTCATCAGGTTGCAAAGTACTAGAATATAAAAAGTCACACAAATTTTATCTAAGTGCAGTACAAAACTTGCAAACATTTACCACGTCCCACCTCCAGCCAAGCCCATGGATGGATGGTAAACACAAATCTGTTCTTCAATGAAAACGTCACACGCCAAACTTGATATTTGAGCATTTGAGCCTTTGGAAAGTGCTGAAAGCAAAACACGGTTATAAATAAAAAAAAAATGTATACAACAAAGATGATTTTTTTTCTTTTTGTGGCTTTATGATTATCTGAATCCGTTTTTTGTCCTGTGAGCTAACAGCTCTAACAAAGTGACCAGCAACAGAACACAAATTTATTCTAAATTGTCTTATCCTCACCTATATATACACCTACATATATGTAAATATTACAATACACTATGAAACTATGAAAATCCTGCTTTCTCTATTCTTGTTGTAAGCTATTGCTACCTACACATATTTAGACAGAATCTATCTGGTGTTACATGCATTCTTAAGGCACTACATTGTACCTTCTTGAAGATATGTACATGGTAAATTTGCTTTTAATACTGTATGACAATAGGTTTTTTCTCATTAGCTTCATAACATATAAAGGTTAAGTAATAAAAAAAATGAACATTCAAACTTTTAACTAGAAGACCATACTTTGTCCAAATTACCTTTATAATGTTAAAACTTAAAAGAGAAGCTGCAGCAAAACCATATTTATAATGGTCTTTTTTAGTGGTGTCAAATTTCAATGATGATTCATGAAAGCTTTCTTTCTTCCTATGATTCCTATGATTCTACACAGCTATCAGAAACCATTAACAGAAACTCAACCTTTCACTGTGGCATATACTCTACGCTGGCTTTACAGGGTGCTTTTATCACCACTCCTTAAAAATTGTTTTTATCGTTTGATCAAGTTGCCCCAGGATTTTGCAGTAGAAAATTTGTTGAATAAAGAAATGTATCAGAATGATCTCTTTTATCTGGCTGATGCATAATCAATGATCCACCCTCTACAGATGGCTATGAAAGCATCCAAAAATGCTTAGATGTGAGAGTTCATCGTGTGCCACAAGATGTTTTTTTTTTCCTTTTTTTTTTTTAATTAGATTTTTAACATACACTCTCCTCCCTGATCACTAGTCCCGTCAGGGCTTAAGGGATTTTTAAGAATAAATAACTAGACATGAATAGCTCCAATGCTGACCTCATCACATCTGCCACTATAATTTATGCACAGTAAGTATATATTGCTTTTAGATGCAAATGTTCCAGAAATTAAACACACCTACTCACAGCAAAAAGGCTAAAACAAAAACATATGAACATTTCACGTACGGAGCTTATGGGACTGACGACACCTGCCTTAAATCTCCTTCCCCCACATCCCTGCATGTGTTGCCAACAGGTGCTCGGGCGCTTCCTGCTACTGCCAGAATAACTGCCTTGCAAAATCCATTTCATTTAGATAAAGCTCAATTCGAGAGTACAGGAGTCTTTCTATTTGCTGATGTTCTACATTCACAACAATGCAGATTCATATAATGTTAAACCCAGTGAAAGTGAGTATAAGTTTTAAACTGCCTACACTTATTTCTGTAATTATGGTCTTAACACATCAGTAATATAAAATATTTAATTAAATAAATGAAATGTTTTAATCAATAAAAAGTGAAGTAAATACTTTGATCAGTCAGAGTGTACTGGGGAAATACAGACTGTGAATAAATCGGTTCTACAGGAAATCTACTACATCCATTCAAAATATTTTCATGAATAATTCTTAGTACACTTTGTAAGTCCTGGGTGTAACCAAAGGAAAACATGCAGCAAAACACAATGATTTCATTGGTAGAAACTCTGCTTTGGATCTCTCCTGCACCTAAAAAGCGTGCCAAGAATTCCGGAGAAAAATATTCTCCAAATACGCAAAATAGCAAGAAACATATTAAAGCTCCCCTTCAGCAAAAAATACCAAAAAGGGGAAAAGAAACACAGTCACACAAGAAAGAAAATCTGAATTATATTGTATATATTGCTACAAGTCTCAGCTCTGTGAAAATGGAACTTCCAACCTTATCTTTCTCATAGTATTTTTCTCCTCTCCAACTCCATAGCTCCCAAGACACAATTTTCTATTTAGCTCTTTCAAGTAATGTGGGATTTTCCCCCTCCTTATCAGCACAAATTTTCTTTCTCCTGTAAGGAAGTGATGGCCAAAGTCAAATAATAGTTGCTGCTTGCTGTAACAGCTAAACCCTCTTCATTCAGGAGCCACAGCTATAAGCTTTATGACAGGGCTTAAAATGTGAAGAGTCAGCTACTATCAATTCCAATTCTGTGACAATGTAGCATAGTCTGCAGCAATGCAAAACTGATGGGGAAATAACGTTAACTGAGTTTCTTTGGAATTAAACAATTTTCCCTTCTTTTTTTTAAATACTGTAATAATATAATAAACCCTTAAATTCTTTTATTTGATACTGAAATACAAAAGACTGAGTCAAAAAAACCCTCATTTTGGAATACAAATCCAACACATATGTATCCCCCAATTGATATATATTTTCTTCCCCCTCAAGATGTGTTTATTTTTTTCGTCTCATTTCCCCACAAAACATCTTTATTAGCTTCCTTATTTTCCTGTCACGATTACTACATTCTCTATTTAGATGCTCTTTCCACCTGTTGACATCGAAATATTAAAGTTTTGATCTTTGCTCTAAATTGTAATACTATATAAATAAAATAATTAAAATTACATAAAACTTCAAGTTACTTTTATTACTAAAGAAATAATTTACTTATTCTAACATGTTCTTTTTAGACCGTTTCCTGGAATGGGCAAAATTCATCCATTCTTGGCCTCAACTTTTCATAAAACTTGATATAAAGCAATTTTCTATGGCTTTGTAGACTGAATGAGAGATTGTTCCAATAATACTTCTGTCCTCTTTACGACACAATAGCTTATTAAAGTAAGTTTCAATATATTTCACATAGAGGGAGCAACGTGCACTTTCTACTCATCTATCAAAACTATTTTCACTCCTGCTTTTGAGAACACACCCCTAAACATTCAGCTGAGGGTTCCATGGTTTATTAAACACGAGTCAAAATGCACATAATTTCAATTAATACCCTACTCTACTATCAAAATTAGAAGATGATGAAAGAGAGATGAATTATCTGCCTCAGAAGGCTCAGGAAATTTTACCGAAGCTGAATACTCAGTACTATTTTTTCATTTTTTTTTCTTATAAATGTATTTTTAAAAATCCTATTTCTTATGTGATGGCAAATACGATAGTTTAAATTGTAGTAACAAAGAACGAGTAATAGGAGAAGGGAAAAACTAGGAAGTCTATATTTAACTTGGTGCTCAGTCATTAGAAAGGTGCCCCATAACGACCATATGTTACTCAAATATGTTATCACACCTACAATTTCATCATATGTCTCCCAAGAAATTAATTAGCTCTAACTTTTTCAACTTTGACAAAAATGTCTGCAGTAAGTCAGATTACTAGCTGTTGCAAATGCTTCAAAATTCAAAGCTTGCCTCAGCTTTTATTTAACCTTTTAATTACTATCATTGAACAACATTTGGAAGGCAGATGTTCCTTTTTTTGCATATGTATTTAATAATAAAAAAATGCCTCTTTCTTTTAAATTAGTATGGTTTTTCCAACTACAAAAATGCTACAAAGAGATGGTCATAATTTTATTCAGCTAGGAACGACTGCATCAGCAGTGTTGAAATAGCAGCTACCTTAACTGCATGTGGAATGTGCAGGGAAGGGATTCTCACCAACTCACACAATGGGACCAACTTCTGCACAGCTCCCTAGGAGAGGCAGCCGCGGCGGCCTAGAAAAGCTCAGCTTTCAGCTGCCACTTCAGCTCGCAAATAAACTGCTGAATTATGTTCAAGATTAACACAGACATGGCGAGGACTGAAGGATTCTGCATCCTAGAACCAAATAAAATATAAAGGAAGAGGTCACACGAACTTAGCATCAAACTGGTTATATAGTTAATATACCTTAATATAACAATACACATTTAAAATACCCTCCCGGCAGCGGAGAGGGAGCCTATCTTGCAGATAACAAACGCTTTTCATAGATATTCACTTTTTTTTTTTATTTTAAAGATTTGCAAAAATATTCCAACTACTTCTCAAGTCTAAAGAATAACCCAAAATTTATTAGATAAAGAATTATCCATGAAACAAATATTCATATGAAATTATTTTAATTCACACATACACAAACATTCTGTTTTTATTCAGTGATTTTCTAAAGCTTCTTTCATCAATGAAAATCAATAGAAACTACTATTACCATCTTTACTCTCTCAAGTGGTACAAAGTACTAGATAAATTCGTATACCGCTTCTCAAAAAAGACTAGTGCTTCACTGTAAAGTAATCAAACATAAAGAAATAAACTGGTGCAGCTTCGTGGCATATGCAAGACATTCTACCTCACACAGAGCTGTCAACTAAAAGTTAATGAACAACCCCGAATTCTAATAAAAAAAGGTAGAAAGTTTCAACCAACAGATATAAACATCTCTTTTTTTAGCATAACGCAATGTGATACCATACAAGGTACGAGTAATTCAAGACCTGATTTCTTTCTCCTCCCAGCCCTGAGGAAGTTTCTTATCCCATTCTCCTCAACGAAGTACATTTCACTACAAATTTAACCACGAATGGTCACCCAGAAGCACACAATCAAATGGAAAAGATTTCTGAGCAGATTTGCAGCTGGGCTATTTCTGTGACTGACTGCAAGCACTCTGCCCTAGGGAGTCTAAGGAGGTATCACAGCTAACACGTGCCAGCCCCACGTACAGGGGCATCATAACTGCATTAACCTGAGCTTTTAAAATGAAAAAGCAAAATAGTGTCTCAAAAAAAAGGACAAAATAATTTAAAAGTACCTCTGTGCATAAATCTTTAAAAATACTGCAATCCAACAGGTACAGCTATGGAAAATTTAATTGTATTTTTGTATTTTGATCTGACCTTCACTTTAAAATTTCTGGATTTTTGACATTTGAGTTTGGAATCACTACACTGTTCTAAAGTGATAGAACCAAAATATCACTGTGAATGCAGAACTTTACATCAAAAAGGACAGACTTTTTCCACATGGAAAATACAGACAGAATAAAAGATGTCACTCATTGAGTATAAACATATATGGGGTTACCATGCACTATTTCTAATTGAACCTGTTGGTGTATAATTGGGTACATAAAATGCAACAGGCCAATTGTAATTAAGCACAATCACATCAGAATAAAATATCTACACTGTCAAACATAAATGGACAATACAAGACTAAGAAATGAACTTTAAAACAAATATTCAAAATATTTACAATGTTAAAAAGTCATAAGGGAAAAAGTAGAGCTATATTTAAAATAAAGTATGAAAAAATATATTAAAAATGAAAAGAAAAAATTAATGTCTAGACAAGCTATGCAAAAATCAGTAAACTAGTACGATAGCTCACCTATAACTCCCTCATTCCCATATGATGACCCAGCTTTTCTACATATCATCTATATGGAAACTAAATCAAAAAGTTGCATTTAGAAATCTTGCTGGTGTTTCTCAGAGAGAAACTAAACTTAGAGAACATCTACGTCCCTTTTTCCTCTTTGGGATAGATTCTGTGGCGGGTTTTTATAAAGCAGAGCAACAGGTGAGCAAAAGGGGGGAACAAGGTGAGCTACAGAAAGACAGTCCTGCCGGAAAGTCCAGGCAAGAGCAGAGACCAAGAGAAGCAGGAGGACAAACAGCAGCTCCCTGCCCTTCCCTACACCATTTAACAGTGGCTGTTGTCACCTGCACCTGACAAAGCAGCCGACATCTCGGACACGTTTGAGATGCTTTGAAACAGCCACAGGCGAGCGCAGAAACAAGTGAGTAGGAAGCCAAGTTCAATCTGTTCCAGCGCTCGTGGAATAGAATAAATCGTCCAGCACCTTCTCTAGGTGACTACTTGCTGAGGCGGCTCAGCTCAGCAGTTAAGAAACTGAGAGCGCCAACATGCTTGGAGAAAAGTATCTTCAATATTAGCTGGTCCCTCTTCAGCAAAAACAGGCATCTGATTTTTAAAAGTGCTGATCATATTTGCTGTGATTAGGGAAAAAAAGAAAAAGAAAAAAAAAAAAGTTCTTCCACTCTAGGAAATGATAGGATGAAAATCAGGCACCTGTTCACTCTTTCACGTGAAATTTTAAGTTGGGAGATTTTATATATTTTTCTAATAATCAACCTCTAAACATTTCAGTACTGACACAAACATTTCGGTGCTGACACAAAGGCCGCCCTGAATGCATACATATTGATTCATGTATCCTCAGGAACAATTTGAGAAAGCAAATGATGCCTTAGCCTGATGGGAATCCTACTTACCTTCAACAGCCCTCCCCTGAGCAGTTCCTTTCTATGCCTTTACGGAGCTGCGGAGCTAACCCATCAATACCTGTGTTACTTTACTTTTTCTTTATTTAGTTTCCCTCCAAGAAAATCTCTCTTTTTCTTCTAAACAAAAAAATGTGTGTTTTAGAAATATACACACTAGTGTACAAACAAAAGCAAATTGTCATTTTTTTCTATCATTACCCCCCCCATTTCCCATTTCTGAGGTCATATATGAAAAGTGGTATTACGATCTCCAAAGAAAATCGGTTCTGGTGCAGACTGCTGTAAGTGTATGAGCATGCAAACCAAAATTCACTGTTTTCACGGGTTTAAGTTGATAGGCAAACTAGGAGGTTTTTTAATGTTAACACAAAATTTTGTTCACTATTCTCCAGTAACACTCCTTAGCTTGTATTAACCACAATGATCACATGAGCAACCGCTAGAATATCTTGTCCATCTTTTCAATGACTTAAAAGCTTTTTCACAATAACAGTTTATCATTAATCATTAAAACTAAAAAAAAATTTTCCAATTAATGCATCTCAGCAATATCTTTTCTAATTCATATTTTCCATTGATTATACTAATATAGAAAGTATTTTTATATTACCTGCTACTCCTCCAAAGCCTTTATTTGCCATTTGGAATTTTCTTACCAGTTGATTTTCTAGAAGTGCCAACCAATTGACCTTTTTGCCCTCCCACAAGACCCATGTGCCAGTCTGGATGTGTTTCAAAGGAAGAGGTCGAGAAACACTTGTCACCTCACCAAAGAAACCAAGACCTCAATTACAAATTCAGTAAGAAATTACAAAATTAAAGATTTCAAAATCATCTTTGACTGTTTTAACCCTCACCTGCTCAATCCTGAAGCCAAGAAAACCTTCACAAGTTCTCACACAGTTGCCAGCAAACTAGAACGGCACCTATGAAGGAATTTCTCTCTTGGGAACGAGAGGAAACAGGCACATGGATACTCGCCCTGTCCAACAAATACGGAGCACCTTTTGCAATGGCCTGTGTGGCTATGTCCATTTTCCATAGAGGAGCAGGGAGTCCAACGTTCCTCAAGTATCTCTGAACTCGGGGTTTTAACTAAGAAACACAGACCCCAGAGAACAGACTGCACCCCTGTACCTGAGTGCCAGGTAAATATGAGTATCAGCAAGAACAGAGAAGTCCTTTTGCGAAAGAGGATCCTGACTTCACCCAAATACTGGGGCAAAAACTCAAACACTCCACAAAAAAGTTCCTGTAACTGCCCCAGTTAACGTCTCCAGATGTAATTTCTTTTGTGGCAATCAGACTTTACTTGTTATTTCATATCCTAATCAAAACAAAATCGACAAAAATAATTTGCTTACTGAAGACACTTTTTTCTTAAAAACTGTCTTTTTAATTCTCTTCCTCTCCCACTTTCTCTGCCATCTAAATAGCTAATGACATCACAAGGCAGCTGTGCTGCATTCAAGAAGAGACAGAAAAACAACTGTATCAGACGGAGCCTTCCAGCACTAATAGGAAAAGTTGAAACCTAATTACCATGCCTAAGATAGCATTATGGGTATTTCAAATGATAAATACTAACCCAAACACATAAGCAATCACAACCGCAATGGATAATTTTTTAATCTTTTTTAATCCAAAAATATTCTGGTGCTCCTACATTTTGCAGAGAAAACAATCAAAACCCCTTGCAGAAACGCTGGCTTTTCTGGTTTGCACCTGCACTCCTCCGCTGTGACAGCCGCCTCTGTGCCCACAGTTTTACCTCTGCCTCCCGCGGCGCCCTGAGTCGGAGCTAACCGCGGTTTTGGAGATGAGATCCCCAATGTGTTGTGTGAGCCCTGCGTGGCTGTGAGCAAGCAACACAACACAGCAGCACCTTCGCATGTTTAGGAAGGCTTCAGTATTTTGTCTGTGTGCCATAAATTTGCAGTTATGCAGCAGGAGGCTAAGAAAACACTTTTCTACTTCTGACTTTCGGAAAGATAACTTTACATATGGAAATACATACATTCATTTTTACAACAGCTATAATCCATGTCTCTTTTATAAATAAATAGCGCAATGCTGTATTTTTTGAAAGCAGACCCTAAATCCTTATTTGCACTTTCATAGGTGGAAACAGTTCATGGTCTCAGACTTTGCTCAGGTCTTGTTCTCTGAGCAGCCACCTGCAGAGAGCACCCAAACGCAGGGCTAAAGTGACGCTCTCCGCAGTGCAGAGACCCCCAGGGCTATTCCAGCTGCTGGACACAGGAGCCACCAGCAAACACATCTGTACGAAGCTCCCATGCAGCCAGCACAATCCCAAAGGGCAGATTCTACCCTCATCTGCCAAGGCACAAGAACAGAATTATGGAAAAAAAAAAATCTCTGCAAAAAGACTACATCCAGACATTCGTACCAAACTACCAAGGATCTCTGGCATATGACAAAACACATAAAGATTGTATTTGAAAAGTTATTTTGCTTTCCAATCTGTAATTTGTGCGTGGGACAGGGGGGAGGTAATTCAGCAATATTTACATGCCTTACATTGCATTAAGCAAATATTATCCAATATACGGAAAGCACTGACCAAGTGAAGTGCAATGCTTCCCATAGGTATGTCTTCTGAAGATATCATACCATCCAAAGAAGGCATTTTTAGAAGGGGAAAAGGCAAATTTTGCTACTGCAAGTTTGAAATGAGTTAAAGCAAGATTATCAACTGCTTGGATTGCTCTAGAGCCACTGCCTCACGCTGCAGCAGCGGCGCTTTACGCACTGACGCGCTCACCTGCCACAGGGATGCTCTGCATGGTAAAACTGCAAGAAAAGACGATCTGACCAGCACACGGGTCAGGGTTTTCCACCTAGAAAAAATATTTTCATAATATATACTCAAATTCCCATTAAAGGGAAAACAGGACTTCATATGATCACACAGATTTCAGAAGAGAAAACAATACCAGCTATGGCACTGAGCACTCCTATCCAAAAAAAACAATTCATTTTAGAAATGTTTATGAAAAAAAAAATCCCACATTTTTACCAAAGTTTGCAGCCCCATTTCTTCACCTCCCATGCTTCATACTTCCCAGATGAGCCATTTCAAATTCAGAAATAGGATTGAGAAAGCTGCCTCATATTCCTGAAACAATTGACCCATTTGGAAAAGTGGTTTTGGAAGATTAGAAAGTCCTTACTGTGCTTGGTACCAAAACCAAAGCACCTACCTGTGTCCACCGGTTAAGAATAAAGCAGATAAACTTTTTTAGGCTACTTAAAAAATTATTTTCAGTTGATCCAAGTATTTAAGAGCTGCAAGAACAACAAGAATAAAAAGGAACCGACTATTCTACATGGAAATGGAAAAGGACTGACAAATGAAATGAAATCTCTGCTGGCTACTTTTCTCAATTTAAAAGGAAATTAAAAAACTCAAAAAAGGGAGAAATAATGATCAGCTGTTGGAAAAATGGCTTTAATGAGCACTTGTAGCATCACATTAAAGCACCCAATTTGCTTAATAAGTAGGGAATGTGAGTCTAAAACTACAAAAGGAGTGTGAAATGCCACGCTACCAAAAAAAAAAAAAAAAACCCCACAAAACTCTATCCTCGTTCGAGGACCGAGTGCAGTGAATTTAAGTAAAATCTGCAGTCACTTCCCAGGAAAAGATTACCAAATAACTTATCTTCAGCTGGCACCAAACTGCACTTCTAACCTTCAAATATTCCCAGCCCTGAGAAGAAAGCGCTTACCAACACTTCATGTCAAAATTCATTTCTAGATCTGGGAAAAGGAAGATAAGGGAGAATGAGAGAGAAGAAATCAAAACAAGCATCTAACAGAAGCCGTGTTTACTGTTAGCTATGTACTCCTAGCTGCTTGTGTATTAGGATAGCTGTGATCAGCAAAGTTAAACATTGGCCTATTGGGGCGTTTTGGAGCTTTTTTCGTTACTGGAAGGAAAAAAAGGAAAAGCTGTGTTAGAGTGACAGGCCCTCCTTGCCAGATGTGAGGATCAAAATATTTGCGTAGACACTCAAGAGCTGAAGCTGCAAACTGAAAGGCAAAAATGGCTTTATGACAAAAACTTGCCTTGTAAAGTCTCCACTTTTGTTTGCCCTGCAAATTCTCGCTAATGCAACCGCCCCGGTAGAGAAACGCACACACTCCGCAAGGAAACACCCTGCTCTTAACAGGGCAGGCCCGAGAGGAATTCTCTTTCGCCGAGGGATCGGGGATTCGTTCTAGGCTGTAGGAAGATTATCCCGCCCTCAGGGGTCCTGGGGCTGTCAGTGCCGGCCACGAGAGCAAGGTGAAGCGCTCTGCTAGAGCAAGGCCCACGTGCTGCTCCGCTCGCCAGGGAATTAACCTGGCTTGAGCTCAAAAACATGGACCACGTGACAGAGGGATGTCCCCGGAAAGGCTGTCTAGAAATTAAAGAAAGAGGAAAAGAAGAAATAAAAAGTAGATTTGTTGAGATTTGTTTGCTGCATGCTGGGGAACATGCAATAAATTTGTATCACACGAACATCTATGGCCCTGGAATGAGCTAGTGCTCTCTACTATAATTTGCTAGTAAGGAGATCAGGAAAGAGGAGAGACTTTGGAAATTTGTCTCCTGTACAAGCACACTTAAAAGTTGCTTTTGTGAACGGAGCAAACAGGGAGATCACAGCAGCAGAAACGCTCTCCCGGGCCATCACTTCCCAGTCTCTCACAGCACCGCCTCACACGGCCCATTCTGCATACACCAAGGGAAAACAGAACAGAAATCGTTACCTTCCCTTTACAACTAACATCTGTACAAACTTGAATGGCAAAGGCTAAAAGCAAAGAATGTCTGATCAAAATACGTTATCAAAACCATGAGCTCTAAGGTGATGGCCAGTCACAGATTTCATATCGCATTCCTCAGGGCATCTTCACCACTCCTAATCCTGAGTAGAAGTGTGTTTATTTTCCCCAGGTGAAATCACTGAAGTTTACATAAGCAAACAGAAGCTAAGGAGCTAACAAAAGGCAAAACAAATTATTTTTAGCAGACACGGTCATCTCCTTCTTTAGAAAAGGCTAAAGATTACTGGAAATACCAACCAGAAACAAAGGATAAAAAATAATAATAAAACTTTTTCTAACTCTCTTTATAGTCCATTAATTCAAACAAACAAAAGGTCCTCAGCAAAAAGCTAGTAGCAAATTTTAAACATTATAGGGTATGTTAATGAGAGATAAGATTACAATAAAACTAGCACCGCTGGTAAAATGACCTAGATATCTATCTCCAAGTATCATTCATTTAACAACCAAAATATTCTGGATCACCGGAAGCTCATTACTCATTAAAGGCAATTCACCCGCAGAAAACCTTTTGCCTCAGATTGTTCTGCAACATTTTAAAGTTACAGAAGGAAGAAGAGGACTTGTGCTCTGCCTATGTCCTTGAATTTCTGTTTTGAGCAATCACACAGTTAAATGTCACATATATGCCGGGGAGACCGTGTATTTTAGTATAACGAAGCAATGTACTTAACTTCAGCATCTAAAAAAATAAAACCATCTAAGAACATTTCAAAACACCAAAACACAAAACCAAAACCTTTCAGTAAGGATGCTCTTAGCATAGAGCCTACAGAACAACCAAGAGAAATATTGCAAAATTGACATTTATATGGTTACAAAATAATCACCAAGGACGGAGACAGCCAGAGAGCCCAGCGGATTTAGAACCTGCTGCCTATGGGAAGATCTCGGAAGAATAAACAATGAAGTGAGGTTACAAAAGCAACAAATATCATCATGCAGGGTATTAACAAAGATATTATTTGTAAATTAAAGGAAATAACTAAAACAAAGGAGAAATTCTTCCTCTATTCAAGGCAAAGATAAAGCTCCATATACAATTTTGATCACTAAGAAATTTAAAATAAAATAAGATCAAATTGAAAAAAGTCCGGAGCAAACAACAAAACCAAGCAGTTTTCTGTTTGCAAGGAAATACGAAGCTTGAAATACAATTAATATAATTGGAAGTATCTAGTCTGGAATAGAGAATGTGCTATGGAACAGGAAGGAAGCAGAATAATCCTAAAATATGCAAAAGTCTCATAAGAGGACAGTCATTAATTGAGCTTCACGTTTACAGATGGCAGTACAAAAACTGATCAGCAGGGTAATTTAGATTATATATTGTTAGAAAGCTGATCCAAACAAAGTGCATGAGGCTCTGGAACAAGTTGCTCACGGGAGCTTTGGAGAACACCACAGACAAGTGCCACGAAAGGAGGTTTCACTTATTTTTGACTCCGCGCAAAAACGACGGACAGAAAACTAATGCTCAGAATCTCCTCCAACACTACATTTTTAAATCAAATAAAAACGTATCAACACATAATCTAAGTTGGCAGCCTCATGGGAAACACAGGCCAAGATTTTCAAAGTTAACTAGTTATTTCTGGTAGATAATTTGCAACATAAGGACAGCTCTACTTGCTCCTCAGCCCAGTGAAGCTAATGAGGATGTGATCCAGTTCCCCATTCTCTTATTAAGACTCACAAATCCCCACTGCATCCTCATGCCATTACCTGCAATTGTCCATTTGCTCACTAACACTTTTATGCAAGTAAAGCACTTTTGATCATCGTAACTACAACCCTGATGACAGTCAATGGCCACATTCAAACAACCCTATACATATAAAAATTACCTAGATTAAAAGGAAAGTGGGTTGGAGAGGGATTTCTGTCTTGTTTTTTAACTGGACACAGGGTACACTTCTTATTCCACTCAATTTTACTAGGGAAAATATGGAGCATTTTTCATTCTACCCAGCTCTTCTATTGGACTTTGGTCCCAAAAGGAACAGTCCAAGTCCTATCTTCTCCTACCTGGCAAGAGAAACAGCCAAGGAAAGCAGTGAGGTCCATCTGAATTCCAAATCTACCCAAACTAAATAAAAATAGCAAGGTCACATTATCCATACATGTATATATATATATATGTATGTGTATATGTATATATATGTGTATACACATATATATACATATAAACTCAGCTAAACTGTACTGTAGAAATCCACAAACTCTTATTGATGCAAACCAAATTTTTGTATCAAAGAATCACACGATCAATCTGGCAGCCCTCCTTAGCCCCTAACTACTACTTTATGCCTGTAATAATCTACCTTCAATTTCTGCTGAAAATCCATTATGGGTCTCCTGTCATCCAGGCACGCGAAGGCAGAGAGATGCTACCACATAAAGAGATGATACTGGCTTAGATTCTGTTTTCAAAACACTGCAAGAAAAATGCACACAGAAAATATACAATTTGCAAAAATAACCACTTTCTCAACAACTAGAATACAGAAACCAGAATGTGTCCTTTTTATTCCTCTTTTATTTAATGTAATCCAAGTTCTTAAAAATCTGCTGCTTTAAGGTGTGTTTTTATTCTGCTCTTTAAAAAGAATACACCAGTGCTTTTAACTATCATCCTATAATTGTTCTCTTCAAACAAACTTGCAACAAACAATACAAGGCTACTCCTGCCAAGTCAGTGACCACAGGTCAAAGCATGTGGTAATCCTGTATTTTTAGCATTTGAGTATTTTTCATTGTTAGGCGCTGTTTAGCAAAAATCTCCCGCAGACAACATGAGACAACTGCTTTTCAAAATGAAACTAGTATGTATATATTTCCAGTGTTATCATGCAATGTCCTTTTACATTTTTCCCCCCCAAAAAGATGCACCTTTTAATCATGCTTTCAGTAACACTTAGAAGTATTTTACTTTGAACTAAATACATGAGGATTTTGGTTACAAAGCACACAAAGGTGCAAACAGTCATAAATTTGAAGGAGAAAACCATCACGGGTGTTTTGGCTTTATTCTTCCACAAAACATAGCCAAAGGCTGCTCTGAGCTTGGTAGAATGGATCACTCTAATACAGAGCTACCTATAGTCCCCCTGGGTTTAACTACACAGCAGTAGATCAGTAACAGAATCTGTAATCTTGACCATGTAGCAAATCTCTACCAAGTAGGTTCTAAAGAACTTATCCCCAATCAAGAGGAGTAAGGCATCTAAATTGAGCTCTATGAATTCTGAATGTTTAAAGAGCACAAAATACCTGTAAATATTTTTAAAGAATTTACCAAGTCAGTTCAGGTTAATATTTTTCAAAAAAAAAAAAAAAATTGTTTTGTATAACACAAGTTTAAAAGGTAACAGTTTTGAGATGTTTTTGCTTTCCAGATTTTTACCTAAAATTAAATTCTCAGAAAGTGCTTCCGCTTTACCAACACAAACCTTTATGACATTAGACTAATTCTAAGGCAGGTTAAAAGACAGTAGAGAGTTCATAGTTCATAAAGATCATAACTTCTACAGAGAATAGTTTTATTATACAGCAACAGGAAACTAAGTGCACAGAAAAGCAATTCCATAATAATTACGTGTTGGTTACTTGGATAAAATGCTTTCAGATTTTTGTTTTGTTTCCAAGTAATCCAGAACGCACTGTTACAGATTAAGCCACTAGTGGGAACAAATTTTATTTAGTTACACAGTTGTCTTTCTTGTTTCATGTCTAAAGAAATTATATAAAATCCTAAAATAAATGAAAATATGTGACTGCAAAATACTGTGCTTAATCTGCACATTTAAAATTCTTTCAGTTTTTAAATACTCCTTTACTATCTGCCATCTTAACAAAAAGTAACCCAGAATCTTTCCAATCTATCAGTTGTCACTTACACTGAAAATAAAACCAAACACCAAACCTCTCTGCCGTTCTTGTCTACTCTGAGCCACT